>KK116101.1:75237-118166 GCA_000611955.2 Stegodyphus mimosarum
TTCCGATCAGGGAGTAAACGGTCACAAAGGCAGCATTTGCTTTATTTGTAATATACTGAATGTAGTCTTTGAAACATAGCACTTTGTCGACATATACCCCAAGATATTTCTATGAATCAGCCACAGGAACAAATGAATTATCAATACTAATGTTATAGTTAACTGGAAAATTTTTTCTGTACCTTTGATAGTGAACAACACAGCATTTTGCTGCATTTAAGTTGATCTTCCAGTCATTGTAATATTTATTAATGAGGTTAACTTGTAACTGAAGTTTATCCATAGCATTTTGTGGGTTCCTTGAACTGGTGAGAATCACTGTGTTGTCGGCATATTTAAGAATATTAGAATAGGAGGGAACTGACATATCATATATTGAAATACTTTGGTTCTAAGACAGATCTTGTGGGATGCATCGGAAGATGGTTTTTCTAGATGAGAGGATGTCTCCGCATCGAACCTGAAAACTGAGCCTGTAGAGGTAAGAATAGGTAGTTTAAGAAAACTATTTGGGAGTAAGAAATTTGATAATTTATGAAGTCAGTCAGTATGCCAAACTTGGTCAAATGCTTTCTCGAAGCCGAGAAAGCATGCTACTACCCCATTCTTGCGCTATAAATTCCACTAGGTTAAGTATTTGATGGGTAGTACAAAGTCCCTGTCGGAACTTGAATTGATTTCTATCTAAGATCTAATTTTTCTAGGTGGTTCGTGAGGCGAGCGCTAATAATTCGCTCAAAAACCTTTTCAAGTGCTAGTAACAGATTTAGAGACCCATAGTTTTTTGCATGTTTAGGGTCTTTTCCAGTTTTCAAGAATATTAATGATTATTGAGTGCTTCCATTGAGAAGGGAAGTAGCAGTGGCGGATACAAACATTAAAGATATTACATAGAAACCTTGTTGACTTTAAGCTATTAATATTTTATATCCCTGATGGCAACCGGGCAAAACATTATTTATTGTATTTTGCTTTCATCACCACATGTTTATCAACACACGATAACTTGAGTAATGACTCACGCACTGACACCTAAATAATTTTTTTAATATTAGTAATTGAATAGCAAAAAATATGGTAACCTTTTATGTTGACCAGTCTGCTCTTTGTGGTGATTACAGATTTAAGTTAAATGCAGTAAGAAATGTTGACAAATAAAAATTTAACAAAAATTTCTTTCCACATGCTAGAGACAGATTTTGTTAATGATATTCATAGACCAAAAGATTACATTTAGTGCTATTTGAATTAAGAATAAATCATTCGTTTACTCTTGGCGGTGATTACAGATTTAAGTTAAATGTGCTAAGATATGTTGACGAGAAAAAATTTAACAAAAATTTCTTTCCACATGCTGTAAACAGATTTTGTTACAAAATTTTTGGAATTTGGAGAAGCACCGAGCAGCAAAATTTTAGGGATGTAGGATTTAGAAAAAGCCCTGGAACTCAAAATTTAGATCTTCGGGAGGCGCATGGTAGCAAAATTTAGGACCCCTAGAGACTGCACCAGCTGGTAAGATATATAGCGCCTGCCCTCGATAAGCGTTAAGGTATAAGTGCGAATTTATTCATTCAGGACTCAGATAAGCCATAAGCACATGCAGAAAGGAGATGTAAGTATAATAAATAACTAAATTAATACAGTTCAGGTTTAACTGCTTCAGGGCACAATAGAAGCAAGATATAATTTTGCTGAAGAACTTGTCTTTCGTCGCCAATTTCATGATACATAGCCAAAAATGTCTAACGGACGTTACTAAAAAAGACAAAAATTATACTTTGCTATATTTATTAGGCTAAAATTATATTTTACTGATTCCAAGGAATTTCAGTTAATATAGCAGATTGCCCTTTTCCTTAACTTTTCGATTTGATCCAGCTTATTATTTTTTGCAGGCTGTTATTACTACAGGAATTTTATAAAAATTAAAGTCTGAACTTTCGTTTATGTCAAAAAGAATTTCAAATTCTGGAGCTGCAAAAGGATTTATAAAGTGAATGTATGTTTTGATGTCCATTAAACAAAAAGTGGAATTGCTAAAAAAATTGATAAATGTATATCAGTCTCAAAATTATGGAAGGAGTATGGCATTAGAAAGTCAACTGTATATGACATAAATTAATATGTCATATACATTATTAATATGTCATATACATTTATTAATATAAATAAATGTATATGACATATTAAGAAAACAGAAAAAGGATTTTTTGAAGTTTTTGTGATTCCGACATCCCACTTGTAATGAATAACAGAAAAAATATTCATTATGCTAGAGGACACGTCAAAGTAATGATTAAATGGGTCAGACAGCGTCACAGTGAGGACGAGCCATTGATGGATACAGTGCTAATGGCTCCAGCCAAAATACTATTTCATGAAGAAATAAACTTAAAAACTGGGTGCACGTATTCGACAGGCTGGGTAACCAAATTTAAAAATCGCCATGGCATAAAACAATTAAAAATTTTAGGTGAAAGCTGCTGAATTATTTGCAAATGAATTCACTGAACTCATTAATAATAAAAAGTTATCTTTTCTGACAATATGTACCGCGAAATACCTTGGCAACCTCTACAGAAAAGGCTGCAATTGGTGTCAAAGATTGTAAAGCGAAACTAACAATTTTAACATGCGCAAATGCTGCAGGAATGAAATGACTTTTTGTAATCGGGAAAAAAATAAATGAGCTCCATTTGAAGGAGTAAAAATTTTCCCATTATATATCGTGAAAATAAAACAGCATGCATGGCGTAAGTGTTAATGAATGATTAGTTTGAAAATCATTTCATGTGCTAGACTCGGCAACATTGTCCTGCTTGTAGACAACTGTTCGGGCTCATACTTCACTTAAAGTTTTAGTGAAAGATAATGTATCCGTATTATTCTTTCTTCCAAATTGTATGTCCATCATACAGCCTATGAATATCGTAATAGTGCAAGCGCTGAAATGCAAATATAAAGTAGCATTTTTAAAATAGATGTTAAATTTCTTGAACAATGGCAAGACTATTCAAGAATTTTTGAAATATTTTAGCATAAAATCTGCTGTGTGGAGCATCGCAAGGTCGTGGGAGGATGTGTCTCCAGATACGTTAAAAATTGCTTGGCATAATTTATGTCTAGCTACCATATTTCATGGTGAGGATGATGAAGATGATAGCCACGAATTTGAAGGTTTTCGGATATCACAAACCAAAGGTGAAATTTTCCTTAAACGGATTTTGTAAAGAAATGTAGAGAAGCGGTAATAAATGAAGATGATATAATAGAAGATTTTCATTGCAATGACAATGACCTAATCATCAATCAATTAACAGACAGCGAAATCTGTAGTATGATTCTAGATCCAGAAAATACCGCTACTGATAGTGAAGAAAGTGACAGACATGTTATTGAAAACGAAAAAAATTTCTATTGATAGGTTAGTCAGAATTCTCCACTCAGCAATTCCAAGACTTAAGCAAAATGGAACTTCGTAACTGAACAAGAAATTATGTCTGCCTATAGAATTAAAGAGAAAGTAGCACAAAAATCGAAGCAACTTAAACAACTTACATTGAAAGAAATGTTTAATAAAGCAAAATAAATATTAAGCCCTTTTTGGGTAAATTTTGATAACCTTTAGATCATAAATGCTTCGTTATTTCATGAATCATGACCTCATACTTTTAATTTTTTAATTTCAACATGCCATCTTACTAGATTTAAACTGATGATCTAATACCTGAAAAAATCCCCAATCCGAAATCGAAGTCCCGACGAGTCCGGATCTTGGATTCTGTACTGTATTTATATTTCTAGAGCTGATGTTAACTGTACAAGATGATGGTTAAATCCACTGGTATTTAACATGAGCATGAATTACTGCTGCTTCAAAAATACACCAGTGTCAAGCTTATCATTACTACCGCACAGTCTGAAGAGTTAATGTAGTAATTGTTAAGAGCTAAATAGCTATAAGCTTTATTTTCCTATAATTAGCTCTGTTATATTAAAGCTTGTCAAATTTCTTTCCAAAGTGGGAGGCACAAAGTAAAATAAACCCAATTTCTGAAGCTTTAGAGTTAAAAGATAGAGTTTTGTATTGCTATGATGGCTTTCATCTATAGAAAAGAGCTCTTTTATTGCAACTGACAACTGAAAATTTATTTTCAAGCCACTCATTTTATTAATCGCAATTTTTTTTTTTTTGTGCATGAATATTTTTCAACAATTTTATCCATGGCAAACATTTTTCTAAAAACCACAGAGCGATCACAGATATTCAGTTGCAGATTGTTCTCAACTATAAAGGCAGAAAAAGAAATGACATGCATGAACAGTTTTTTGCTCCTATGTTTTCACAGCAAAATTCCCCCCCTTAAAAAAAAAAAATTGTTGACGCCGAGTTTTTGTGTAGTACATGTTTCAGGATACTTACCCTTCCACTAGGTGAAACTGAAAAATCAAAATAACAAATGGTACACATCACAAATGTATCACATTTTCTTGATGAAATAATACAAGCAAAAGTTATCAACAGCTCATTAGTCAAAGAATTCCTATGCACAGTTTTAATGAAAATTTTAATGCTATAGCATAGGTTTCATCAGCTTAAGTCTGTTCTGAACAGGTACAAAAGATTTCCCTCAGAGTCTAAAAAAAAAGTTAAAAATATTACTTATCACAGGCACAGAAAACTCAAATAGTGGCACTTTCAAAAAGAAAGACTGAAAAAAGTAAATTGGTATGTATTTGATCAAATTGTGTGTAAAGGAGATAAACTATGCATTTAAATTTGTAACTTTAGAATAAAAACTAAGAAATCACTGGAAAAACCACTTGCCAACTCTCGTCATATTCTAGCCCACAATTTAATGCTTGACAAAAAATTACTTTGATTCTGAATGCTTAGAGAATGCTGAATAAATATGTTTTGAAGGAAGAAGAATTTATATTACCTGAGGATCTGTGATGCCGAGTTAGGAAGGTTAATATTTAAAGCACAACATATTTAAGATCTACCAAAATTTGAAGAAAAGTCTAATAATCTTGGACACAAATTCATTCAAACGGAAATCCTCCTTTACTGTCATAAATTATAAAATACACCAAAATTCCAAACTGTTATACAACATTAATTTTCTCCAACATGATTGTTTAACTTCTGTAACATGAAATAAAACTGAATGTTCAATCTAATGGTTACACAAAGTTATCTTAATTTTGCTTGCCTATTTAACTGTCAATGAGTCAGTTACATTTTATATAACAGTGCACAAGAAAAGTAACCAAAATAATACAGACTAAAACCCAAATGTTTTGCCAGCCCCATGTGAATGACATGGTCGCAATGTATAAGTGAAGTGTCAGTAACACATATGTGCCCAGTATAGCAATGTATGTATTAATTTGGAGTATATGAAACCCTTAGGGTTCTTAATAATATACTTTAAAAAGGTGACTGCAGCAGGAAAGTGAAAGCATGTTTCTATTTCTATCATGCAATAAACGGAATTGCTTCAAAACATGGTTAAGGGCATATGTCTCAAAATTACTCAGAGTATATAAGACAGATAATAACAGAAAAAGAAATTTTTGAATTTTTTATGCGTTCTCATCTAACAAACATTATGTTAAAAGTATCGAATGAATACTGATGGAGATGAGAGGGCATCGCAGCTACGGCATGCCATTGACAATGTTAATGGTTCAGGCTAAAATATTTCACAAGGAAATCAAACTTCTAAAACTGAGTGCTCAACAACCTGGTTAATCCAAATTTAAAAAAAGCCATGATACAGCAGTTCAAAATTTCAGGTGAAAAAGCTTCATTTGATAATGAAGCAGATAAATAATTTGCAGCTGAATTCATTGAAATCATTAATAATAAAAATTATTGCCAGAACAAATTTATAATGCTGATGAAACTTTGTTTTTTTGGTAATATATGCCCCAAAATACTTCAACTTTCGCAGAGGCCTCTAATTGTTATCAAAGATTTCAAAACAAAACAATTTAGACATCTGCATGTGCTGCAAGGATATACAAACGTAAACTTTTCATAATCAGGAAAAAATATTAAAAGTGTAAAGATTTTCCTTGTCATCTATCATTAAAATGCAAGAGCATAGATGACATAAACATTAATGAATGAATGGTTTGAAAATCATTTCCTAAACAACGCTTGGTCGGCTTACTGGATGATGGAACAATCCTTCTGATTATAAACAACTGTTTGGCTCATACTTCACTTAAGGTTTTAGTAATAAATTATATATTAAAAAATGCTTGGTATGAATAATGGTTAGTCGCCGTACATGATAATGATAGCTGCGAATTCGAAGATTGAAAATTACAAGCAAAAAGTGAAACTAGTACTTTTCTGTTAATTCGGATTCAAAAATGTATGTACGTATACACACATATATATGCACATACATGAACACATGCATCCACACATATACATATTTCTGAATCCGGTCCAGAGAACAGAAGAGTCCCACTAAATTTTCCAATTAATGGAATTAGTAAAGAAACATAAAAAATTTATAATAAATGAAGATGATCTAACAGAGAAGTTTTCCACTGTGACGATCAAATCACCAATCAAAAAATGCAAAATTTCTAGTACAGTTTTAAACCCACAGAATTTTATTACTGATAAGGAAAGTAACTAAAAATTTGTTGAAAATGAAAACATTTTGAGTGGCAGTTTACTAAGGATTCTTGACATGGCAATTAAAGGACCTTCATAAGCGAACAAGAAATTATGTCTGTTTATAAAATTAAAAAGAATGTAGTAGGAGGAAAGAAAGAAAAAGAGCTTAAACAAACAACTTAACTGAAAAAACACACTGAACTTCTTTTGTAAACTTTGCTTCCCTTAACACCATAAATATTTCATTATTTCATACACAACTACAGTGTAGGATCATTTATACATTCTTTTACATTTATATATTGTTTCCTCTTGGTCCCAAGTCAATCCTATTTATTTTAATTGTAAAATATTTCAGTACTCTTTTCTGTTATTGAAACCAGATTAAAATATATACGTATGTATGTATGTGTGTGTGTGTGTATACACATATACATATGTACGTACATGTAATGTACACATGAACACAACCATCCATACACAGATTTCTGAATCCGGACCTGGTAACAGATTACCAATATTTCTTTTATACTTGGCATTACTTCAGTCATACACCATTTTTGCTTACATTGGTTTTACATTTCACACTCCCACTCAAGTATTTATCCCATAAATGAGGATAGAAGAAGGAAACAAAGGCATGAGATATCCCAATCAGATAATAGCTCATGAACAGAAGGGGTGCTTGAAAGGAAACATAGTCCCCCTCCCCGAACAAGACGCTGTGTTAAGTAAACTAAGTGGAGCAGAATTAACTGATACAAAATGTCATGAAAGCAAAAGACAATCTTGTTAAAAGATAAAAGTCCTATCTTAAAAGAATTTGATTAGAATACTGGTTTGATGAAAGTTCAGGTAGCAAAGAAACTGTATATTCTTGTGACAACACATGAAACTGTTGTTTATGATAGAAAAAAAAGGGGAAGAAAGAGTAGAAATTGAAATTAAGTGTTAAAGATGGAAAGATTCTTGCATTGAAGACATTTTGCTTAATGTTTTCATTGTGTCGTGCATCTAATATTCCAGTGAACGGCCCAATGTAAATCAAGAAGTCAAACAGCACTTCGATTGAAGGTGAAGGAAGCTTGATTTTCAACTGGATGACTGTATAAATTTTAACTGCGGCATGGAATCTCATGTCATTATAATATGAATTGAGGATCAAAAAACATTCCTAATGAGTCGGTTAAGATTGGTTCAAGAATTTATTCACCAATAAGAAACCACAGATGACTAAGGAAATTTTTATAGAATGGCTTAAGAAAACAGACAAAAATACGAGGAGACAAAACTGCAAAATTTTACTTTATATGAGTCAGTGTACCATCCATCTTCAAATAATAGATTTTTTGCAAAATATAAAAAGTTGTACTAATATAGCCAACCTTTAAGAATTAATTTAAGAACCTTCAAGAAAGTGGCAAAGAACTCGAAAAGTTCAACAGGCAAACGTTGATTCAAATGGGCCTTCAAAATATAACTACATGAAATACATAGAAAAATTTAAATATTCTTGAGGCTGTGAATATGATTTCACCTGCCTGAACTCAAGTAAAACTACAAACAATTAAAAATTGTTTCATTAAAGCAGGATTTTTGAACCCAGAGTCAAGTGTTGATGATGAAACTGATTATAGATGAAGAAAACTGGAAACTACTGGGATTAGAAATTAAAATCAAAACGCATAAAAATGTCATACGACAAAACATGCAGAGAAAAGAAAGCAAGCAGAAAACATCCTAGTTCTAAAACATCATGGTACAAAACATCGTCATAAAAAAAACATCATTGCCAAAAATATCGGGGTAAAAAATAAAGCATCTGAAAATCATTGCAGACATGCATTTTTTAGATTTAAAAGTAGTAAATGCATATTTGCATAATGATTTGTGAATGCAAAAAGGAATGAGAAATATTTTCACTTTTGTATTTCATATTTTTCAATTAACTAATAATTTTTTATTGAAAAAATATTTAGTTGTCAAATTATCAGATTATTTTGCCTTTATGTTTATTAATTATATATTCTTTTAGTGAAAATTAAATCTTGTTTTGTTTCAGTTTATTCATCTTCTTAAGTCTGAATTATGGCAAGACACACTAGCACTATACAAATAAGGAGAAGGAAGCCTTTGTGGAAGACTTTTTTAGGAACCGGCTTGTATTGACATTGCACATTCAGAAAAGGCTGGACATCTTATGCACCGAGCTCATTTGCCAGATCGAACTATCAGTGTTCGATATTTTACCGCTCGGTCACTTGCTATTCAGTTCAACAGGGGGTCATTAACGAAAACCATTTCTCTTTTACATCAGTCATTAGGAAGACTCAAATAAAAAAAATAGTCCTCATTCCTTCTTGCCCGCACAAATTATTATGTGAATATGCAATCACAACTTCTAAAGCCTAATGTCTGCGATGACTTACAGTTACTTTAATTTTTACCATAATATTTTTCATAAGAATGTTTTTTAAACTGCAAAGTTCTTGAACTGCTTTATTTTCGATGATGTTTTGCATCACAATGTTTTAAAACTGATATTTTCTCCTTCCCTTCTTTTCTCTATTTAAAAATAATACTAACAAGTTATTAAAATGCATTTAAAATATATTTCTATTTTGTTGCTTGTATATTCTTATAAATATTTTCAAGATGAAAATTAAATATACAGTAAAACCGGTAAATTTTGTCATCATGGGATCAATTATTAAAATACATTAACTAGTTCTTAATAGAATTTATGTTTTTTGCAGATAATGTACACTTAAGATTTCATAATTTGCAATGAAAAATATATTTGCTCATGTGCACAATAATGTCATCTCTATTAAGTTCAGCTTTTACAGATTTTATCGACAAATTACTGTATCAACAATAATTTTCATTTCAGAAAACTGTATCAGTTATTATAGTAACTTTTCAAAAAGTGCGTCACTATAAATAATATAAACTCGGAGATAATTAAATTATTTAAATAGCATTAATGCTAAATATTGTAAATTTTTATACAAAACAAATACCAGGTTCATCAGTGACTTGACTGCTATCAATTTTAGAATTATAAACATTAGAATTGTGAAAGTTGTTTTCCTAATATTAAAATTTTGATTAATACAAACCTTTTTGACATAGGTTGTAGCATCTTCTTCTGAATATGTTTCTGCACTAACAGCTCCTCGTCGAACTCTCTGAGCTGGTGCCATGTTGGGAGTACCACATATGTCATCATCCCTTTCATCACATGGACTTGTAGCATTCAAATTCTTTTGCTGATTCTTAGCTGAAGCTGCAGCCTCCTACGAAAAAAAAAAAAGTAAGCGATACGATTAATATAAATCAACACTGATTAGTTAATGAGAAGGTTGTATAAACATAGTTGAACTAAACATGCTAATAATGAAAAGGAATTAAAACTTGACGGATTCAAATAACGAAAACAGAAAACAACTCTGAACTGTGATGAAAAACACAAATTTAAAGATCTAAATTACTCTATAGCTTGAAGCATATATTTCCACCGGTATGCGTTTGACGTATCTAGTGGCGTTTTAAATCACCGTTAAAAAAGTAAAAATCTTGAGAGATTCGATAAGTGACAATCGCATATAATTATTTTCAACATATTAAAATAAGAAAATGCGCAAATGTAACGATTCCATACGGTAGAAAACATTTATCTCCACAATATCCTATCAACATTTAAAAAATTTTACCATATCAGGAGTGAATGATAAGTCACCCATTACTCTTCATTTCTTCGAAGTAAATGATATTTTCATGAGCAAAAGATTAACATAGTAATGTATTTAAAAGAATATTTACACAACATAATTATTTTTTAATATATGAAAGGTCAAAATGGGTACCTGCATGAAAACACTCAAAACAACTGAAAATGTAGACTGACTTTACGTTAAGCCTATTTCTTAACATAACGTTAAAATCTTACCCTTTCCAACTTCTGAAAATATTCCCTAAGAAAGGAAACTGGATTTTCTGGGCGTCTAACACATAACTGAACTATACAATCTTTTAATAATCTCTGAATATTATGGCGTTGAACGTAAGCTTCACATTCCCTTAAGCTTTGCTCTTCGTCACTGCTATGAGACGCCATCTTAACTGTTTTGCTTACCATAGAACGGTTCTGATTGACCGACTGCTTCGACCGGAACTCTGAACTCGCAGTTTGGTGACGTCAGACACTGCTTTATCCTTTCGGTTCTTTCGGCGGTTCACATTCAATTTCAAAATCGGGAGCTTAACAAAAGTTCTCCCTTTTTTCCAGGTTCTCCTGCCTTTAAGCTCCGCAGAGAGATCAGGAGTAGCAGCACACCAAAGTGCGATAGCTATTTTCGTAGCTAACCTCGGGAGATATTTTTGTGAATTTTATATTTTGGAAAGCGTCCAAAGAACAGTTGTAACATATTTTTGGAATAGCGGCGGATAATCTCAATTTTCTCTGGCTTTCATTTCCAAATTGCTTTGAGTCTCTTTCACGCTTTTTGCTTTTAGTAATAAATCTCTTTTCGATGCTGGTAATCGAAATTTAGGGAACTTGAACTGTGTTTTGTGCCAGCTATAAATAGCATTTAAAGACAAGACTGGGAGAAAAGAGCTACGCATTGCGTCAAAACTGAGTTCTCAGAACGTACGACAAGCGTAACATGCAAGATTTTAGACAATGAAATAACAATAAATTTCATACATCAAAGAACAGGCTAGAGTTGAGTTTTATGCCATCTTGTCTAATGAAAAACGGATATAAATTTTTATCAAAGACTACAGAGAGAAAAAAAAAAAAGCATCGTAGAGGAAATATTACATTAATATTACATAAATATTTTAAAAGTTTTGGCTTTATGAAGAAAAGTGTGAGATCGAATTAAATTTCTCTGTATTTTGAATTGAGTTGTATTCAACGTTTCAGTATTCAAAATATAACTGCTGTGAGGTATTGTGATATTGTACGAATATCTCTGAGGAAATCATCAGCATTCAGCATCTTGTTTTATTTCTTGGGAAAAGAATAAACTTTACTAACTATTTATCGACTTGTGCATTCAATCCATTACGAACCCGTACGCACTCAACAATACATTTATGCAGATTCTTCATTATTTAATTTCATTAAATATCTAATATTTGGTGGCAACAATTTGAAAATTGAACCGACATGTATAAACGCCAAATGCTGAAACGAAATTAATAGTCCTTCTGGGCAAATTGCTTCTTTGGACTAAAATCTCTGATGCTTCAGATTTTACATTACGCCCAAAGGAGCGTTTTTATAACGTTTTCAGTGTTACTGTTATATATTAAATATCCTGTTCTTCGCACTTAAACCATAAAATTCAGTTCAAGAGCAATATCTCAAAATAATTTTAAAATGAGCATATCTTTATAATTTCGGATACATAGTCTTGCGCGCTGGAGATAAAAATGTTTTTTCTATACAATGTTACCATTGCTCGCTTTGAAATTCTTGAGTTTTTTAATCGAAAATTCGTGAAAATTTTACAAAACATGAAATTCGGTGGAGGATTACATTATTCAAAATTTGATGGTTCTAGGTACCGTTGTTTTATCCCAATGCGAGAAAGATACATACCTTTAGGCAAATTCTTCATTATTTAAGTTCTTCAACTATAAAACAGGACGATAATATTTGGTGGCAACAGCTTGAAAAGTGATACAGTGATTTACAGTAAATCGACGCAAAATGCCAAAACGAAATTCACAGCCCTTCTCAGCTAACACTCCTTTGGGGCAAAAAAAGGGGGGATTTAATGAAACTATTTATTTTAAAATCTCATAACATTTCTACCGTAAGCCAAATTATAGCTAAGTAAACGTAATGTTTGCTTTTATACCACGGGAAAGAATGTCAGACATAGATTAAATAGCCTCACCGTGTTTTGGCAAAAATGTGTATAATGACACTCGTGAATAGAGGTTTTACAACTGAATGATATGTGTAAGTAATAGGGCATATATATCATTTACATTCTTTTGGTTTTACAAGAATTTTTCAAGCAAGAAAATTGATTTTTTTTTTAAAGTATTGGAATAAAAATCTGATCCGGCTCCGATTTTAACGGTCGACCAAAATAGTTGTTTTAAGGTTGCAGGGATTTATATTATTTTAAATAACCAGTTAAATTTAATTTGAAGTTCTTTCCTAGAAGACTTCATTCCCCTAATTGCCAATGCCAGAATATTTAAATTTGGTAGCGCGTGTAACGAATGCAAATTCTACCACTGGGAAGAAAAGTTTAAATATTAAGATCTAGAAGGGAACGTTAGAGAATTTGCGAAAACTCTGCGCAAACTTCGGCTTAGCATTTATTGCTGGTTAGACGTGGCTTAACAGCTATTATCTTGCTGCCACTAAACTAATCTACGCGCTGTAGGATACAGGATTGTATGAGCCCTGTTGTTTAATTCCACTACTTGTTAATATCTTGAATTCTTGAGTTTTGATTCTACTGTTTCAGTTACCGCCCAAGCAGAGACGTAGTATGTTAGCGTCGCGTTGGCGGATTGTAAATAAGTTAAAGAGTGTAAAGGGTAGTTTTAACCCTTTTTCTGTGTAGTCACTATTTTCCAGATTTCACACAAGAGTTAGACAATAGAACTCTACGAGGTTTAATATGATTTATCAGTAGAGGTTATCAATAGAGATGGTCCAGATGGAATAGCGAAACATTTTATAGGATACTAGATGAATATGCATTGAGACTAAGATGGGAACATTCTGTATCTTCTGTGTGTTTGAAAAGTGATTTGAAAAGTGATATATATATATATATATATTGAACGCTTTTAATTACATGTATCATGAATTCAATGCATATTTATTGAAACCAATCCCATTCAAAACTAAAAAAGTAATATCCTTAAGAACTGAATCTGTTGCTTTTAAATAGCTTAGTATGTTAATCCATAATGAACGGATTCAATTTTAAAGATTGCATTTTTTCGAATGGCAACGCATTCGAATGAAAAGTGAAAAAACGCAAAATCTTGGTTGGAGACTAATAGCCCTTTAAAATTAAAAAAAAAAAAAGTGAAATCTGACAGGATTTGATGACAAAGAAAGGGTGTTATGCTTAAAATATATGTTTACCATTAATTAAAATACCTATTAGAGTCCGAATGTATAATACCAATAAGTTACAACAAAGCCTTTTCCTGGCGAACGAGTTGGCTACATGAGATCTTTTCAGAGCTCTGCACAACACAAATATGAGTAAATCTCCTTTAGAAAGTCCAGCCTGAGGGATAAAACTACTGAACACTGGTAGTTCGGTCCGAGGTACGAATCCTGCAAACAGGCTGACTGGATGGTCGTTTTCGAAGTTTTCCTCATGTGTAATGTGTATACGATCCAATTTCACTCAGAAAGTCCTCCACGAAGGCATCCGTCCCACGAATGCTTTGCCATAATCGAATAAATCAAAACTTTAGAAAGTCCTCTTAAGACATATAGCCCTCGTTTGTTGTACCATATTTAATTAATTAAGCAATTCATAAAACATCGCCCAGCTGAACGATAATTTTAAAATAAGACACCTATTTAATCATGTGGTGTTTTTATGCATTATATTATACATGCATCCTCGAAATTGTTTGTCAGCATTGGCCGGCAACGGAAGTAGATTTTACACAACTTCGGGAAAGGATTTTTTTCCTCGCAAAAAGGCAGCAAAATTTAGGGTTAATTTAAACTGCTGGTTTGGGTTTTGGGAAAAACAAATTAATTTGCAACGTAATTTTGCGGAGACTGCAAAAGCAAAATACCATAAAAATTATTTAAATATAAGAATAGTTTATTACTCATCCTCCCTCCAAAAATCTAAATCAGATATTTAAAAAAATATAATAAAATTTGTGAATTTGTTCGATGATTATATGATATTGGAAAATTCTCTGAAATTCTGAAAACACGATGGAAATTCTTTCAGTGATAAATCTATAATTAATAACAGGAGACTTTCTAAAACATTCTATTTCTTGCTCAAAGAAACTTCAGAATTTTTAATGTCTGCATGTGCAGACGTTTAGTGCCAAGATGTCAGCGATGGTTAAACATGACACTAATCAAAGCAGTTGCTTTTCGCTGAATAACTTCCGCTTTATCCTGAGCAAGCGATATATGCTTAAAATAGAAATTATTCTGAAGGAAACGTCGGACTTCGTTTCTGTGAAAAAGAAATCCTTCAGAAACCGGATTTGGGAAAAATAAAACTATTACGCAAAAGTTTAAAAGAATTTAACTAAACATTGAAAAATGAGTTTATTTACATTACTCGTAAGTAAGCCAATAATTCGAGACAAGTTTAAGATTATTCCGTGGTATATTTTAGAAATCAATGACAAATAAACTGATCAACCGACATCAAATTTTATCATATTAGAAGAGAAACAAAATTACCCCTTTTTAAGGATATATTTCACAAAGGTTCAATATGTCCATCGTTGCTAACATGAGCTTATGACAAAAAAACCAGAAGGCTATTTGCCTAAATTCAGGAATGGCTTCGAGGAGAAATTTTTAAGGGAAACTGGTTCATATCGACGTCACGCAAGGGAAAACCACGAAAACTCTTATTCAGCTACTCCGTTCACTGGGATTTGAATCCGGGTCCAACTACCAGTGTCCAGCGCTCTTATCATTCGGCCGCTGATGGGCTGTTACTAATCCCGATAAGCATCTAGTAAGCGATATCACGCTCGTGCTATTCTATCAAGATTGTTCAGAGCCGCACCATCAGCAATACTATTGAGATGTTCCTCCAGATTAGAGGGAATCGAAAGCATAAACACAATATCCCACAAGAAAAAAATCATTTGGGATTAAATTTGAAGGCTAGATGGCATCGCATTACCACGTCGTGGCTTCCTATCCACCGCGGCAAATTTTGGTTGAGATACATTCTTGCATGCAAATGGTCTTGATAATGATCTCTGGATTAGTAAGCCTTGGTGAAAGAAATACAATAGGCGCCGCTTTATGTGATCACGTTTCTTCATAAATATTTTGATAACATTAACCGAAAGGTAGTCTTAAACGACAAGAAAAAATATCCTTCAAAACAGGAGACGAAATTGAACTAACTGAGCAAAAATATAACTAGAAACATGAATATTTACTTTCACAGCATTTTAATTCGGAATAAAATCATTAACAGTTGACTGTCTGGAATTCATACACAATAGTTCATTTTTTGAACTGTTCATAATGCTTCTGGAAATTATTTGACGGGTTACGTATATCTGATCTAAATGCTGAAATTCTTCATTTGTAGGAAATCTATCGATTTCGTCATCGTCTTCTAGAGAAAGTTTATCAAATCTTGTGCTTGGATTTGTTTTAGAAAGCGACCGGCATATATCTTCTTCTGTTACTGAATCTACAGCTTGAGGTTTTTTTTCATCAATATCTATCCACCCAAGCTTTAAATTCATCACAAGTCATGTTAGTTCGAGACATTTTTAACTCTTCATCATCTTATATTTGATGGCTCATTAAAAGTCTGGCGGCATGTTTAAAAGAGTTCTTTACTGTCTTTTCTGAGATGCGGTTCGAAGACTAATGTTAAATTCGACCGCCTCATCCGCGACCATGAGCACAAACACGCATGCGCCATTCGGACTGAATTATTCTCAAAATAGGGTGGAAGGATGGGGACTTTCTTTCCCTCCAGCATATCTCTTTCCGGAGAAGAGAAGACTCTCACGTGACCTTTCACGTCGCCACAAGTAATAACGCTTCTTTTGGACGAGTCTATGTATTTTGGCAGAATGCCAGCCAGGGTTGCGTTTGAGACGGTGGAACTATACCTTAAATCAAAGTAAAGATGTTTGGCAACTTATCCCTTACTTGGGGACAGAACTTACATTTAAGAATCTCTTTGCTCTATTTCGACATTATTTGGCGATTTTACCTTTCAACTGGCGACGTTACTTCAGTTTAATAAATTTATTCTGTACGAATTTGATAACTTTAACTAACTTGTTGATTACAGTAAGGGACGTGTTTTTCATATTTTCATGTACAAATGGGCGAGGTTTTGGCAATTCGATAACAATATCAGAAAAATAACTTTAGCCGCGAGCACATCAAGCAACTTTTTCTGTAATCACTATTTTTTTTCTTTCCATTCGATTGTAGCATAACAGCCGGCTTGTTCAAATAAATTCTCTCAGTGACTCATAAATATCTGCTGCATCAGCAAAGGTGGATACTCTGAAGGAAATATATAATAAAAAAACTAAATAAATTTACCTGCCTTTCAATGTAATAAAATTTGGTACGGATTCTTTAGCTTATTTGTTATGAAATTTTAAAACATCTTCACGGACTTACAAATAACCGTGCGTTATTTAAAGCGTTTAGGAATTAATGCTAAGTTTTATCATCTTTTACCCAACCGTGTGGCGGGTAATGAATTTTTAAAAATCTCATTAAAGCTGAAAAATTTAATTGAAACTCTTAAAGAGTCGCTTAGATTATACTCAGATGCTTCTAATGCCTAAATGGTAACTTAGTAGTGTATTAAATTATATAATTTCATTTATATGATTATGTAATCATATAGAGTAATTCAGAAAAAACTTCGTTTACCAATATAATTTACGTAACAAATTAGTACTTCTAAAAATTACGGAAGAATTTCGATTAGTAAAATGTTCTGTAATATCACGATAAAACTATCAATACTACATGACTTTTTTTACGGGCTATTGAATTACACACATTTTTTCCTGCATTTCATTTAAACTAGAATTTCATTAGAGATATATTTCTCATTCAATTAATTTAGTTCTCACTTCGCGGCAAAGCAAAAATACCTAAAAACTCAAAACGCCTTCATTAAAAATTGTAAATTACAGAAAAACATAAAACGCCAAATACAGTTAAAAACAGTTAAACAAAAGAATTCTTAAAATTAAAATTAGAGTTTCTACACAAAAACAATGATTTCAGTCAGCGCATAGAAAGATAAATTTTTCGGTGCATAAAACTGAAAGCTTACCTTTGGTCCAACTAGGCAAAAAGACACCGAAGTTGATGCAAAAACTGACCTCATTAACTATTCTACTAAAAGCCTCAAATGTAAACAAATGGTGGCTTCATTAGGCTTATTAGCATTTAAGCAACTTTTAAACTGTTGCTAATTCTACAAGGATTGCTTGTAGATTAACTAAGCCACAAAAAGACTCAACCGGAACATAAGAACAACATAATTCAACTACTTTTAAAGCAAAAAATGCACAATATATATATATATATACAAAAATGCACAATATATATATAGGTGCACTACTACATGTTATACACTCCCGTACATAAAATTTCAACGTTGTACGGCTGCTTCTTTTTCAAGTACAGGAGATACATGCATACATACAGACATGACGAAAAAATCTCTTCTGAATCCATTTCACAATTCGTTTGGGGGAAAAAAATGTCTTTTATTCTATCCATAACTACAGATGTCACGCCAAACCTCGTTGAAATGCATTCGAGAGCGGTCAAAATGGATATTTTCGTTGAAATGTGATACGCGAGATTTTTCGCAATTAAATACTGCCTTGTACGAACAAGGCAGTAAAAAGGATAAAAATCAAAATTCAAGTAGAATGCAAAACTTTTTTTCCGCTGTCTTAATAAGTGGTGGCATTAATCCAGGCTTTCAGCTGCTAACTTCGAATCATTCTACCTTTACGTCAGTCGGACATTCAATTACCTCGCATTTAGATTCTTTTTGGGTTTATATTTTTGACTTTATATTTTTGGAGAGAACAGAATATTTTCGTGGTATGAAATATTTATATTCACACTGCGTCTACAAAGTTTGATGACTTTTTTTTTTTTTTTTAAATTCCAGCAAGCCTGCCAAACGATAATTGATAACATTTATCATTTTGACATCTTAACTTGCTTTTCCTAAAATACCGCCAGCTTTCGGGCAGAATACGCCATGTGAATAATATTTGATTTCGTGAAACGAGTATCTTGTTATCAATAAAAAAAAATTATAAAAAACGAATACCGCCAATTCGTCATTAAATGAGCCAAGACGGCAAACTCAAAAGCAGATTTTCCGCCAAGAAACGCCTTTTTTTTTCCGACTGTAACAAATACATTTTTTTTTAAATGTAGAAAGTTGCTCAATTAATATTTTTTTTTATTATTCTTTTTTAAAAGAGGACGAAATGTTTGTTGTATAATTGTGAAAATTTTAAAACTTTACACTCAACACATTTTTAAATGTTGAAATTTTAAAATAACAGTCGTCAAAGACTCTTTGACAAAGAGTCTAAAACAATCGAACGATTTTCAAAAATTTTCCAAAATTTCAAAAATTAAGATACAATTTTCACACAAGTTTTCATAAAAAGATTTTTCCCGCTCGAATTAAAAAGATTTCATTAAAAAGATTTTTTCCGTATAATTTTACTGTTCGCGTCATCTTCGAATTTTGAAAAAAAAAAAAAAAAATCCCTTTACCACATTGCATTGTCATCGACAAACAGTATGTAAAAACAGTATGTGGACAGTAAAATTTGAATTCAGTAGCGTTTCAGGAAGTAGGTCAAAAATCGATGACAAAATTGTACTAAAAATGCAACACCACTAGTGAACTAAATGGAAGCTTACAATAATGCAATAGGTCAGTAGCAATAGCAGTTTGATTCAAAAGTACGCATGATTGTCCAGTAACTCTAATTAAAAGCACGCTGCGAGCAGCGGTTGTTCAGCCCCGACGGAGCCACATCAAATTAGAGCATTTTCCATACGGATTCCGTATTAATCTACAAATAGTTACGGGAAAAAATGCGAGAGCTGTCTACATTTAGTTATGGGAAAAAACGAGAAAGAGCACGATATGGCTTCCTGGTCGATTTTCTGAGGAAAACTGGTTCGTCTGTATAGGAACGTGGATTACAAAATACCTGTATTTAAAATACAATATAGGAAAAAGAGAAATGAGATTAATAGGAAAAATATAGTTAAGAAAATTCATTAATAATCATAAAATAAAGTTCCATGTGATTGAAAAAAGTCTGCAGAGACTACACGGTTTTTCGAAGAAACAAACATAAAAAAATCTGAAAGGTTTCAGATTTTAATTACGTCCAAAGGGGCGTTTATTTAACATTTTGTGTGTTACCTTTATTTATTAAATACCATGTTCTTCGCACTTAAACCATAAAATTCAGTTCAACAGCAATATCGCAAAATAATTTTAAATTGAGCATATCTTTATAAATTTCGGTACACGCTCTCACGCGCTGGAGATAAAAATGCTTTTCTGTACAACGTTGGTATTTCTGGCTTTGAAATCTTTCAGTTTGTTAATGAAAAATTCGTTAAAAGTTTTAGAGAATATTGTTACGAATTTCACATTTATTTGGCTATTTATTTATAATTGTAAATAAAATTCCTTTTTATTTTCCCGTGCAACGCAGACGATTTTTGAAGAGAAAGCTACGTCAAATAAATAAATAAATAAAATAAGCAGTAAATTGAAAAGTGAAACGACGCAAAATGCCAAAACGAAAGTAATACTCATTCGGGATTCAAATCCCTTTGGACTAAAAATCAAGTGCCCTTCTACGGGATTCGAATCACAGACCTTTTAATTTGCTAGCTGGATGTGTACTTACATTACGAAAGCACGCTCAGAGAAATGCGATAATTCTTTATATTCCCAACTGCGACTAGGGAGCGGCAGGAGAGCCTTAGGAAGAAATCCTTAGTGTGTCAGGTCGGATAAATGTGTACTCCATTGGGAGGGGAGGGGGAAAATCACAGACAACCGTAAATGGAATAGATATTAGAGTATCTTATGTTTTTATGTATCTTCATATTTATTCATAGATTAATGCAAATATGTGCGCACCCAAACTGAAGTGGTATTCCTGTGGATATGCAACGACAGTAAATTTATACTTTTCAGAAATTCGGTTTTAGGCTGGATAATCCAATCCTTTTCTAATTCTATTTAAATTCGCTGTTCCCTTTTCTATTTAAATTTGTAAGGGGAAATTTTAAGGCCTATTTAATGGGCGAATTTGAAGTCTTTATTTCACAAGCAGAGATTCCATTTCAAGACGCGATTCGGGATTCAGTCATATTATTGCTTTCGAGATTTCGCGAACGTTATTTTCCTTTACGTTCTATTATGTCTTGTGCGTAAAATCATCACAATGAATGTTTGTGTTTATAGTATGACTAGTTCAGAAAATAAATAAATAAATAAATTTAGCCACTTCAGAGTATTTGAAGGTGCATATTTTCCTGCCATGTAAATATTGTTTGTATTACATTAATCCTTGAAGATTAACAATAGTGTTGAATCTGGGTTGGAAACAGAATTAGCAAGGCTTAGGAAGGAAATTTTAAAGTAGAGGTTTCTAACGCAAGGTCTATTGGGGGCCGATAGCTGAACTGCGCCGGCAAATGTTCAGCATAATCAAGATCCCACTGATAAAAAAATACGGAACAAATCATACAAAAAAGATATAAAAGAAGAATATACTAAAATTATGAAGCACGAAGAACTGATTGCATTGAAGGAAGATGTTTCAAAGCCAAAATTACTCGAGAGAAATATCCCAAAAGAAAAGCTGTTAGTAAACACTTTTTTTTTCTTCTTACCTAATGGAAGCAGGCTTTAGTAAAGTCAATAATTTATTATGGAAAACAATAAACAGTTTGGATATTTTTGAATGAGACAATTTAAGAAATAATTTAACCAATTTTATGCTAAATATTTAAAAAATTGCATCAACACAGCAAGCGCAGCAATTACGTTAATTAAAATCAAACGTTAGTATAAAATAGAATCTCTGACTTTGTTTCTGAAAATTGTTTATATTTATTTTTAAATTAAAAAAATAATAAATTAAAAAAAAATTGTTTATATTATATTTATTTTCAAATTAAAAAAATAATAATACAAAAAATAATAAAATATAAATTTAATAAACCATTTTCCCCCATCCCAAACGTTAGTTCATACTGTTGAGTCTAATTGTTATCTTTCAGTTGCCTACAAGTTATGTGTTAAATAACTCTTAACTCATGTCAAAATTGGACCTTCAATTCTCACTAAATAAAATTAAGTATTCTCCTCTTGTGATGTGCACATTCCGTGGATCCCCTCACATGTGAACATTTGGGGAAATGAAGAGGCGGATGTCTTGGCGAAGAAGGGTGCCGAGGAGGCTCTGGTTACTTCTAATTGTCTGACTTACCTTGAGCTGTTATTCTGCCAGAAAACCTGCCGATCAAATGCCTGAGCTTGTTCCTATCATGCATACTTGATAAGGTGTTGAATCCCCTGGTGGATCCCTCGCTATGAACTGTGACAGATGCACCCAGGATTGCACTCTCCGATTTCTTAGTGGTCATCTAAGAAGCCTCGCCTTCTGGGGTGGTCAAAAAACCCACCCCGATTTCCAAAAATGTAAAAATGAACAAGCTTTTCCCGCACATATTCTTAGATGTCTGGGTTTATTCTACTGTGCAAGCAAGCCTCCACATTATGTAGCGTGAGATTCTAACTGCAACCGAAGCTGGATGACAAGGCGAATTTGAAGCCTCTTCTGCTGCTGGCTTTCGTACAGGCAGGACCAAAGAATATGTACTGTGGGTAGGATGCCCCTAGCTGGGCTGTCCTCACCTAGCCGAGATGTTAATTTTACCGTTTTCGTGACTTCGCCTTTTTTTTTTTTTTTTTTTTTTTTTAGTTCCATGCTTTACGCAAATACATGAAGATCCATTTTTTCTTGAATGAGATGACATGAAGAAGATTCGATATATTTGGTGCTTTCATTAACTAGACTTCATTCTAGAGAACTATTTTGACAATTGTTTCGTTCCACTTACATATGTGCACGTGTTTTTAAGATCGTCGTATTTTCACAACCGGAGTAGTGACTCCTTTAATATCATGCTATTTCAAGGACTCTGAACATCTGCAATCTAAATCATGACCATTTCTTTGTGAAGAGACTTCGTTCGTGTCGATGTAAAAGGATGGTCATATTTCGTTCTACTGATTCAAGTCGTAAATGCTGCATCATTCGTGCTATTCTTCTAATTCCGAGATCATAATATATTTGGCATACTCTTCGCGTCACTCATGCTATTCTTCTAATTTGAAGTGTAATTTATCTGGCATATAATTTTATTTTTTCAGCAATTATTTCAGTAACCAAGATAATAATAAATCCAATTTGATTCGGTAGTATCTGTTGTCTTTGGGGTAAGTTATTTTATTTACTATTTTTTAGATCACACATTTTATCATCACGGTTCTCTCAAGTATTTATGGGTTATTGCGGTCACATTCATTTTGATTCATATTCTTTAATCACTTAATCCAAATCTAATTTATCACCGTACACATATTTTATAACACTTACGACGACCTATTTAAGTTTCCTATGCTGGTCTATGATTTTTTGAAGGTGAAGTAACTCGTGGATCTTGTCTAACAGAAGCTGGACTTGAGGATTAGCAACAACACAATAATATGTGTTAAATGCTATATATTATAGAGAAAAATATAAGAGGATCAATGAAAAACCCGTTTCTTTAAAGGGGTTGATGCTGGAAAAAGGTTGGGAATCTGTGTTCTAATGTGGTTGTAAGATTCTAACTAAATTAACTTTGCTAGCTAGAACTTTACTTGAAGCAACTGTTCGGTAAGTTCAAACTGTATCAATGGCAACACGTAGGAAATGTGAAAAGATCCTTTTATTCAACTCAAGAAAGAATTTACAGGCGGCACTCCTAGTGCTTACAAAATGAGCCAATACTTTTCGCTGCAACTCAAAATAGAAATTTAAAATTAAAACTAAGTTAAATAATCAGCCGAAGCTTCACAGAGATAAATAATGCGAGTTGGCACTTAGCCTTACCACCAACGTAGACAAACCGGCAATTAATATCCACAGCCATAAAACAGCAAGCTCAAATCAGCGGCACAACGTGGGCCGAACGGCAGAACACGCTCTGTCTGAAGAAACTTGGACACTAGCTTAAATAGTATCTTTCCACTATACTTCGCATATCACGAGAAGCTGGAATATCATTCTAGAAGGAAACGGAAATGTGAGAAGATAGAAAAGATAAGTAACTGAACAAAACTCGTAAGTTTAAAACTAAATGATTCTTTACATGGTTGTTGTTGTTATAACTAATATTGCTTGTCTGATAGCTGAGCAAGCTTGCGAAATTCATCGTAGCAAGAAGGCAAGATTGCGCCCGTCGTTGGCAAGAGCCTTGGGCATCATACAGGTGACAGTATGACTTTGCTCAGCTCCGTCTCCAGTTCTGAAGAAGAGCATTCCGAGGAGAAGGGCCCTAGAGTCTCTCACTCCTCTTACCCTATCACCAGCCTCTCGAGAGAGCTTTCGCCTCGCTCATATATTGAGTGCCTTCATGCGCCACAGACACTATAAATTTACAAATATCCACGCCTTCTTTGGGATTCGAACCTGGGCTCTTCGGTACAGTCAGATTCACTAACACTATCACGGTTGGGCGGTTCTCAAGCGATAAAAAGTAACATTAAGTTTCTCGATACAATAAAATCATCAGCTGAGAATATTTCACAGATCACTGTTTTTGTGTAACTTGTACTGAAATCTCTTACTTCGCTTATAAAATATGTATTTATATTTATAAAATGAGAAACGTTAAAAACGACTTAATGAAAAACTGGAATCATTGACTAGTTTTTAGGTTTAATGATTCAGTACTGCTTTCTTGAATCGTTTGGCTTAAGCGGGATTTTACCTCTGACATTTGCAATAAAAATTGAAAACAAAAGGTGAAGTAGCATGTAGCAATAATTTATTAAGTGGAACTAAGGTACTTTAAGATAAATCGATTTTAATTTGAAACTAAGTAAAATTGTAACATTTTAACTAATGATTTTTGAATGGAAGAAATAAATAATGAATTACTATCACGAATTCTTAATGTCTGAACCGATATTTCTTTTAAGGTAGTTGGCTCGTTAATTAACTATCGCAAAGCACGCAAAGGCTATTACATTAAAGACGAAAACACATATACACAACATTTATCTTTTTCTTTTCATTTGGAAATATTTATTTGCACATTTGTATTTATTCAAGTAACACGTTTAAGTTCTCATACTTTTTTCTAGTTAAAAACAATATTTGCATTTTCCGTAAAGACTGCTTCGGTCTATTTTTTGTATATTTTAGAATAAAGATGTAGGATAAGATGGGTGAGATTTATCTTTTGATTATCTTCATCGATCTTTATCGATTGTCTTAATCGATTTTGCTTTTGGTTAAGAAGTAGAAAATAATTAAATCTAAAACACTTAAGTTATTACTGGTAATCTGAAATAAAATCCTACTCAAACCGAGTAAAAATGTAAAAAAGTGCATGCTAATTTAATTTTTTCCCCTATCATTAGGAACGTCCTCTTTTTTATAGTTGTATTTTGTTAATTCTAAAGATAGAAATTAAAAGGATTATTAGTCTGTGTCCGATAGGCTTAGAAATCGAAACAGTTTTATTGAAAATTTATGCCACGCCAAGGTTACTTTTTTGCCTAGTTTATTGGTTATAATAGTACTCTTTAACAAATCACGTCTTAAACTACCAAGATCATCGAAAATTACACTTTCAATTCTTTTTGTAAAGCAAGGGTATTCTTTAAAAGAAATAATATTGTGATAGTTATTAGAAGTTTTCCATGACCACTTTTCATTTGTTATATTCTTACTGTAACGGCGATCCTTGGAAAATAAATTACTCTCATAATTTTCTCCTTTCGCTTTTCGGACGATAAAATTAGTTAAAAAGCGGAAAAGTACTCGAGAAAATACGTTAATTAATATAATATATGGGCGTGGGTTTCATTAGAATTATGAAAAAGTTCTCGTAAAGGACTCATTACATTCCTAAACTGCTTATATTATTCCCTCTCCCCCATTTGTTTGTAAAATTGGGTAACATTTAGGAAAATCAATGTTCAGTTGAATCCAAATCAGTTCTCTTTCCGCTTTTGATGTTATTGCAATCGGCCTATTTATAAGGTATTTCTCCCGCCTTCTTGGCATGCCTTCGTGGTACAGCGGTCAGCATACTCAACGCGTATTCGAGAGGTCCGTGGGTCGAGTCCCGGAGAAGGTATTGCGCATTTCTTCAATCTCCTGTTTCGAAATAAAAAAATATCTCTACAGTGGCGTCCAAACTAAAAAAAAAGTGGTGGATGATGGTTCTCCACTGCCAGGCTTTGGCAATTGGGTCCCCTAATTCCCAATCGCCCTTTAAAAGGGGAAGTATGTAAAGTATTTCTCCCGCCTTCTCCGCATGCCTTCGTGGTGTAGTGGTCAGCACACTCAACGCGTATGTCAGGTCCGTGGTTCGAGTCCCGGCGAAGGCATTGCTCATTTTTCATCTCTTTAAAAAATACTTAATGTCTCTACAGTGGCGCCCGAACTAAAGTTGTTGAATGATGATTCTTCACCCCTAGGATTTGGCGACTGGGTCCCCTAATCCCAGTCGCCGTTTAAAAGGGGAAGTATATAAGGCATTTCTCCCACCTTCTTGACATGCCTCGCTTGACACTCGGCGCGTATTCGAGAGGTCCGTGGTTCGAGTCCCGGCGAGAGCATTGCACATTTCTTCAGTCTCCTGCTTTCAAAAAAATCCTAATGACTCTACATACTGTTGCGTGCGTACGAGTTCGTAATGGATTGAATGCACAAGTCGATAAAAAGTTAATAAAATTTATTCTTTTCACAAGAAATAAAACAAAATGCTGAAATATTTCCTCAGAGATATTCGTACACTATCACAATATTTCACAGTAGTAATTATATTTTGAACTACTTAAAATATAAACCGAACTCAAAGTACAGAGAAAACTAATCCGATTTCACTGCGAATTCGCTGCAATCAATAACAGCACTAAGTAAACAACTACAGTTCACTTAACAACAACAACTTAGCTGAGATGTGTTAATCCGGCCTTTATAAGTTTTTTAATCATTCACGAGAAAATTCTGGTAAAATCTATTTTCTCGATTTTTTTGGATAGCAAAAGCAATTACGAGATATCTATTTATTAAATGTTAAATGCACGCGCTCTTGTATTTTTACTTTTCCGGCGTAGCTTCCTCTTAAATTTCGCCATGCGCTGCATTGCACTAGAAAATAAAACAATTTTATTTACAATTCTACTAAAAATAGTTAAATAAATACAAAATCCGTAACAATATTTACTTCGTAATTGATAGTTCAGTGTATCTAAGCATTTAAATCTTTATTTTAAATTTCATAAATCTAAAGCAATTAACTCAGATTAAGATACATGCCAAGCGACAGATAAAAGCATAAAATTTGATAATACAATTAAAAGGTAGTAAAGGTGCTGCTGACGGAATGCCGCCAATGAAACTGGCAGATATTTTGGATGAATATTTGAATGTGTCTTTGAAATTATTAAGCAAAATTTAAAACATCTGTTTTTCACAATTCGAAACTTTAGAGTATTGTAGAAAATTAAGAGTAAGATGAATGTTTTTTCAAAGGGATTCTTTTTTGGTAATTATAATCTGTAATTAATTTGTAATTTTATTACAATAATGATATTAATAAACCGAATGCTACTTCAGTATTTTTCTTTAATGAACACCGTAAGTTTGAATAGAATGAATTCATTATACAATCGACAATTGCTATCGCTGAAAGCCATCTTCCCTAAGACGATCGCCTCCACAGAAGACCAAAATCATCTGCAGTCGAGCATAATCGTGTTAGAGAGGTTTTACTATAGTTGACCAAACTCAAATACTGATATCCAAAAGCTAAGAAACAACCATTTTTGGTAAATCCATTATTATACATTTTGAACAATAAGCAATCTTTGTTCATAATAATAAACAAAATTAATTTTCGCTTAAAATTTTGAATCACGCGTCTAATAAATAGATTACGAAAGCTGACTGGAAAATTAAAATAGAGAAGTATATCGAATTGAGGTGAAACCTCTTGGTTTTTCCAATTTGTCTTTCGGTGAAAAGATTAAATTTTGCGATCTCATTGAGATCATTAAATGAAGATACCTGGTGAAAATTTGCTAAAAATCACTTGAACAAACATTCCCCCCCCCAAAAAAAAATCTGATAGGATTCAGATTTTAACGTCTCCCCAGAGGTTTTTTCTTTATTTAAGGTTTTTAATGCTCTCACTGAGCTTACAGTTTACCAAACTGCTTTTACCCACTTCTGCCAACACATTATTTTTATCTTCTTAACTTTATTATTAACTATCGTTTTCTTTGAACCTTACGCCACATAAAATTCAATAGTCTAATGACAACAGTTTAAAAGCAGCACATTTTTAAAATCCCCGATACATTGTTAAGCGTTGCCATATATTTTCTGTTTCTTTTTCAGGCTTTTAGTTCATCATATCAATGTTCAGTTTTCTTAACCAGATAAATACACAACTTTTTTTGTCTTCTTAATTTTATTATTAAGCATTACTTTTGCAGCAACCATGCAACGAACTTTTAAATTAAATGTTAACTGTTTGTGTTTTCATGTGTAGCAGTGCTGCAACTAAACTCTGTACTTTTCTCTCAAGTAAAGTGAACTGATTTGTTGTAGTTAAATCATGCTCGTGCTTGTGCTGTTATCGCTAGCGTGCATGAACGCGGCGTGATATGTTTTGTAGAATGTTCTTTTCTCTCTTCGCAACAAAAAATTTGAAAATAAAAGTGATTGATTTAATAAGTAATTTATTTGTGACTATACAGAACACAACCTGCCGTAATTGGTGACCTATGGACGAAAAATAAGTTATGTTAATTGGTCACATGCTTCGCTAAGCATTGCTGTGATAAGCCTATCCCACTGTGGCGACTTCGCTTTCTGGATAATTACGATTATTTTGTTTCTGCTCTCCGGAACTATTTCCACATACTAGCGATGCCTCCACCCGATCAACACAGCCAAGTAGCGAAAGTTGCACTTCGCATTCCACCTTTTTGGAAGGCTAACGTGCGGTTGTGGATCGCACAATGTGACAATGCCTTCATTTACAGCGGCATTACAAGTGATGAAACGAAATTTTCTGCTCTTATAGCGAATATAGATGCGGAAACTCTGTCGCACATCTCGGATATCGTACTAAACCTTCCGGACTCGGACAAATATAAAAAACTGTCGGAGAAGCTCATCAGTGAATTTGAAGATTCTGAACACCAGAAAATTAAAAAACTCCTGACTGAACTTCAGTTGGGGAATGAACGGCATAGTCATCTCCTACGGAAAATGAAAGAGCTTTCTGGGAAACAACTTAATGACGAATTTTTGCAAAATTTATGGATGCAACGGATGCCAGCTCATATCCAAACAGTTCTGTCTGCTTCTTCTGAAACACTTGATCAGCTAGCAATTATAGCTGATAAAGTCGCTGAGGTTGTTCAACCTAGTGCAGTCTGTGCTACTTCTGGAACTGGAACGTCCTTGGACCCCAATTCCATCACAACTGAAACCCTAGCCAGGCAGATCGAAGAACTTACACGCCAAGTTTCTGAACTTTCCCATGCTCGGAGGACAACTAGGTTCCGGAGTCGCTCAACCTCACGCTCCAGGAAAGGTAATACTTCCAGTAATGTGTGTTTCTATCATAACCGTTTTGGTGATAAGGCACGCAAATGTGCTAAGCCTTGCGCGTACCAACAGCAAAAAAACCTGTAACTCCCGTCATAGCTGGGATGACGGAAGTATCCAAAAAGCCCAGTCGATTGTTACTTCACGACAGAAAGACTGGCCAAAAATTTTTGATTGATTCTGGTAGTGAGATCTCAGTGTTACCTCCTGCTCTTAAAGATAAGAGAAACTGTTGTGAAAAATTTGCCCTTTTTGCTGCCAACAATTCTAAAATTCCTGCATATGGATTTGTGCGCAGACAAGTCGACTTGGGTCTCTGGAAACCTTTCTCATGGACATTTGTGCTTGCTGATGTAACTTCTCCTATCATCGGTGCATATTTTTTGAAACATTTTAATCTTGTTGATTTGAAACGGCAGTGTCTTATAAATCCTGAAACTTCACTGTTTACTTATGGCAATGTTGCTCACAAAAGCCAACCTTCTATTATCACTGTTTCTGTTAATTCAGATTATAACTCCTTGCTTTCTGAGTTTCCAGATATAACAAATCCTACTCTAATTAAGCAGACTGTTCCTCATAATACAGTGCATCATATCTTGACCCGTGGACCACCTGTGACTTCAAAACCGAGACGACTCCGTCCCAAGCTGCACGAAGCAGTGAAATCTGATTTTGAATTCCTCCTGGATCAAGGGATAATCCGTCCTTCCAAGAGTCCATGGAGCTCACCATTGCATGTCGTCCCTAAGCACGATTCTACAGTTCGTCCGGTTGGAGATTACCGCAAGCTGAATTCTGTGACTGAATTTGATAGTTATCCTATTCCATACCTTCAAGACTTTGCTCTTTCACTCTACGGTAAATCAATTTTCTCAAAAGTAGACATCTTTAAAGCATTTCACCAAATTCCTATTGCAGACGCTGACATTCCTAAAACAGCAGTGACAACCCCATGGCATCTCTACAAGTATACTCATCTGTGTTTTGGCTTAGTGAATGCACCCCAAACCTTCATGCGCTTTATGTACGAGGTTCTAAGGGGTCTCCCATTTTGTTATGTTTATCTTGATGATATACTATGTTTTTCAAATGATGCAGTGGAGCATAAGAAGCACTTGCATGCTATATTTCAAAGACTGAGTACTTATGGTCTCAAGTTAAATCTTTTAAAATGTGTGTTTGGTGTCACTGAGCTGGAGTTCCTTGGTCACCATATAAGCTCAGAAGGGGTTAAACACTTTCAAAATAAAGTCCAAGCAGTCCTAGATTTTAAGTTGCCTGAAACTATTGGTAATTTGCGTAAGTTTCTAGGCCTAATTAATTTCTATCGTAGGTTTTTGCCTCATGCAGCAGACAAACAGGCTTTGTTAAGTGACGTTTTAAAGGGGTCTTCTGGCAAGAAAAATTCGAAGAAACCAATTATTTGGACTTCACTTGCAACCGAGGCTTTTGAAAAATGCAAAGAAGCACTAGCTAATGCCACGTTACTTACCCATCCTTCTCCAACTGCCCCACTTGCTTTGCATGTAGATGCATCTGATCATGCTATTGGTGGTGCATTGCATCAGGTTGTGAACTCCAAATTGCAGCCCTTAGGTTTTTTTCTCGAGGAAGCTCAGTACAGCAGAAACTCGGTACAGTGCTTATGACCGGAAGCTCCTTGCTGCTTATGCATCCATTCGCCATTTCAGACATATGTTGGAAGCTAGAGAGTTTGTCCTCTTTACTGATCATAAGCCTCTGATATGTGCTTTCCGTCAAAAGAATGACAAGTGCTCTCCAAGTCAGGTGAGACATTTAGATTTGATCTCGCAATTCACAACTAACATACAACACATTCCAGGGCCTGAGAATATTCCTGCAGATGTCATGTCCCGTATAGCTGCCTTAACTCTTCCTGCATCAGTTGATTATTCTGAAATAGCTAAAGCACAAACATTGGATGATGAGTTGAAGTCCTTACTGTCATCAGACACATCCCTGCAGTTAAAAAAAATTACTCTCCCCGAATCAAACATTGTTCTATTCTGTGATGTGTTGACTGGCAGAGTTGGTCCCTATGTCCCAATACAGTTTCGCCAGGATGTTTTTGCCTCATTACACAACATGGCTACCCTGGTGTACGCAGAACACAGCACATTGTGCGGTCACGATTTGTTTGGCCTAAAATGTTATCGTATATAGCTAAATGGACCAAGTGTTGCATCCCATATCAAAAGACTAAAATTCATCGCCATACAAAAGTACCTTTGGCAAGTTTTAAGGAGCCTTCTCAAAGATTTGACCATGTTCATTTGGACCTTATAGGCCCTCTCCCTCCCTCAAATGGTTATTCTTAGTGCTTGACTTTAATTGATCGTTTCTCTCGATGGCCAGAAGCTCAACCACTCAAGGATATCTCTGCTGAAATTGTTGCAGAAGCATTTTTCACATGCTGGGTCTCCAGGTATGGAGTGCCCTCTACTGTGACAACTGACCAAGGACACCAGTTTGAAGCTTCACTTTTTCGCTCTCTCACTCATCACCTGGGCATTCAGAAATCCAGGACGACTAGTTACCACCCCCAGTCGAATGGGTTAATAGAGGAATTGCATCGACCTCTTAAGACTGCTATCAAGTGCCATGCCACTGAGCGGTGGACTGAAGTCCTTCCTGTGATCCTTCTTGGTTTTCGAGCTGCTTTGAAAGAAGATTTGGGTTGCACACCAGCAGATTTGGTTTTTGGCACCACCATTCGTCTACCATCATTCGTCTACCTGGGGAGTTCCTGGTTCCTGCTCAACAACCGGTGGACACCATAGATTTTGTCAGCCACTTACGTGCTCATATGCAAACACTTCGCCCCATGCCACCCAAGAGACATGGTGATAGCAAAACCTTTATACACCGTGATTTAGCCTCAGCTACCCATGTTTTTCTTCGTCATGATATGGTGAGACGCCCACTTCAACCTCCTTATGATGGACCGTTTTCAGTTGTTCGTAGAGCAGAGAAGGTCTTTTACCTAGACATAAATGGCAAAACTGTACCTGTATCCATTGATCGTGTAAAGCCAGCTTATGTTCTGAACAGGGATAAACCAATCGCTCCACCATCAACTTCACCTCACTGTTTGCAGGGCACTGTGGTACATGATTTGCCACTTAACCCAGATACCCCATCAAATGATTGTCCATTTGATATCACAACTTCAGCACAGCCTGCAACAGAGGTGCAACCTAAGACTACACGTTCTGGGCGTCATGTTCATTTCCCTGTACTATATCGTTGACACTGGGAGGAGAGTATGCAGCAACCATGCAACGAACTTTTAAATTAAATATTAACTGTTTGTGTTTTCATGTGTAGCAGTGCTGCAACTAAACTCTGTACTTTTCTCTCAAGTAAAGCGAACTGATTTGTTGTAGTTAGTTTTTCCTCGTGCTTGTGTTGTTATCGCTAGCGTGCATGAACGCGGCGTGATATATTTTGTAGAATGTTCTTTTCTCTCTTCGCAACAAAAAATTTGAAAATAAAAGTGACTGATTTAGTAAGTAATTTATTTGTGACCATACAGAACACAACCTGCCGTACTTTCTTCGCACTTACGCCACATAAAATTCAACAGCAAAATCACAAAATTTTTAAAAGCAGCATATGTTTAGAATTCCCGATATAGTGTTAAAAGTCGCCATTAAAATTTTCTAGATTTTTTTCTCATATATCAGTGTTTTTTTATTATATCAATTTTCGGTTTTCTTAGTAAGAGAACCTACAGTCCCCTCTCCCCCTTTTTAACGTATAAGGCATTTTCTCCCTCCTTTCCGTGTGCCTTCATGGTGAAATGGATAGCGCGTACGACGCATAATCGGAAGGTCAAGAGTTCGAATCGCGGCGACGGCATTGCACGTTTTCATGTTCCTGCACTGATATAAACCTAATGACTCTAAAATGGCACTCGAACTAAAAGTAATGACAATAATTCGTCAGCAAAAGGATTTAGACGATTGGGTTCCCTAACCCCCTCGCCCTTTAAACGGGGAAATATGTAAGGTTTTTCCTCCCTCCTTTCCACAGGCCTTCGTGGTGTAACTGGATAGCACGTCCGAAGCGTAATCAAGAGGTTCAGAATTCGAATCCCAGAGAGAGTACTGCATATTTTTCATGTTCCTGCATTGATATGATCGTAATGATTCTAGAAACTTTACTTATTAAACGTCACTTTCTTCGCTCTTATGCCACATAAAATTGAACACCAAATTAAGAAAATATTTAAGAACCGCAATATGTTTAGAATTCGCCATAGAATGGTAAGGGTTGCCATACATTTTTTTATATTTGTTTTATTATTATTTTTTTAAAATTAATACATGGCGATAACATTTAGTGGTAAAATCACTTTATTTGTGATGACGTTTATGTTTTCTATATTACTTCTTTAAAATTAATACATGGCGATGACATTTAGTGGTAAAATCACTTTATTTGTGATGACTTTTATGTTTTCTATATTACTTCTTTAAAATTAATACATGACGATGACATTTAGTGGTAGAACCACTTTATTTGTGATGACTTTTATGTTTTCTATATTACTGCTTTAAAATTAATACAAGCGATAACATTCGGCGACAACACCTTTTTATTAGAAAAGTGATTCAGACAAAACAGTGAGACAAGAGAGTAATAAATAACTCGTTTTGTTAGGGGTTAAGCTTTCCAATGCATCGGAACTAACTCTCGAAAAATTATGTGCCAAATTTTTCAGTCTTTCCGTCTCTGTGTTACACGACACACAGACAGACAGATAAACGCTTTCCTTTATCACAGGTAGTTGGTAATCAGTATGTGATTTTAATGAAAGAAGAAAAAAAATTCAAATTTAGAAATAGCAAAATGTTTCCTTCGGAATTTTTCTATACAGTAAAAAACAAAGTCGATCTCTCACAGAAAATGGCAAAAAAAAGTTTCATCAAACTACATGAAATCTGTGTAGCATATTTATGTGTGATTGTACACAATTGATAAACAAACTAAAATACTTTTTATAAAGAAGAATGAAAGCGAAATTACCTCAGTGTTATTTCAGGAAGCAGAAATGATATGCACGGAAAAAGAAACGGAAGTGAATTATTTTATTTCCTTTTGTAACAAAATACACGAATTTTACGTTATATATGTAGAAGTGCCTAATGTCTCTATGTTCGCTGGAACTATTTAAAGCAGCAGACCCTTTTTTTATAAAAACGAGTATGCTATATTTAAAAAAAGTCACATGCATTTAACATTTATAGAACTATTAAAAATGCGGAAATAAAAATTAAAAGACGTCATAGCCATAATACGCTTTTCACATCCAGGCGATCACTCTCAGTTCACAACTAAAGAGCACACTTCAGTTCAACTAAAGAATGCATTTCAGTTCACAGCTAGCCGTTTCGCGGCCAGCCGAATAAAATAGTTATAAAAAAAAAAAAAAAAGGATCCAGATTTTAAATTACGTCCAAAGAGGCATTTTTAAACGTTTTGTGTGTTACCTTTATTTATTAAATATCATGTTCTTCGCACTTAAACTATAAATTTCAGTTCAACAGCAATATTGCAAAATAATTTAAAAATTAGTCTATCTTTAGAATTTTCGATACACAGTTCCGCGTACTTTAGATGAAAAGGTTCCCCCGCCAGTAGAGTGTTGCCATTGCTCGCTTTTAAATCGTTTGAATTTGTTGATCAAAAATTTGTTAAAGTTTTATAAAATGTGAAATAGATAATAAAACAAATTCCAAATTCGCAGCAATATTGCAAAATAATTTAAAAATTAGTCTATCTTTAGAATTTTCGATACACAGTTCCGCGTACTTTAGATGAAAAGGTTCCCCCGCCAGTAGAGTGTTGCCATTGCTCGCTTTTAAATCGTTTGAATTTGTTGATCAAAAATTTGTTAAAGTTTTATAAAATGTGAAATAGATAATAAAACAAATTCCAAATTCGGGCTTCCAGATGCATATATTCGGGTGGAAAAATACGTTATTCAAACTTGGATGGCTTTAGTACCGTTGTTTTATCACATTTAGAGAAAGATATATACATTTATGCAGATTCTTCATTATTTAATTCCTTTAAATATAATACAGGTAAGGAAGATTTGGTGGCAACAGTTTGAAAAGTAAATCGGACTTTTATAGTGAATCAACGCAAAATGCCAAAACGAAAACAATACTTTTTTAGGGACAAAGCCTCTTTGGACTAAAAATCTGACAGCTTTCAGATTTTACATTACTCCCAAAGCGGCGTTTTTTTAACGTTTTCTGTGTTACATATATTTATTAAATGTTCATGTTATTCGCACTTAAAACATAAATTTCAATTCAACAGCAATATCGCGAAATAATTTTAAAATGAGCATACCTTTAGAATTTCCGATACACAGTCTCGCGCGCTCGAGATAAAAATGGTTTCTTTCTTTTCTCCCTCCCCGTACTGCGTTGCCATTGCTCGCTTTGAAATTGTTGAGTTTCCTCATCAAAAATTCGTTTAAGTGTTACAAAATATGAAATCGATTATAAAATAAATTCCAAATTTGGACTTCCAGATGCCCACATTCGGAGGAGAATTACGTTATTGAAAATTTGAAGGGTCTAGGTACCGTTGTTTTATCACAGTGCGAGAAACGTACATACATTTATGCAGATTCTTCATTATTTAATTTCTTAAATATAACACAGGGCGATAATAATTGGTGGCAACAGTTTGAAAAGTGGTACGAACATTTACAGTGAATCAATGCAAAATGCCAAATTGAAATTAATAGCCTTTCTGAGCTGATGCTCCTTTGGGCTAAAAAAAAGGATATAATAACTTTAATAAGTCCAGCTAGTGCCATTTCATAAAAATATTTAATATTTCGAATTAGACATCTCCGATTTAAGTGCATATTTATTTAAATGAATTAAAAATATATTCTTAAGAAGTGCGTTTATTGCCTTCGAACCGCTTAGATTGTTCATCAGTAACAGATTAAATCTGAATGTTAAACTTCTTACTCTTTACAGAATGGGAAGACGCTGGCAATTAAGCAGTGGCAACACAACGATTTTAAATAGCGAACATTTTGTCGAAGTGTGGCGCGTTGGAAAAAAATGTTTAATTCCCAAGGAAGTCAGAATAGATGGAGTAAGCCTGACGTCACAAAAATGAAGCCAAGGAAATGTCAGCACTGTGGCATCAAAACTTATAATGCCCGCAATACAGCGTCCAGATAAAACTACGAAATATATTGTTAAATAAAATTACACCGAATTTGAAGGCAAATATCAACTTCCGCAGACTCAAAAAAGTGTCTTTAGACATTATTTGCATAAAACACTATTGAAACGTCCTGTTATCTTCCAGGTTTTACCACGTAATACATTTGTGTTGTAGTTACTATTTACATATTTGCATGTACCAAGATTTTATTAAATTTGAAGGAGTTATTTGGAATCCTTGTGGCATTTCTATATAGTAGAAAATCTTTTAGTTACGTATTAAAATTAGAACGGGAGGTTTATAAACGCTCAATGATGAATAGCTAGCATGTAGACAACATCGATTAGACTGTCAGCAAAACCAAACAGAAGTCCGCTTATGGCAGCGGCCGTGATAATTCGTGACGTCATACCGTGAATTGTTTCGTGCTTTCATTTTCATCGCATGGGACGTACGGAGAAGGCTTACTCTATCTATTCTAACCTCCATGTTAATTTCGAAAAACATTGTTGCCACTGCTCCTTTTCAAATCGCAGATTTTATTTAAAAAAATCATTAAATTTGTATAACATGAAAGAAATTTAAAAAATCTTTAAAGTTTTATAAAATATGAAAAGAATAAATAAATCTGTAAGCTTTCAGACTTTATATTATGCCCAAAGGGACCTTTTCATTCATTTTCACACACGTAGTAGTAGTAGTAGTAGTAACGGAGGACGTGGACACCATCTCTCTACAATTACGGGTAATCGGTTCTGCCCCGTACACACACACGTTTCAACAGCATTTGGACTAATGTCCCTTTAATAATATTTAAAAGGAGCATACCTTTAGAATTTCTGATAGACAGTCTCGCGCGCTGAAGACAAAAATGTTTATTCCGTACAGTGTTGCCATTACTCATTTTGTAATCTATGAGTTTGTTAATCGAAAATTCGTTAAAGTTTTACAAAATATGAAATAGGCAATACAACAAATTCCAGGTTCCAAATTTGGACTCCGAGGTGTCCATATGTGAGTGGAGTAACTACGTTACTCAACATTTGATGGCTTTAGGTTCAGTTGGTTTTTTCACACTGCGAGAAATGTACATGTAGACAACATCGATACATGCAGATTATTTAACTTCTTTAATACAGGACGATAATATGTGGTGGCAACAATTTGAAAAGTGATACAGGCGTTTATAGTGAGCCGACGCAAAATGTCGTTTCGAGACTAATAGCCCTTCTGGGTTTACGCCCCTTTGGGCTAACAAATTCGAAATTCAAAATTCGAGCTTTGAGGTGCACATGTTCGGATGAAGGGCTACGTTTATTGACAATTTGATGGCTCTAGGTGTCGTCGTTTTTTCACAATGTCAGGAATGTATATACACATACAGATTCTTCATTATTTAATAGTACAGAGAATACAGTGTTCTGGAACTCTCTGCTGAGGCACCAAGCAACAGATATGCAAAGGGCGTATATGCAAATTATCAAATATACTATACAACTTCCGTAAATAATTTACACATTACATCGGTAAATAATTTATATATATAAAAACGTAATTTGGATATTAATTTAAATAAAAACATTTAATTTATATTTTGAAGTTTCATAATTTTTTTAAAATATAAAGTATAAATTATTAAGTTCCTTTTTAGAAACCATTTCACATTATCTTATCAATCTAGACTTCCATTTTTCTTCTGTTTTTTTACTATTATTTTTAGAATTTTAATGCCATGGAAATGAAATATTTAGTATCTGAAAGATGTTTTTGCTGCATATAATTAGTTCCGTTTAAAAAGAAAGCACTGAAATGTAAGTCAGACCTAAATTAAAAACGACTGCAATTATTTTCGTTAAAATTTACGGTCTCATGCAACATGCTTCTGCCTATTGCGTGCATCCACTACAAAAGTCAGCAAAGATGAATCCCAAAATTCAAAACCCGACGATTATCAATTCGAGTAGGCGATACTAAAGATCAGATTTAAAGAGCTATGAAACTGAAACACATGTCGAATGCAGCACTTCGACTTTCAAGTCACTTTTGTACTTCAGGGTTATTCAGAATGATTCCGAATTTAATATTACTGCCTTCTTGAGAGAGCCAATAAGATGTTTATTTCGATTTTTTTTCTATAACTTTCACAGCCAAACTAACAAAACATTATGGGAGAAGGGAAGAAGCGTCTATTTTTTCTAATAGGATGATTTCCATGTTTGTTCAGAATAAAATTGTTATTTTTCAATAGCCAAGAACATTGGGAATCACCCGATGGCACCCAATAGCTTAAGTAGTTAATTGTATTATTAAATTCTCTTAATCTTACAATACAATTAGTAATAATAATAATACATATAATAATACAATTAGTAATAATAATAATACATATAATAATACAATTAGTAATAATAATAATACACATAATAATACAATTAGTAATAATAATGATACAATAATAATACAATCTTAATAATACAATTAGCTACTTAATTAAAAAGGGTTCAAGGGATCTTCGTCAATGGCCAGATTGAATTGCTTCCCTGGCCGGCTCGCTCTCCGGATCTTTCGCAGATAGAAAACATGTGGTCCATGGTTGCTGAACGATTGACCCAGATTACATCCAAAGCTGCCACACCAGATCAACTTTGGCAACGTGTGGAAGCTGCTTAGTCTGCTGTACCCCAAGAATAAATCCAAAGTCTCTTTGAATCAATGCCGAGGCGTGGGGCAGCGGTGATCTCCGACAATGGCGGCTACTCTGGCTACTGATTCTGGAAGGAACCACACTTTACAGAAGTCTATAAATTTAATCATTTGATACTTGGTCAACATGTTATCTACTAAATAAATTTTGTTGTGGTGTCTCTTGTCTTTCTTGACGCTGCAATTTGGGTGGCCAACAGTGTATTATTAACAAAATTTATGCTTTTCACAAAATATGTAAAATTTCTGTTTTCACTGCAAACAATAGATTTGCCAATCTTCATGCTTAACCTAAATATCATAAAAATCTTGTCAAATTTAGATTTATAGTTAACAGCACTAGAAACTTCAAGAAGAATTTTGATAATATTTTTACCAATCTACTTAAATATGTTTGTAATATAGTTTTTGATAAAGACAAAGGTGATAAAAACTACTACTGTATTGTTTACAACAACTTGCAAACTACTGAAAAATTTGAAATCTTCAAGTTTACAATATTAACTTCTATGTCTTTGAAAATCTCTACACGTCTCTACCGCTCAAAGAAATATAGGAAACCTTCTGGAGCTTACAACATTTTTTCCTGAAATGCTTATCATTCTGGATTTGCAAAAATGGAAGGAATTTCTACACATGTCGCTTTACAATAACGTTATTAAACATTCAAAATTTCTTTACCTGCAAACACATGGTATTCCAATAGGAAATTCCTATTCAACTCACCTTTATAACGTTTTTTTTTTCCTAAAGAATTTCTCAAGTTTCTTAAAAGCCTTTCTGAAAATGATTTAAAAAAAAATTTGAACACACGTTCAGATATATGGATGACATTATTACTTTCAGCAACAATAATCTCATAGAAAATTGCAACTCTACACAGACTGTGTAAATGTGTGGTAGGCTATCTTGATCTTAGTATGCATAATCTTAAAGAAATTATACTTTTTGATATAAGAAGAGATTTTAATTTTTATACTATTAAACTTATAAACATGAACTCCAACAACTCTAAAAAAGTTATTGCAAATATAATTGTTAACCAAATTTCCAGAATTAAAAAAGTTTGAACTGAAATAGAAAGACAGCAAGAAGAAATCGTAATTCTCACCAAAATTTTAAAAGAAAATAAAATTCCAGTTAACTTCATTAACAGTCTTTTAAAAAAATCTGAAATAGTCTACACAATATAAAGCTTTTTAAAAGTACGAATTTTTTATCTGAAAACTCCAAAAGAGAAGGATAAAGAAGGATGCTTTAGAAAGTTATACAGGTTTTAATTTTAATTTATTTTCCTTTTTATGTTTCGTTGCTTTGCTATTATTAACAATGGGGGCTACTATATTCAAGTTGTCCTAATAGACCCACGACGTGAAGATTTTTAACTTCTCTAAGATTTTTCCTTTACTTCCTTTTCTTTCTTTCCTATGCATTTTCATAAGATTAAATTAAAAAAAAAGGTTAATAAAATTATTTTTTTTTTTCTAAATAGCATTAAACTCACAATTCAGAAAATTTCTAAAGCCCCTTCGACATTATTTTTTACAATGCAAAAATTGACAACCCTTTGAATCTCTTGCAATTTTAAAACATTTTAAATATTTAGAAATTTGTATATTGATTACAATGTTCTCGCTTTTTTTCTGCTTTTCTTCATTCTATTTCTTTATTTTAATTGCAATTTTTTCAACATTTTAATAGCAATTTTGTTTTTAATTTTAATTTGGGTTTTACTTTGGAAATATTAGATATTTTTTTCACTAAGGAATAATTCTTTGTCCTCTGTTTATTTGACAGTCCAAAATGTCAGTTTGTTTTTTAATTTTAATTTTGAATTTCAAATTTTTTTGCTCCGACAAATTGTATGGCAGAACAGGGACTCTTAATGTGCTTAACATGACACAGATCGCCAGCCAAGTCTCTTCCCAACAGATTTCAGCTCGAACCATAAGCAGAGAATTGCAGAGGATAGGCATGAACAGTCGGGTTCCTGTGAGAAAACAAATCATTTCTGCCCGATGCAAGAATTCGTTTGCAGTGGTGTCAGGAAAGAAGACACTGGACATCTGAGGATTGGAAACTGGTAATGTGGCCAAATGAATCATGCTGCACCTTATTTTACACTGATAGAAGACGTCGAATTTGGCGAGAACCCCTTGAAGCTATGAATCCATCTTGCCTTACAGCACTGTGTAAGGGTCTGGTGGAGTATCATGATATGGGGCATATTCTGCTGGCATGGAAGTTATGTCCTGGTGTTCCTCCACGGCAAACAAACAGCCATGAGGTACCTAGAAATACTGGCAGATCAAGTGCAACCTGAAATGTTGCATTTTTACACTGATGGCAACGGATACTTCATGGACGATAATGCAACTATACATCATGGCAGAAGTGTTCAAAATTAGTTCGCTGAACATCAGTCTGACTTCCTGGGCCACCGCATACCCCGCATCTTAACCAATAGAAAATGCGTATGATCTGTTGGACATTCGACGCATCAGACAGAACTATCCTCTTCCATCTAGTTTACAAGATCTAAAAAGCTGCATAGCCAATGCATGGTATTCTCTGGACGTAAATGCACTCCCAGAAGCACGTAGACCCGACGCTCAAACGAATCAGAGCAGCTATCCGTGCAAAAGGTGGTCCAATAAAATATTAATCTTGTGTAATTCTAATTCATTGGCTAGTCTGTGTGTACATATATAGTACATATATGTAAGTATATAAAAGTATACATAAATGTAATAAAAACTAATTGAGAAGTATTGTTGTAGGAACGCTGAGACGTAGAAACGTAGAAAATACTGACGGCGAAGCACGTAGATGGCATATTGAACAAGAAGAAATCCGATGGCGTAGAATCTTAAAATGTTGAATTCGTAATAACTAAGAAACTTGGCAGTCGAGGCGAATTAAATTCCATTTTCATTTAAATTGATATTTGTGGCCACGATTCACTTGACTCTCTAATCGTGCTTATTTCAAGAACATTTAATTCTGGAAATGCCATTAATTAATTTAATTTAATGACTTTCTGATACTGTTGCGTTAGGAAGACAGCACAGCGAAATTGCGTCCAAGCAGCAGAGAAGTCGAAGCTAAAGCTGCGCATTTATCTAACATGGCAGTCTGTTAAAGTATGTTTAGGTTAGAAAGGTTTCAGTTCTAGAAATTTTGAATTTAGGTTCTGAATTAGCTACATCATAGCGTTCGTTACGCAAGCCATGCAAGATGGACTGATCTAGAAATGACGCAGTCGAAAAATGTTATTACATATTTTCTAGAATAAAGAGGAAGTACTCAAATTAAAAACGAGAAATCAAGAGGCTATTCTTAAATTAAATAATAAGGCTTATTTACATAATTTTTATCTTAACATAACTTCTCTGCTGCTTGGATGCAGTTTCACTATAATCTCTTCCTATCTCAACACTATCAAAAACGGAAAATATCTGCAAATAGGCACGATTAGAATGCCAAGTGAACTGTGGCCATAAATAACAATTTAAATGAAAGTGGAATTTAATCCGCCTGGACTGAGAAGTTTCTTAGTTATTACGAATTCAACATTATATATATTTCATACAGTTTCGTATGCTTATATATTATATTTATATAGTTTTACTTTATATAGTTATATATTTTATAA
>KK116101.1:118222-177558 GCA_000611955.2 Stegodyphus mimosarum
TATATATATATATATATAAAAGTAATAGCAAAGAATTTACTAAAAACCCTGCCTTCTCTATTATTAATATTGGAATAGAATGCGAGATTTAGAACGGTTTACTGCTTAGGTAGAAAGGTAGCTAAAATGTTACATATACGAATTTATAATATATTAATTTTACTGTGAAGATTTAAAAATTAAGAATTAAAAGCGACTTTCCTTATGTTCTTGAAGAAATTATGGGTATGGAGGCTTCGCGTTGCGTGACAAGAGTGCGCTTTTTTCCCGCAGAATCCTAAAGAATCAAGGTTTAGCGTAGTTAACTAAAAAAATGAAGGAACGAAAGCAATAAAATGTGGTAATTTTGCTTTAATTTCCCGTCTTTTCGAGGTCACCGAATAGTTAAATAGCCTTATTAACATGACATACAGTTCTGAAGGAGAGAGTTGCTGTTTTTCCAGACAAGAAATTGATAATGCAGCCATTTAATTATTAAACATAGGCATACGTACAGTTCTTGAGAGGGTATCAGAATGCAAATCAAGTAGACCAAAAATAGGGGGGAGGGAGAAACAGACGTAAGGTTCTACAATAGTATTCGAAAAAAGATAGCTCAGCTTCCACACGGAATGTTTCTGCCTCCCCTCCAGATATTTTTATACTGACTCATAATATTGGTGTTTGCTGTTTTTCAGCGGAAACAGGACCTTAAAACAAGATCACATGATTTGAATAGTGAAAGTAATTAAAGTAGAATTATTTTGAAAAATTAATGTATTTTTATCTTTCTTGGAACAAGAATATGCTTTACCATACAGGATATAGAAATTCAAAAAATAAAACTATATATGTAAAACAGTTGGAATTTTTCTCCACCCACAATTAAATTTTAGTTGATCCTTCAGAAAAAAATTCCATTTTTTAGATATTTATCACCTGTATTACAAAATGTTTTTATTAGCTAGCGCAATTACTAATAAATTCTGATCGAAAATATTTAAGATATCTTTTGTTGTAATTCTGTTTGATAATACAACTGCCGTGACAAATAAAAGCTGATTATATTCATACTGGCAGGCAATGCTACTCGCGTCCTTGATATCCTTAATTCACATGTGCCTCCTGGGTGGTGCTAAATGAGTAACAACTATGGCTAAGGAGGCTTAGAGTAAAGCAAACAGAGCAAAAAGCTTTTGCTTTTCTACCTTGCAGTGGAATTTTGAAGGATTATCTTGAGCTAAGTTTTCTAACGATACTCACATAGTAAAGAACAAAAGAGGCAGGAAAAGAAATGCCGAAAAACGAAATAAGTACTAAATCAAGGATAGTGAACACAGATAAACTTTTTACAGAGGATTTCTCAAAGGAGGAATTGAATAAGGCTATTAAAGACATTCAAAACGGTAAACACGCTGGACCAAATAGTATATTCCCAGAATTTATGACACATTTGGGACAATCTGCAAGGAATTTTATTTTAATGATTTCATTTAATTCCTTTTAATGAAAAAGTTATGGAACGCAAAACTCAATCTCCCAACGAACTAACTGGCTGCAGACAAGGGTCATTCTGATTCTAAAGCCAGAAAAACCACTTGAAGATATAGAATCGTACCGACCAATCTCACTGACTTCCATTATAAGTCAAGACGTTTGAAAGCCAAACTAAGGTTTTACCTGGAGTTAAACGAGATTCTAGCAGAAGAACAGATTGGTTTCAGAAAAGACATGTCAACTACTAATTCGATTTTGAAGTTGGTTTAGAAAATTAAAACAGGTTTCAATTCGGGAGAAGCTCTTTGGCTGTTTTTGCTAATTTCCAAGGAGCCTACGATACAATATGGAGAAGGAGACTTCTAAATAAGCTTCAAGTTTATGGAACTGGCGGAAAAATGTAGAACTGGTACAAAAAGTTTTTATCTCAAAGATGGGCGAAGAAAACTTGAAATTATAATGAATAATGCACTTAAAGTCCTGCTGACCTGGTCCAAAGAGATATGATTATAAATAAAAACAAAACAGTTCACCAGTTCTTCTCTCTGAGTTACGTGAATACAGACTTTGAATCAAAAATAGACAACGTTACTCTTCCAAAAACACTAGTACGACATATCTAAGTGTAGTGATGGACACAAATTAAACTTTATTAATCATGTGAATACTGTTATAGAAAAAGTAGAGAAGAAATCCTCCATTTTGAAAAGAGTAGCCGGTACCAAATGGGGAACCTCACAGATTACCCTAAATAGAACTTACAACACTTACATTAAACCTGTTTTCAACTATGAAAGTGAGGTATTAATCTCTACCGCACAAGGGCTGTTTGCAAAGAGTCTAAAGCAAAGCTCTTCGGATCATCACAGAAGCGGTGAAAACTAGCCTGATTAGAGCTATGCAAAGCTATACTTCCAACCCACAAATTGCTACTGAAATCAAGAAACAAGTCGTTGGTACATTGGTTAAAATGAAAGCATCGCATAGAGCGCAATGGATGAGCGAATGCAAACCAAGTACCATGAAGACCCAAATGTTTTCCCTAGAGGCTTGTGAGAAATTGTTACATGAAATAGATGAAGACAAAACAATGAATTATAACAAAGTCATGGTTAATCCTCTTGAATATACTGATATCAAATACCAGCTAGATATTAATGACTTAAAAACACTTCTGATACAATATTAAAAGCAAACACATTATGTATTGTTACACGAACAATACCCTGAACCTGAATGGACTAGTGTATACACTGATGGCTCTAAAATACAATAAAACACTGGGGTTGGTGTATACAGTAAACTCTTTTCCAAGTGTACTCCTGTGGGACATTTCATGTGGGACATTTTGATGCAGAGAATCCTTGCAATCTCACTAGCTCTAGAAAACCTCAAGATAAAGAGCGACTGTTTGTCTAAAGCAGTTATTCTAGTTGATTCCAAAGCAGCGATTTCGGCTGTAGTTATAAATAATGACACAGATACTCAGATTATCTCAGAAATAAGACAAACATTGAACTTTAAATACAACAGAACAATAATTTTTCAATGGATCCCTTCACATGTAGATATCGACGGTAACGGAAAGGCAGACTCACTAGCTAAGAGAGGAACACTTGAGCCACAAAGCAGCAAACCACTTCCTCAGTCACTTAAAAGGCATATTTTTGAGAAATTAATGGATACTCTTAAATCTGACCAGGCAGCAAAATCAACAGACAAATCTTCGGCTAACATTCAAGATACCTGGAAAACGTTTTGTCAAAAATCCCGCAAAGATTCTTTGGCAACCTTCAGACTTCAAACAAGCCACGATTGCATGGCACATCACCTTAATAAAATTGCATCATAATTTAATATTACGTACAAGGAAGTCATGTTGTGTACACATCAGATTTTTTATTATATATGACTGCTCTCGTGTGATACTGGAGCTGTTTTATTTGTTTCGATTGATCTTTCCAATAAAGCCATATGTAATAACATATTCATACTGAGATAAGTTGAGGTTGAAGGAAACTATCAAAAATGACTTTTATATTGTTGTCTGCGTAACGGATTGAACGGGTTCGTAACGGATTGAATGAACAAGTAGTTACAAAGTTAATAAAATTTATTCTTTTCACAAGAAATAAAACAAATTGCTGAAATATTTCCTCAGAGATATTCGTACAACATCACAATATCTCACAGTAGTTATATTTTGAACAACTGAAACATTGAATACAACTCAATTCAAAATACTGAGTTAATCCGATCTCACAGCGAATTCGCTACAATCAATAACAGCACTAAATTCACTTAACAACAACAACTGAGCTGAGATGTTTCAATCAGGCTTTTATAAGCTTTTTTTTATAAAGCACAAGATCATTCTGGTGTTTTCTCGATTTTTCGGGATAGCAGCAGAGTACAGTTACGAGACGTCTATTTATTAAATGTTAAATGCACGTGGTCTTGTATTTTTACTTTTCTGGTATAGCTTTCTCTTGAATTTCGTTACGCACTGGGAAATGAAACAATTTAATTACAATTCTGCTAAAAATAGCTAAATAAATACAAAATCCCTAACACTGCGCCCTTCCCAAGGATTGCACGTCCCGAGCTGTATAGTCCCTGGACAGGAAGCCAAACTTGCAACTAAGGCATCAATGCAATAACAAACATTACATTACAATAACAAACAATAACAATTTTCCTTGTTTAAGCACACAATTTATAAAGCCTTTTACTGTTTTAAATTTGGTGATTTTTTATTCACCATTAATAATAGTTTCTGGTAACATTAAGAAACTTAGTAACATGGTTAGAAAAAATGTAATACTTCTTTTATTATAGAAAAATTCAAATCGAACATAACTACCCCATTTCGATTACGATAAAATGTTTTTAAATGGTAGAAATACATTAATTAGGCAGAGAAATATGCCAATGTAAAATTTAAAATTATGCAAAACAGTAGCCTTATTTTACCGCAAATTTCAAAATCTAAGTCAAATACTTTTTTTTTTCATTTTAAATAGGAATTATATCTTAGGTTAAATAAGAAATACATCAAATTAAACACGGGCACAACAAGTCTAAGCACAGAACCACGAGTGGCAAATTAAATGGCAAACTGAAAGACTGAGATTCAGTGGCAATTTTGCATAAAAAACTGAAGACTGATTATGCGCTATATTTCATTTTGAAACATGTTTGTTTAGTTCTCCATAGACCAACAGGCTTTTATGTGTCAGATCAGCTTGCCCTCCATAGTCCTTTAGTGAACTTTGAAGCAATTCATTACATCAAGCCTAAATTCAAAGGACGGATTTTAATATTAGAAAACGATATGAAGAGTACTGTGAAACATCAGTATTTTTGAGTACGAATTAAGCTTTTTTCTCCTTTCAGCAGGTTTAATTAAAACATCAAATTCTTTTAACAATTGTTGATGCGTTCTTAAGTTGAAAACTAAAAATCATAATCTGCCTTTTAAATTGAATTTCAAAATCTTTCATAGCTAACATGACGTCTCTTCTAGTTATTCACCAATGCCTCATCCTTCTCCCGGACCTGTTTTTATAATCAAAAACCGCACTAAATTTTTCCAGAATCTAACATAAATCAGTGCTAATGGTTTTTCATTACTGGAAGTATAACTTTTATTTTTCTTATTTCACTTTCTCAGCAATCGCCTCTACGGAAAGCAAGCTTTCAAGAGTAGAGTAAAAAAAGTGGAATTTGCCATAATGATTTGTAAATATTATCCAGCATTACAGAGAACTACTCGTCTAAAATTGTTCGTCAACCAAAAATCAGCACAGTGATTAAATAATACGTCTTCTGATTTTACTAGTTTCCTATTTAAGATGGGAAAAATACTTTTATTATTATCATTTTTTAAGGTATTTTAATTTCTGAATATTTTGCCTGAAGTAATTCAGCACAAAAGCTGAATATTTTACACTGCTTAAAAAATGAATGAATTGATGGAATTTAAAAAAAAATGTATAAGTAAAAATTTGGAAGTAAAAAAGTGATGATACTAGCTAGGAGTAACATAAATGAAGAAATTCAGCCATTATAATCAAGAGATCGGCGAAATTTTGATGATCCCTCTTGATATATAACTATATATTTACGAAACATTGAATGTGTTAATAATAAAAATCAAGCTGAGTTGACGTCCCAGAAAGAACTCAGATTTATGGCTGTATTTCAAAACATTTTTATGAAACATTTTCTCAACATCTACTATCAAAATTAGAGCCAATCTAAATTTCATATGTGTAAGACTCAAGAAATGAATTGAACATTTTACGTTTCTTTAAAATATTCAGAAATGAAGACGAGGCATTAAATGCTACGTTGCGTTTAATAAAAGTTACAAGTTAGCAAAACTAGTTTTGGCCTTTTATCAACTACTGCTATTGAAAAAGAAAAAATCTGATGTCTACACCACATGAATTCCTTGTACGGAATATTAAATTATACGCATTTTTTCTTGCATTTCATTTAAACTTATTGGACTACATTAAATCTACTTCGTCGATAGCGCATAAACTACAATAGAATAAATGAACTCTTTAAAATTCACTATATTTCTTTACCACAGCGACACTCTGGCGCTAGGTTCACTTATCAGCGTTACATCTCATATCTTAGAATGCACAAAAAATATGTATATCATCGAAGAATTAGCACATGCTCTAATCAAATACTGTGATAAATCTAAAACGATGTATAAAAGAAATTAAATCAACAACAACCAAAAAAAAAAAAAAAAAAAAAAGGAAACAGTTTTTCACAGACGGTTCAGTATTTCTCATTCAATTAATTCAGTTCTCACCTCGCAGCAAGGCAAAAATGCATAAAAACTCAAAATATCCATATTAAAAATTACGAAGTAAATCTTACACACTTATTTCCTCGTATACATTTTAGAATGGATTAAGCATGATTTAATTCGCAATAATAAAAGAAGGCGTTAAATATGTTGTTGCGAAGCTTGGTTTCTCTAGATTGGCAACAAATCCACGATTCTGCTGAGTTTCAGATGTAAACAAATATGGCTGCCATACGAAAAATGATTAGGCTTAGCTGTACTTAAACAACTTTTAAATTGTTCATAATTCTACAAATCTTGCATGTAGATTTACTGAAGGCATAAAAGCCTTAAGTCACTATATTTCAATATATATACAAATCTTGCATGCAGATTTACTGCAGGCATAAAAGCCTTAACCGGAAGATAAGAACAACATAATTCAATCATTTTTAAAGCCAAAAATGCACAATTTACCAAGATATGAGAATAAAGAAACTGAGGTCATAGAGTCCAGTAACAGAGTAGATATACAATACATATATTTATATACTTTTGGTGCGGCCGATTGCAACTAAAATAGGAGGTGCACATCTGCATGCTACAGCAGTCCTATATAGAAAATTTCAACGGTCTGGGGCTACTCGTTTTTGAATTATGGAAGATACATACATAATACATACATACATACGTACGTACGCACAGAAGCCACGGAAAGATTTCTTCAGAATCCATTTTAAATCAGTTTCATCATTTTTTGGGGAGAAAAAAAGTCCTTTATTCTGCCCTTACGTTCAGATATCACGCAAAAACATCGTTAAACTGCATTCGATAGCGGTCAAAATGGATATTTTCGTTGAAATATGATACCCGAAATTTTTGGCGATTACAATACTTCCTTTTTACTTCGCACAAGGAAGTAATAAGGCTAACTTCTTAAAAATTACTTTTATCTAACTTTCTTGTTTTTAAAAGCAGAGATCGACTGAGATATTTTATGTCTTAACTACACTGTTGGTTTGATGAATTTTATATTGCTTTGTAGTCTCTTATTGGTTAAAAAGCAAAAGATAAACGTAAAAAGAGTGGCAATACTCTGCAGAATGTGTTGGTTTGCATGCATTATGTATGTAGCAAGATATTTCCTGTAGAAAGAGATCTCTGGCCAATGGCACAAATCATGGAAACACGAATGATGCAGTTAAAGACTACATATAGCTAGCTACTTTAGCAACAAGTACTAAATAATGACTAAAAATTATTGAAAAATGTCATATAAAGTGGCCGCAACATTGTGTTTCGAGGCAAAACAAATGATGCTAAATTATTAAAAACTGATTATGCACATTTAACAATTAATTGATTAACAGTTATTTTGGCAATTAACTGTTATGGACATTCACATGAAAAAATAAGTGCGCGCTCACGAAATTACATGCGCGTGAAATACATGTTGATGAAAATGAACATATATTTTCATGCGTACATGTTTCCGCCTACATATTCACGGGAATATGGGAATACAACGTGAATATGTTTCACACGTACATGATCATGAAATGCATGTGCATAAAAATATATACTTTTGGAAATACGTGCGCATACATACATGCGTGAAATTACTGTTTTAAGAGTTTGCATAACATATTCATAGAACCAACCTTGTATTTGGCCTACATTTACCAAAAACACTCAATCGATTTCGAGGGCAGCTACAGGTCCCTCCTCATCAGGAGAACAAAATATCTAGAAAGGGAAAGAAACCTCAGCAACGGCCCTTTTATACCCTCGGGTAGAACCCCGCGCGAGGAGGCAACGCCATCTATCGGCAAAAATAATAATCAAGAATTATGTTAAGAGAACTTTAAGAGCGCTAGGAAGGACTGGATTAGACTTAAAATCGTTCACCAAACATGCTAAATCTTTGTGAATATGAAAAGCCTCAAGAAAATCCAATTCACTAACGGAAGAAGCTTTTTGGATCATTTTTGCAGATCCAAAGTCAAAATTATGATTAAATTTCCAACTATGATACTCTATTGAAGACTTGTTAATTTCGCCCTTTCGGACATAAGATTCATGTTCCTTGATACGAAACTTTAACGCTCTTTTTGTTTGGCTGAGGTTTCTTTCCCTTTCTAGATATTTTGTTCTCCTGATGAGGAGGGACCTGTAGCTGCCCTCGAAATCGATTGAGTGTTTTTGGTAAATGTACGCCAAGCGAATTTGATCGTCACATTGACGTGTTTCTCTTCTATTCTAATATTCATAGAACATTCAACGTGCAAATCAATAAGTGCCAGCATACAGAGCTATGCTTATATTATGCTTATATTGATGATGCTTATATTTCTTGAAACGAAAAGAAATGATTACTGCTAATCAATAGCAAATATATAAATAAATATTAAAAAAATAATTCAATTGGCAAACGTACTAAGAAACAAATGGCAGAAAAAATCACTAAATAAGATTTGATATAATAAGCAAACATGCTTTGGTATAATTTTGAACGTGAAATAGCCTTTTTCAGAAACAAAGACAGATGAGATGATCAACACAGAAAATGACTTGGGAAGGCTTGATTGCTGCGGAATTTAAGGCAAGTTGAAAATATTTTTTGGTACTGGTTGAAATAGAGGAACATACCATTTATAGTTGATGACCGTCAAACACAAACAAAAAAGTGCCGGCGTTTTCTGTTACATTAGTGTAGTTCTAGAACTGCCTCTGTGATATCAGCAATAGAGAGGGCAGATGTTTCAAAACATAATCATTTAAATTTTTTTAATATTGAAAATCTCTTATCATGCCGTCTTCAGCCAACATATCAATGATGTTGGTAATGCCATCCGGCGCAGCCCGGTGGCAGTATTTAGGGGCGGCAAAATTTTTGAAAATTACAAGCTTCGAACAGCAAACTTTATGTAAAGCCAAATCTTTTAAATTTAGATGAGACTCCGAACAATAGAATTTAAGACCCTCAAAGAATCCACCGACGAGAAAAATGACTACCGCCGGCCTGGATGTTATGTCTCTGAGATTTAAATGAGGTGGAATTTATTGAAAATGTATATCATTGTAATTGGAATATTTCTAAAAACAAGAACAGAATTGGAAGAGTTCCTTAAACTCAGGCCTATCAACGGTCATATCTTGTGTATGAATTTTCTTCCTGCCCCATTTCTCAGATTTCTCCAGTTAATCAAATATTAAATATACCTCCGACTGTACGACAATATTACCTTATACTTCAGCAGCTTTGAAGGATTATTGCCAACAGTCTGTTACTTTAAAGCCGGCATTTCAAGGTTGTAGCAAACCTCCCATCATTTACGATCATAATGTCTGTCGTCATCACAGCAGAAAGGATATTAAGGGGTTCTAGAAAATAGGAGGATTATGAGTCATGAGAAAATGACCTTAAAGTGCCTATTTTAAAGTGACAGACTATTGGTTAGTGCTGCGTCTTTTGTTAGTAATTTAGAAAACAAGGTCTAGCGATAATCTGGATTTTTCCTTTCTCTTTCGTCTCCTCAGTATGGAATTATATTCTTGAAGGCTTTTACAAGATTTAAAGAGTAGCGGTAATTTTCGCTGTAGTTGATATTAATATATTATTTGATAAAATATTGGTAAATGATAAAAATGTTGGCTAATTCTTGTAGAGTATAAATACGCTTGCGTTTTATTTCATTCAAATAAAGACTAATGTTTTCATTTAATTTTAGTATAATAAAAATTAACAAGCTTATGTCCTTACACCTAAGCCTAAATAAAAATTCATACCACTGTTTCATTTTATTTGGAACTGAAATGATTTATAGACTTAAGCAAATAAGAAGTAATTTCGTTGTTTCCTTTTAACAAAAAGTATTTTGCATTTTTTATTTCATGGAAATAAAAGTATTTTTTTAACTACATAATCTTTATCGAAAGGAAGTACGTAAAGGAGAATTATGGAAGAAAGAAAAACAAACTTCTTTTTTATACTACAATGTATATTTGACTCACAGGAAACAGCACAATTATTAAGAGGTTTTTAATATCTGGATGAGATTTGGCTCTAGTTAGGACGGACATATAGAGGTCCGTTACATATTAAACGTTAAGCTTCAACGTATTAGGATAGAAAATGATCGGCTTAAACTCAGGAAGATCTTTCCCAAATTAATCATTTAAGCAAACATATATTTTATGACGTCAACGCTTTATAGCTCAAACATATTATAAATGATAGCTATTCCCAACATTTTTGTACGATTACATGTATCTATTACTTCTCTATATCAAATTGATACGACAATAATCTACAATACCCATTAATTCAATTTTATGTGCATGAGAATATACTAAAACGATACGCCATTTAATTTAAAAAAAGTTCAATTATAAATTTTTTGGTGTATTAACTTGATATTAATAAAACATATTACAGTTTTCTCTTAATGTACGTTAGGGTTATTGGGAACAAAATCTAGCCCAGTTCCAAATCCATGCACAGTTTTTGACTCCTCTACAGCAAGATTGTTGACTAGAAATTTTAAAAATAAAAATCTGAAAGGTTTCAGATTTTAGATTACGTCCAAAGGGGCGTTTATTTAACATTTTGTGTGTTACCTTTATTTGTTAAATACCATGTTCTTCGCACTTAAATCATAAAATTCAGTTCAACAGCAATATCGCAAAATAATTTTAAATTCTGCATATCTTTAGAAATTTCGGTACACGCTCTCACGCGCTGGAGATAAAAATGTTTTTCTGTACAACGTTGGTATTGCTGGCTTTGAAATCTTTGAGTTTGTTAATGAAAAATCCGTTAAAGTTTTAGAGAATATTGTTACGAATTTCACATTTATTTGGCTATTTATTTAGAACTGTAATTAGAATTCCTTTTTATTTTTCCGTGCAACGCACGCAGACGATTTTTGAAGAGAAAGCTATGCCAAAACAAACAAAAAAAAAAAAAAAACATGCATACATTTATGCAGATTTTTCATTTTTTAAAATTTAATGCAGAGCGATAACATTTAGTGGCAACAATTTGAAAAGTGATACGCCGTTTTTGTGTTTCCGACGCAAAATCGCAAAACGAAAGTAATAGTCCTTCGGGACTAAATCCCTTTGGACTAACTATAATTCAAATAATACAGATTAAAACACAAAACGGCTTCTCCTCCGTATTTTCCCCATTTTTTATCTTACATTATCGTCTGGAAATAGAAAGGGGGAAATTATGTGAGTAATTTAACTTCCGAAGGATGCGGTTACAGTAAAAACGTAACAAACGAAAAGTAATCGTGGATAAACTACAGGTAACTATCACAATAATTAATTTTTTAAAAGAAACCTACGTTACAATAGGAATACAAACTAATATTAACATTACAATAACTGACGCATACCGAGCCAATATCTGATTGTAACTGAGTCGAGCGTGAAGTGTTCGGTCAATTATCTTGTAAAACCCCGGGGTACCTTACATGAATGAGTTTTAATTGCAGCTCCTAAGCATCCGAGGAATGAAGGAGAAAGGCGGCAAACAAAACAGCCGGGTTTTGAAAGAAGACATAAGCAGTAGATAAGGCTAGAATGAGTTGGAACGTAAATAATAGAAGTAATATGAAATCGCATGTTTGGAAAGTAAAAACGATACGTGTGAGAAAAACCTGCCACATCCAGGTAGCTTAACAAAGAATGCATTTTAAATAATAAATGCAAGGGAAAACAAAATATATGAAATGCCAACACAAAAATGCAAATATAAATTGAATCCACTGAATAAAAATAAAAACAATCAAGAGAATGCAATTTACCAATAAACTAGCCCTCAGAGAGAAAAACTGTGTACGATAAGGAAAGGGAAAATTATGTGAATATTTTTAAAATTTTCAGAACCTGGTGCTAAAAGGCTAGACGGAAAATGCGCGAGGAAATGAGGCACTTATTAACAGATCCATTAGCAACAACAATGAGAACTAGGACGGTTTGCGAATTAGTATGCGCCATCTAATTGTACCGTCATTCTGCATAATGGCCTTCTTTAGATCATATTATTAGGATATATATTAAGAGGATATAGTATTATAGAATAGAATTTATTAGTATGCTTACTAATAATAGAACAGAATTATAGTTAATATTATAGTTATTACTATACTAATAATAGAATTTATTAGTATGCTTACTAATAAATTCATTGGCAGCAATTGGAAGAAAGGAATCGAGATTAAAATCCAGCATCTGACTGAGTTCATTTCTGAGTACAAGTAACAAACTGATTATTAAATCACAGTGAACTCCAGTTTGTACAGAAAGATGCAATCCCAAACAGCAAAAAAGAGTAACGGGAGAAAGGATAGACGCAAATTCTTACGAAGTATTAGATTACATCCTGGCAACAAGCGGATATAAAACACTCATTGGAATGATACTTCAGAAAGCCATCTTACGAAAAGGAAGTTACAAGAAAAAAAGCGTTATTTTATCAGGATTTTATGAAGCTGTCAAATGTCACAGCAAATAAACGGATAATTTAGGAGATGTGATGATGTAAAAGGTCTTAGAATGTCTCCAGAATATTAAAAAATATCAAGAAATCTATTACATATCCGGAGAATTTTCAAGAACTCCCAGACGCAGACAATGATTTTATTTGTCGCCTGGCTAGACGGTTGTTAAACATGTAAGAAAAGTGATCCACTCTTAGAAATAAAATGAAAAAGCTGTCCATAATTACAGGAAACTAAAATAATTTCATAAATTTTTAAAGCTGTTCATTTTTTTTCAATGCATTATCCTAATAGAAAAATTCTTTTATTTATTTATTTTCACATACGATTATCATTTGGAACAAAATTTTGGATGGATATTACAAAAAAAAAAAAAGTAAGGCTATCTTATTCGCAATCGTGTTATGTTTTGAATCTTACTTTTCTAATCTTCTAACTTATCTTCAAACGCTGATTTAATATATATTTCCAGTCTGTGGTCGTGGAGACAATTTTTGGTGGATAGTAAAGTGTTTTGTTTTGTTGCATAATTACTTATATTTATTTATGATTGCTAATCGTTTTACAATATTATTTGAATAATAATTGCATATAGATTTATTATTCTTAATTTCATTCCATTTTTCCTCCACCCCTTCCAAAGCAAGTGCATCAGTGGTCGCGGTAAACTATTACATATAAGTGTGTCGTGATGTCAAGAAGTTTGGTAATCACTACATTATACTAAAATCTCCAGTTAGTATAGTTCGAACGCCTTATCCGCGACCATGAGCGCAAACACGCATGCGCCATTCGGACCGAAATATTCTTAAAATAGGTTGGGAGGGTGGAGACTTTCTTTCCTTCTAGGATGTCTCTTTCCGGAGAAGAGAAGACTTTCACGTCGCAGCAAGTAATAACATACCTTTTGGACGAGTCTATGTGCTTTGGCAGAATGCCAGCCAGGGTTGCACTTGAGACGGTGGAACTATAAAATAATCATTATACTTTAATTAATGATAGACAGGTTCACTATTGTATAAGCAAAACTGAAAGAGATCTTTAAGAATGATTGCTGAGCACATTTCCTCCTATTTATTACCGATTTAATTTCGAGACATTTGTGGAAATATTCCTACAGTAATTACAAAACAAAAGCTACTAATTTTAGTGATTAGTGGTTACCTCTTAGGTAGAACAATACCCGTAAAAAATCTATATTCGGTTTTTTTGCTTTGTGGTGAAAATCTTGCTAAATCTATCGGCGAACTTTCTTATAAAAACATAAGACTCCTTGTTTGAATCATAATAAACATTTTACTACAATAGAAGCCGTCTCGATATGGGTTATGGGTTAATTTTATTATTCGGATATTGTTATCTAATTGTCAAAGTCCCACCCGTTTGCATACGAAAACATGGAAAATACATCGCTTATTGTGATTCGGTTAACATTATTAAAGTATTATCGAAATTTTTAAAACTGAAGTAAAGTCGTCAAATAAGGTGAAAATAGATTATAAAAATTGCCAAGAAAGAGAAAAATGTCGCCAAGTACGGACTTATGTCGCCAAATAGCTTGTTTTCGGTTTTAGTCAAGCATTTAGAACTAGCAAAAAAGCAGCATTAGTTTGGCTTAGGTTTTTAAATCGCTTTATCGATTTTGAGGATGATCAAACACAAGTCCCTCTTTTTAAGGAATAATAAAAAAAAATTCTACAGACTCCCTCCTCCCCCGCTTTTTTTTTTTTTTCCCTAATATTCCCTGAAAGCATCTACGCTAAACTAAAGTTGCTTTTTTGCCTAGTTTAAAATTTTACATTTGCATTTTCTATTCCAGCGAATAATAAAGGATGCCCTCTGAGTATTAAGATTAGGTGTCAAATAATTCCCAGAAATGTCATGAGCGGTTTATGAACAAATTTTTACATTTTTTTCTAATTAAATTTATGTAAAAGTACTTATTTAGAAGTTTCTTGTTGTACTTATATTAAATTAGTTAAATTCCAGTGCTGTTTTGAAGGATATTTTTTTCCTCATTGTTTAATGTTATCGTTCGGTTTATGTTATGAAAATAGCCGTTGGCAAAGGTGATCACATTAAGTAGTGCCTACAGTAACTGGAATTTTTGTGTTAAGACTATTTTCCTAAACTTTTGAAGTCTTAAAAAACTTATCTGTGTAGAAACAATATTTTAAAAAATAAAACCCGCACCAACATTTTTCGAACATACCTCAAAGAAATTTTTTAAATTTGAAGACATGTAATTGCCATGTTACATTAGTCTTGGGACATAATTGTTTAAATATGCACATCCCAAAGAGCATGTCCTTTTTCTATTCATCATCATATTTATAGAATTCTGGATGTCCTTTATCTATTCTTCATCAGATTTATAAAATTCTTCTGAAACATTATATTGAATACGTTTCATCGTTATCAAGACTCTTTAAACATTTACAAGATTGCGTTCAAAAAATGACGTCAAACGCTCTTATTTCGAGTATATTTTATGTTATCGACTTTTTTAATTCTCATTTTTTAGTAATGTTTATCTGATATCTAGAAATATTTCTTATCTTCCGGAATTTCTCCATTTTATTGTTATTTTATGTTTAACTATCATAGTCAACATTGTTCTTCTTCACTCAAAGCTTCATTATTTCGTAATCTGACTGGTTTATCTACCTAAGCAGACCAAATTTCAGTTACACTCAAAGAAATAATTTCGAAATTCGCGATTCAAGTTTTATTCTCCATTAAATTGACCTTGTATTCATTCTTAATCGAAACAGTCGGATTTCAGAGAAGTTTCTTTCCTTCCATGTTATTTCAAGTTTACATAAAGTACAGTTTTAGTGTTGTTCCATTGTTTCTATTTGAAAATTCTTTGAAAGAAATTCAGCAGCTTTATGAATAACGGCTCATTCAGTTCTCATAAACATACGTTACAGAATTAATAAAGAAGTTTATATTCTTTTCTGTGAGCATATACATTATATGAAAAAACCTACAGAATTCTTAAGTAACAAAAACTCTCAGTTTTTTTTAATCTCAATTTTTCTTTAATTTTATTTCAATTTCAGTTTTTTTTAATTAGCTCAATGATTCGTTTTTCATTTGCAAAGTCATTAAATAAGTACTGGCATGATTTATGAATGCGTTTTTCAAAAATTCACTGTCCCGGCGATAATTACATCTGTGTATAAAGTACATCTCCTTTTGTCACCATTTTCCATAAATTTCTTTCCACATATCTTGAAATAATTTCTCTTTTGTTTCTTGTTTCTACATAATAATAATTTGTTTTAAATAATTATTCTTATATAATTTGGGAATACACATGGCATTGCAAATATTCAGAATTTAAGAAGGATTTTGTGAATTTGTTCTTACTTGTTTAAACAACATATCTGATTATGAAAATGAATTCAGTTATAATACATTTTTTAAAAATTTTCAATAATTTGTGTCTTTTTATATTCATTATTTCCCATTAAATTTAAAAAGTACGCCAAAATTCAATTAGTTTTAAGGCATGGATTAAAAGAAAAAAAAAATAGTTATTTGGTTAGGAAAGCGATCATTACCAGAAAGCTGTCGTTTGTTACTGCCGCATACTAAGGATTCTGTCCTTTAAACATTACGCTTAAAAGTAAATCTATCAATTCAGAGCAAAATATTAGAAAAGAGAGAAAGCTTCTAATTTCAATAAACTGGAAATAGCATCAATTCTATGATAGAACAGGAAAAAAACCGCAACATTCCACTTTTGAAAAACCTTTAGTATAAATAATTAACATAATTAAAATCAAATTGGTAGCAATTTTTTTAAAAATTCTATACAAGTGAATAAAATATATCTTTCTTTCTCTAGAATAGATTTTGAATTTAATGAGAAAAATATTAATAATCGAATTAAACTTTATTTTGGACTTTGTTTTAGAAGTTTCTCCTCATTAATAAGGTACTTTTTAATTGCTTCCAAAAATGACGTCCTGTCGAGGCTCTATTTTATATACTTGTTCTATTGTAATTCTTTGAGCAGGATAAGTCCGTATAACTAAAAATTATAATGTTAATTTGATTCATGTATATCAAGTAAAATCTCAATAGCATATCAAGTTTCTTGCTGACAGTTATAATCCAGATGATGAAGAAAAACTTCTTTCTAATCTAGATAATGAATAAAGAAAAGAATCTAATCACTCCCAAACTACCATTACCTAAATTCCGTTTCAATTACATAGCGCAGGTATCACCAATGGAGAAGATTGGTGCCAAGCTTCTCCCGACTAGTCTCTTGATTTCGCCCGACTTTCAAGCTAATACAGACAGACAGGGTAAAAAATGGCGGTAAAAGATTAATGTTCTCAAAGTCGAGAAGTGAATAAAAGTGGAAAAATGGAATCAGCAGACGCCCGAGGCTACTTTTTTGACGGTGAAAGAAATCGTGGAAGGAAAGAAAGAGGGCATTTTGCTGAGACTCATAGAATTTTCGAGGGGTTTTTAAGCTAACGAACAATGGCTTGGGATAAAAAAAATAAACTTAATAAATTAAATTCTAATTTTTAGCTTTAGGCAGTTACCAGTAGCCAAAGACAACACAGAACGATGGGTGATTCGTAACGACTAAAGGTACTTTTTAGAAGCATTTATCTTTCAACAGTACGAGTTTGATTAATTTTAATACCTAAGTAACAACATTACTGCACTTTTATTTTCACTTTGAATCATAGAGTTTAACTGATTGCGAACAGAATGTACAATTCTGCACTCGAAATGAAAAAGAAGGTGTTGCCATTCTCTACGGTATAAGAATTTTCATTTATATTCTGTATTACAAAAGTACATTGTTTAACAGGCTAATAAAATAACTTATTTCAAAACACCTTCCTTTTCTTAATTATAGTTTCCAATAAGTGCTGTACGAGTTTGATTAATTTTAATACCTAATTAACAGCATTACTGAACTTTTATTTTCACTTAGAATCATAGACTTTAATTGATTGCGAACAGAATGTAAAATTCTGTACTCGAAATGAAAAAGAAGGTGTTGCCATTCTCTACGGTATAAGAATTTTCATTTATATTCTGTATCACAAAAGTACATTGTTTAACAGCCTAACAAAATAACTCATCTCAAAACAACTTCCTTTTCTTAATTATAGTTTCCAGTAAGTGCTGTTATTGTTTTTGAGAAAAATCTTTGTAGGAGTTTTATTTTATTTTGTTAATAGTTATTTTTATTTTTGAACAAGACTTTTCTTTATCTTCTTAATTTTTCATCTACGTTTTTCTACCAGCATCAGTTTTCAGCATTACGCTTTATGCAAATAAGGTAGAAACTAGTATTTATTTAAGCAGAGATCTCAGTTACTTCAGTAGGAGAGCGTGTTCTGCCTTTCGGCCACGTTGTTGCTTTTAGTTAAAGCTTGCTGTTCTACGGCCGTACTTAATACGTATCTGCTAGTAGACGCCGATGACCTTAATTAAGGGCCAAGTACGCGAGATTGATTTTTTGTGGCTTCGGCGTGATTAATTTTATTTAGTATTAGCTAGTTTTATATTTTCTAGTTTGAGTTAAGCCCAAGTATAGGTTCCTTGTACCCCCAAGCGAGGCCGTCTGTACATCTATTTTGAGTTAGAATAAAAGGGCATTTTAACCTTTCTTTGGAGTTGCTATCTACGCAACAAGAACTCAGCGAATAGTGGCTACATAGTTCTTCAGTATTCTAGGTTTCAAGGAACTCTATTTTAGATATGATAGTACATCTTAATTAATAAAAGATGCCTCTCACGCCATGTATTATGCATTATCGCTACAGAACTTTATTCTATCGTCTGCATCAAAACAAAGAATTTTAGAATAATAATAAAATTTTGTAGTTACATTTAGACAAAATTATTTTTATATTTTGTTATTTTACGACCGATTCTCATATTCGTAAGGCACTCTTTAAAATGATTCTAATGATCTATCTATATATCCCAGAAAATCTATATATTGATATTGCAATTTATATGTTAACTTCGTTAAAATTACACCAGTCTATTTCATTTTTCATGTGCAATTTTTATTGTAGCAGTACAAATGAAAATGCTTTTTAATGCAAGTTTACATTTTAATTTATGATATCACATTAAAACCTCATATTGTGTTGCCATTAACTAGCAAGTGGCCTCTTGATTTATAATTCGCTCAAACTCCGTATAATTTTTATATCAGAAACCTTCAAAAGTAAATGAAGCATTTGAAGTTTTACAGAAAATCTTTTACGATAAAAGTAAGTCATTCTAGTAAACGAATGGAATGCAAAGAAAATTGTAATATAAATAAAAGTTACTCTAGTCAACCAGAAAAATGCTGTATTTTTGCTTGTATGAAGTATTTTACCCTTTAAAGACTTATATGAGAAATAGCCTCGCATTTGCTGTATAGTAAACATATTTGAAAGAAAAGCACAATAAATAAGAACAAAACAATTATTCAGTTCGAACCTACGAACGTAAGTTTCAAATTAACAACGGAGCTTCAATAATAAAATACATTTAAATTATATATACGTTTTATGCTCCTGTTAGAATTACCCGAAATTTTATGAGTCTTCTGAAAGTCCAGAATGAAATATTTTTATTTGAATAATATCAAATTAAGCCATATTATTATTTTAATAAGAACTGCGTGAAAATGTTGATTTGCATGTTTCCCGTCAAAATCGTGAAATTTTTAATATTTTATTCTTAAAATACATATGGCAATGCAAAGAAATTTTCAAAAATTCAATCCGCAATATTCGTTATATTCTGTAAAGTCTAATTAAATATATATGTTGTGGGCACCACATGAGTTTCTTGTATTGCTTATCAAGTACATATTTGGCTGCAATTCATTTAAACTAATATCCTTAAATTTCTTTAGAGACGTATTTCTCATTCAATCAATTCAGTTCCCACTTCGTGGAAAGTCAAAAAATGCATTAAAACTCAAAACTTCTTCATTAAAAATTGTAAAATACAAAAAAATCTAAAACACCAAATACAGTTAAAAAAAACAATTTTTACAGCTAAACTTTGAGTTTCTACACAAAAACAAGTAATTCGGACTACGAGAAGAAAGATAACATTTTCGGTGAACAAAACTCAAAGTTAACTTTTGGTTCTACTGGACAGAAAGACACTAAAACGGTACACAAACTTATTTAATTCACTGATCTGCTAAGTATTTCAAATGTAAACAAGTGACGGCCGCGTTAGGCCTAGCGTCTCTTTTAAACTGTTCATAATTCTACAGCCATAGCATGCAGATTAATTAAAGACATAAAATATTTGACCATGGACTGTCTGACGGTTGTATCACATCTTCCTTTAGCATTGGTTGCACTTCGTGTGCAATCACACGCCTCTCAGTGGCTGACACGCGGTACGGCCTTTGTTTGATCGGTGCACAGTCACCTGTATCAATCTTGTGCTTCACCGCACTGCATCGGGATTTTCTCGCAATACTTTTAAAGTAAAAAATGTCACTAAATTCATCTAGTAGACTCAATAGATCGTCTTTCTCAGCATTGGTCAGATCCGTATCGAAAATTTCTTTGAAGTTTTCTTGAGATAACCTTTTCCTGGGCCTATGCCCCTTGAAATCTTCTGGATTCAGACCACTTAGGAAGCAAATAGCGTCGTTTTTTATGATCGTTAAACAGCCTACATTCATCCCTTCCGGTATCAGTTGGGTTCGTTGAGAACAATTAGTTACCCATAATTTACCACAACCATCCTCTATAGTGACAATTGAAGCTGGTATCGATAGTTCTTTTTCGCACAACAGAAATCTATTTCCGACAATCATAGCTCCATCTGCTTCCCGTAGATCTGAATTCAGGGTAAATATTCGCCTTGTGGTGTTTGCTTCAATTAAATAATCGGTTGCGGCAAACAAAGAGGACTCTGATTTATTTAAATATTCATTGTCTGGAAGGGTTTCTGCAAGTTGACGTTCTTGATTTCCAAAATCGATAACGGCATCGGTGGAGCGAAAAAAGTTCCATCGAAGTACCATTTGATGACTACATTTAGGAAACACAAGAAATTCAAACGGCTTCTTAGTCCCATTCAAATGAACTTTTAATACACAGCGTCCCGTGGCGGCTACAGATTTATCACAGGCAGTTTTCAATATAGGTCCATTTTCAGTAAACATAAGAGCATTCAGCTGCCGACGTAACTCCTCGAATATGACGAAATAATCGGCACCCGAAACAACAAGAACTTTCACACACTGTCCGTTCGCGGTGATAAAAGTGCTGTTACTTTTGAACTTGGCTGTGGTGTACGTCGGAGGATTTTCTTCATCTGCAGCCTCACCTCCTGTGCTGGTCGTTTGAGCTAGTTTTCCTCATTGGTTCGGCGTGGGAAACGGCTGGAGCGGCGTACTGGTAACTGCGATTGTCGGCGGTTGAGAGAGCGTCGCGAATAAGATAAGTTGAACTACTCCTTATTCGGGAAGAAGTAGGTTGTGCATAGTCATCGTCGAAGCTGTATGTAGAGTCAGTATCCCTGTCTCGTCGAGGGTTGGACGTCTTTGCGGCTCTTGCATTTTCAAATATCTGGCGTCTCTCCCTACAGTACCTCAGAGCATGTCCTGGGCGTTGGCAATGAAAACAGAGAGGCACATTATCGTCAGTCCTCCACAGATCTGTCCTACGTTGTGGAGTAGTTCTCTGGCTAGCTTCATGTCTTCGGCTGAGGCCTAACTGGAAGTGAACGTTGAGTAGTGCTTTCGCTTCTCCCTGCTCCTGTGAGTGGTGCTAGAGGCTCCATAACCTCTTCCCGGACCACAGATGCTATGTCATTCGGTGCTACAGGTTCTATTTTCGTGTAGCCCTGAACTTGCGGCAGGACTTCTGAAGCTTTTCTCTAACGATGGCGCGCAGTATAGACCTTACTTCACCTTCACCGCGGAGACATTAGGTAGCCTCTGAAATTGTGGTCGGTTAATATGTCTTCGTCGAAGGCTTTCTTTGTGACGGCAGCGTTTCACGAAGGCATCAACCCTGTCATAGTCCTGGGATGAAAGGACCTGGTACAAATCCTCAGCAGTACTTTTCATGAGCTGCGCCACTTTCGCAACCGAACTCGTTTTTTTCGTAACCGAGGATGAATTTTTTGTTGCGCAGTTAACAACGGTACTTTTAACAGCTTTCAATAGGCGAGTGGAAAGATGGAAGAAGATGTTGACACGATTCAAGTTCAGCTAATTACCATATTCATTTCTAGGAACATCATTAGAAGCATTTCTCGTAGACAATATACTTTTGATCATAAACAATTACAATAATTTCTCATATACACAGATTAACGGAAGCGACATCATTTCAGACGGGGAAGGAAAGCGACGAACTATTAGCAAGGTAGAAGTTAGGAAAAGAAGGGTGACACAATTAGCTCGTCAGAGTATTTATACCATAGTAGGTGCGATTCTAGAGACAAGTTATGATTGGTTAGAATTAGTTTTGGTTTGCCGTTTTCAAGCAGCGTTACGTAATGTAGAAAAATCTTGAATTTTGGAGAACAGATGAATTTAGGAGGAGATCACCAAATTTAGAATGTTAATTTTGAGATCGCCAATTACTTTTTAAAGCAGCTATCGTATTTTCTTATATATATATATATATATATACGATTGGTGCAGCCGATTGCAACGAAAAAGAGAGGTTCACAAATACATGTTATAGCAGTCCCATATACAAAATTTCAAAGTTCTACGGCTACTCGTTCTTGATTTATGCGGGATACATAAATACAAATAGACGACAAGAAAAAAGTCTCTTTTGAATTCCTTTTAAATCCAGTTTACAATTCTTTTTGGCAAAAACAGTCTTTATTCTGTCCGAACTTAGAGATGTTACGCAAAAACAGCGTTCAAATGGATTCGAGAGCGGTCAAAATGGATATTTTCGTTGACATATTGACTCTAAATTTTTCTCTCTTACAATATTTCCTTTATTTCATACAAGGAAATAAAAAGACGAAGGATATTTATTTTATATAACACAAGTTTCAGTAAAGTTTGTAATCCCACTGGAAATGTTCAAACAGAAAATTCTGAAGCAGAATTTTTTTTGTGTGTGTATTATAAGGAAAATATATAGTAATAAATAAATGCCTTTTATTTATGCAATATACCACATATTCATTCAAAAATATCCTATATTCATTACACATCCCTTCTTATGTATTCAACAGATGATATTTTATTGATGATACATATTCTGAGGTTTCAGTCAGCAATAATGTTTGAGTCACGTATTCACTTCGAATTTATTTGGTTCTTTTCATGTATCAAATTTATAACTGATTTATTCACCCAAATAAAGACAGAAATTTTGATGCAAATACAGACTTTAATGACATTCGGGTTTAATCTTATAAATGTTTACTTCTTTTGATTATTCTAGAATGAAATATGGCAATCAATTTACATCCCATTTCAGAATTTGCCTCTTTTCTTTATACTATAATGCTCTTTTTGCGAAAATATTTGCTACGAGATAAATAAAACGCAGCTTTTGGAATTTTGTTCTTAAAATTTTAAAGATTCAAATGTATTCGAATCTATACTAACAGTTGTTTGTTTACTTTGAATAGAACACAATTTGCGGACGCCCCTCTACGTGATGCGCAATCAGTTTGCATCTGAGTGTTCGCACTTCAGTACTTCTAAAATTTGTTTTTATTATCTATCTATCTATCTATCTATATGTGTGTGTGTGCGTACACATACACACACAAAGTGCTTACTAAAAATAGTAAAGCGGAAGTAAGGATAACTTAAAAGTAGTATTTCCATCAAAATTTATAAAAGTCTGAAGTAATGGTGTTTGATTTTTGCATAAACAAAAAATAATTATTTTGAAAATAAAAAGTAGATTATTTTAGCATTTGTGATACTGTAATTTATTAAGACATGACTGACCGTCATTGAAAAAACGCAATTATAATACCTTTTTGTGACATGTGCACTTACAAAAATTTTTCAGAATAACGTGAAGCCAAAAAATATCTATTCAACTATTTCCCTATTCTCAAGTTTATAGGAATAAGATTATATTTAATTATTATTAATCTACAGTTAATAATAACCTCTTTTACGAACATGTTTTTCACAAGCATAGCAAAATATTAGTTACTTTATTAAATTAAACTTCATAGAGCATACTGTATAGAATTTCAGAAAAATATGACACAAGTTTTCTAAAAATTTATGGAACTTCACAAAAATAAACACGTTAAAGTAGAAAAATTGATTATCTTTAAGCAATCCATAAATCGTTAAAACATGAATATTCTAAAAAATAAAACACAGAAGATAAATGCACAAAACAACATCTTCGCTTGCGTGTTATTCAGACTTGTTCATTAGGAGTTACATGTCAGGCATAAATGATGATGAACGTAGATTGTCTCAACATCATCAGACTTTCTGTCTTGTTCCCTTTTAGATGCAACATGTCACAGGAAAAGTAGCACAAGTTAAACATTTGTGTTTTGTTCGCTAAGGGTTGCTTCTGTTGCGTTGTTACCTTCAACTAACGATTCGCAATTAAAAAAAAAAAAAAAAACTGTCCATTCAGCTTTTCACGCTTCATTTATTTGTCTTATGTAATTCGTTAGCAACAGCAGTCTTTTGATACTTATATTACTATTATTGGCATTGATATACCGCTGACCCACTCGAGTTTGTTATGCTGGAATTAGTTGATCGCAGTTTAATTTGCAGACATAAATTTATGCCTTTACTTGCTACCATATTCATCATTTTGATAACATTCTTTCGATGCTTTTTCCTTTTAATGATAACTGGTATACATTCTAAAGTTATTAGCGATGGGTGACCAAAATGCTTTTTATTTTTGAGCATTTAAATAAGTAATGAGTTTCAGCTCTCAGCTGCCGTCGACAAGAAGTTTCTAGAAGGGAGGTGAAAGGAGAATGAATGATTTGTAAGAATCCTCTATATGCAGAAAACAGCTAAAGGTCTGTTGGTGCAAATTTTTTCTATAAAGCTGTTGGTAGTTCAACCCTTTTATATCTTTCATATTTCTGCTGATATTGCAGAGTTGTATAATTTTGCATTGAGAATACATCTTTTGGCCATGAAATGCACAGCATGCCGCTGTTTAATGCTTCCGCGTCTTGCGCAGTTCTTTTGCACGTATGCCTGCTTGCTCATTTCCTTCCCTTCCCAGCTGTGCTTTCATTATGTGTGAGATAATAATTTATTGATTAAAACATGAAAATTACCCTCCGCATACCGGTTTCCGCGATCTGTGCAGGCGGTTAGATTGTTATCTGCAATGGTGCATGCTGAAACTGCGTACTTCATATTGTATGACTTATAAAATTAAAGAGCTCAGATTCAGGGTTAATGATAAACGTGATTAGTAGCATGAAATGTGGATGCTTCATTTTAAGATCAAGCTGCATTTAAATACATCTCTGAGATGACATATATATGGACACATGGACATTGGATATCAAATGACAAATTTAAAGAACTCGCAAGTTATAATACCCTTTGCTAGTTTACATGAATCAGAGGTTCTTCACATACCTCGACACAATCTAACGACAACAAATGATAGAAATGCTATTTTTTGATACAAATTCCAAAACACGAAGACTAAAAAAATCTATTCTTCTCGTTAAAATTTTAATATAATTGTATTCAATATATTAACTTATTAATGCAATTCGACTTTTATCATTATTAAGATAGAAAATTTTGCAGAAGAAAAAGCAAAAGTTTTGGAATACATCACGAAAAATGTACACTAGCAATTTTGTGGCTCAACATTTACGTAAGGAAATTAAAAAGTAAGTTCAAATTGCCCAGAAAATTTTGTTGGAAAAACTTTTGATGAAAAGAAGTTTACAATAGACTTTTATCAAAAACAGAAGTAAAAAATCTGATCTGTACACCACATGACTTCCTTGTACGGAATATTTAAGTATACGCATATTTTCCTCCATTTCGTTTAAACTTATTTACTCGAATTTCATTAGAGATACATTTCTCATTCAGTTAATTCAGTTCTCACTTCGCGACAAGACAAAAATACATGAAACCTCAAAATACCTTTATTAAAAATTGAAAAATATAGGAAAATATAAACATAAATACAGTTAAAACAGTTTAAAGAACAATTTTTACAATTAAAATTAGAGTTTCTAAGCAAAAACAAGCAATTCAGCCAGCGTGCAAAAAGGCGGATTTTTTGGTGCACAAAACTGAAAGTTTACTTTTGGTCTCACTCGACAAAAAGGCACTGAAGGCGTAGAAACTAACTTAATTTGTTGTGGACGCTATGCTAAGTCAATATATGGGATAATTTAATAACTTAAGTGATAATACCAGAATGGATTAAGCATGATTTAATTCGCAATAAAAAAGTAAGACGTTATCTTTGTTGATGCGAAGCTTAGTTTTTCTAGACTGGCAACAAATCCACTATTCTGCTAAGCTTCAAATGTAAAAAAAATATCGCTGCTATGGTAAAAAATTAGGCTTAGCCGCACTTAAACAACTTGCTGATAATTCTACAACTATAACATGCATGTTAACTAAAGGCATTAAAACCTTAACAGAAAGATAAGAACAACATAATTCAATCATTTTTAAAGCAAAAAATCCAGAATTTAATAACGTATAAGAATGAAAAAACTGAGCTTAGTGAGCCGAGTAACAGAGTATATATATTTATATACGAAACTATATATATATATATATACTTTTGGTGAGGCCGATTGCCACAGAAAGGGAGGTACATAACTACACGCTATAGTATCCCTATATACAAAATTTCAACGTTCTGAGGTTACTCGTTTTTGAGTTATGCCAGATACATACATACATAAGTACGTACGTACAGACGCGACGACAAAATATCTTCTGAATCCATTTTAAATTACTTTCGTAATTCGGTTTGGAAAAAAGAGCCCTTTATTCTGTCCTTACGTACAGATGTCACGCAAAAACACCGTTAAATTGCATTCGATAGCAGTCAAAATGGATATTTTCGTTGAAATATGATACCCGGAATTATGTCACGCAAAAACACCGTTAAATTGCATTCGATAGCAGTAAAAATGGATACTTTCGTTGAAATATTGGTACCCAGAAAAAACTGAGCTTAGTGAGCCGAGTAACAAAGTATATATATATATATATATTTATATAAGAAACTATATATATATATATATATACTTTTGGTGCGGCCGATTGCCACAGAAAGGGAGGTACATAACTACACGCTATAGTAGCCCTATATACAAAATTTCAACGTTCTGAGGTTACTCGTTTTTGAGTTATGCCAGATACATACATACATAAGTACGTACGTACAGAAGCGACGACAAAATATCTTCTGAATCCATTTTAAATTACTTTTATAATTCGGTTTGGGAAAAAGAGTCCTTTATTCCGTCCTTACGTAGATGTCACGCAAAAACACCGTTAAATTGCATTCGATAACGGTAAAAATGGATACTTTCGTTGAAATATTGGTACCCAGAATTTTTCGTGATTACAATACTGCCTTTACTTCGTACAAAGACGTAAAAGTATGATGTGGTCACATGACTTTCTTGTGCGGCCTATTAAATTATACACATTTTTTATTCACTTGATTTACATTTCCCCGAATAATTCATACTTAGTTAACCGATTCCTCAAGGCAACTGGAAAATGACATAAAAAATGGCAAATTTTGAAAAAAAATATCCAGGTCAATTTTTGCGTATGGGAGTCAAAGTTCTTACAACTTTATTTTTTCATAAGAAGTATAAAAGCTTTACCAAATATGAGTACAGGAACCGGAAGATAGCATTTAAAAATAGATTTCGTTATTTATCAAAAATATTTTTTTTTAAATTTGACTGCCAAAACATGAATATTTTCATCATTTGAAACATTTCCGTAATGGGAAGTATGCGACTATGACCAACAATTGCGAAAATAAACATTGCGACATTTAAGCCGCGGAAGAGAGTGGGGTATAAAGAGACAAAAAAAGAGAAATTTAGAGCCTATTTAGTAGCCTAAGACCCAAAAAAAGTGAAATTCACTACCAATAAATTTCAAAATATTCTGTAAGCATACAAAATTAGAATTAAAGAAATGTGAAATTAAAACCTAAAAATTATAAAAACCTGAAAATATACACCAAAACCCGAAAAATAAATAAAGAAGAGGACCTGAATCAAATTCTGATGCAACGTTGTCAAGAGAAGGGTTTCTTTAATTCTTTTTTTGTATATTTATAGAATATTTTGAAATTTATTGGTACTGAATTTCACTTTTTGTGTGCTTGTGTAAAACAGGTATTAAATTTCTTACTTTTTGTCTTTATACCCACTCTCTTACTGATCAATTTTCAAATGGTTTAAAAAAAATGGGTATTTTCATTGAAATGTGATACCAATTACCGACAAATCATCGCATGACGACAACATCGCAGACATGCGTTTATCAGGTTTTAAAAACTGTAAATGCATTTCCGCATAATGATTTGGGAGCGCAAGAAGGAAAGAGACAAAAAAGAAAGAGTGATATTTTTACTTTTATATTTCATACTTTTGAATGAACTAATAAAATTTTTGCTGAAAAAGTAAGAAGGAAACTTAAAGCATTTAAAAATTGAAAATGAGTAGAAACTTATAACACTGAACTTAAGTTTAGTGTTATAAGTAAGTGCAACTTTTAACACTGAATAGAATTTTAAATTTACATAGTTAATTAACAAAAGTCATTAATAAATTAATTTTTTTATAAAGTTTAATTCAGAATTTTTCTTGAAAAATACAGCCTAAAATGTTTAGAAAAAGGAAGATATATAATTGCATGGGTTACCTATATAAAAATTGTTTAGTTATTATCAAATTGCTTTGTTTCACATTCGTTAATCTGATATTGTTTTGGTGAAAATCATATTGTTGCGTTTTACGGGTTCGTGGATTTGAGAGTATCCGATGAAAACACGATGCAGAACAATAAAAAGCACAATTTATTTACAAGAATCACTATTTACAGCACAGTTCCAAAATTACCTTTAAAAGCGTCGAAAATCTACAATAAATACGCTGAAACAATCAGCAACACAGCTTCAGGCTGTAACTGTAAAGGTAGCTTCACGGCAACACTAAACTTATAATAAACACCGTGGAACAATCACCAATACACTGTCAAGCTATATTGTAAAGTTAGCTTCACGGCAAAGCACTATCTGGATCGCTTTCCGTTCACCAAAACTCTCGCGTAGCTTAGCACTCACAGTAAGCAGCTATTCTCACAATTCTCACGATTAATCACATACTGCCGGCTCTCAGAAACGCAAGGGTTTATATAGCTTTTCCTTAGGTTCCACAGGTTTCGAGAAATACAGGACAGGAAGTTATTCTAGAAGCTTCCCGATTGGACCATGGGATATCGCCAATTTGGTCGCGAAATGGGCGATAAAGTCGCCAATCTGGCAACCCTACCATACACTATTATATGGCAACCCTAGTGCTATGCCGGAAAGCTTACATACAGGCGCAACCCCCGAATTTTTCGCAACAATATCTTGTTTTGTTTCCGTTTATTCTTAAAGTGTCGTTAACATTTCCTGCGCTTCCAAATCTTTATCTGAATATGCATTTACAACTTTTAAAACCTGGAAAACGCATGTGTGCGATGTTATCGTCATGCGATGATTTGTAGGTTCTTTATTTTTAACACGATATTTTTAATCTACGAAGTTTTTGAACATCTTTATTTTCGATGACGATATTTTGTACCACGATGCTTTAGAACTGCGATGTTTTCTCTTTGCTTTCTTTTCTCCAACGATATTTTGTACCACGACGTTTTCGCCTTGCGTTGTTTTCTCCGCGACGTTTCCGTCCGCAATGTTTTCAGCCGTAACCGGTAAGATAAAGATGAGTATAGTATGACCAGATTGGTGAGATTCTTCGAATTTGAATATATGACTAGAACTTTACGATTTATTTATTGTGTTATTTTCGTTTTTATGTAGTGTGTTTTGAGGATCATAATTCTAGTCTGGATTCTGGAGTACTGAAGATTACTTAGTAGTAACTTAAATTAGTTTGATATAAAAGTAAACTAATAATTATAAAAGAAATGAGGAAAAAAAAAACAAATGAAATATCTGAAACTCGCAGAAAACATTCGGCAAATCTCAAAAATCATCTAAAATTTGTAAAATTTATCGCGGAAGTTCGCTTTTCTACAGAATCCCTATCCTAAAGCAGGGTATTGTTTATGTGTGCTCTTTGTGCAACAACAGATACAGAGCTATAACTGATGTTGCTATTTCTAACTTAAGCTGTCTTCTAAGAGAGATTTACTCTGTCAACCGTGTTGTTAGGTACTTAACGGAAATAATGAAGCAGCAGTTGGTATTTTATTATCACTTTTCGTATACCAGCCATTGTGAAGCTGACAGTTTATAGTTCCGGTTTTTTTTTTTTAATTTATCCTTATCGGTGAAGGAAATTGCAACACGACAGTTAGTTAGTTCCTTTTCAACTTCATATACGCCTACCTCTACTATTCAATACTGTAGAATTTGTTTATATGTATGCTTGTATGTTTCTCGCATTACGGAAAAACGGCAGTTTATAGAATCACCAAATTTTCAACATACGTAATCTTCCATCCGAACATGGGCATCTCTAAGCTACAATTTTGAATTTGTTTTTGATTTATTTCACATTTTGTACAAATTTAATTAATTTATAATTAATAAACTCAGCAATTTGAAAGTGAACAGTGGCAACACTGTTCGAAATAAAACATTTTTATCTCAAACGCGCGATACTGTTGCCATTCAGCAAAATGTAAGTATTGGTATTTAAATTTTATTCAGCAAATTGTGCTGTTTTAAAGGAATGTGTTGCCAATGCCTGAAATAAAAGGCTTTTACCTTTCACTTACCAGCATGCTGCCATTCAATAAAACGGACATATTTAACTTTCAGATTTAATCTGTGTGGTATCCAGTGATAAACCAAGCGATTTGAAAGCAATAAACGTAGCTCTTAAGAATATTTTTTCTACATTTTAATCTGATCGATTGAAATAAAAATGTAAGTAAATCAGGAGATGTCTGATGAAAAATATTAAATATTTTTATGAAATGACTCTATTTGGACTCATTAAAATCATTATATATTTATGATAACTATTTAAAAAATAGGAAAAATAAAATATCGCTCGCAAAGTTTTATTTTAAAAAGTGAAAAGTTAATTATTTATTTAACATTTTGTTTCTATTTATCAAATTTTAAAAACGCATCATTTTGACTTAAACTTACGCTCAACAGCAGAATGGGCAAACTGCAAATAAAATCGGCATACGTTATTGCTCTTCCATACATATTTTCTTCATAAAAGGTTTTAATGGTTTTCATTTACCACACAGAAAAAAGAACTATGTTATCATAACCTAGAACTATGTTATCATACCTACTAATCAAAATCTGACCTACTATGTCAGATTTTGATTTTAATTCCTTTATCCTTCAGATTTCTTCCCTAAACATCAAAGTGAATAGAGCCTGAAAGGTAATTTGTTTCAACAGCACATGCTGCTATAAAAATTTATATTGTTAAGCTACTCATGTGCAAAAGAGAGAAATTCTAAATTTCCGAGAAATTCCACTTCATTCAAGAAAAACCTAAACTTGACTTCAAGAACCTTCGACATACATAGACGTTTTTACTTAATGTAATAAAACTATATACGAATGGAGATAAATATGAAAAACTGTTTATTTTTCAATGCCTAACACAAGACAATAACTAACAGTCTGCTGGAAATAGCAAATCAAATCAAATTAGCAAGACTTTTACATTTTGCAGAAAAAATACACAAAGGAGCTGGGCACACACAAAAGATGGGTAAAAAGTTTTTCCAGTAATCAAGTAATTTGACTTTTTTGTAAGAAAACAAATGTCCATTCGAACAGTAATGCATCACCACAGTGTCATTGCTCGGCCATTATCAAGGATTGAGGAGTTCGTACGCCAGATTGTCCCTTTTCTTTTCTACAGCCCGTATTAAGCATTGTTTATTTTCAAATAAGAAATTACGAGTTTCAAATAAGAAATTACGATTCATCTCCTCGTCTCCCCATAATGTTTCACACGTACATAATAATAATGATAGTAATGATAATAATGTTTACGTGTTCCACCATAATTAAGGCGGTACACAGGCTTACTTCTTTACTTCCTGATAGGACTGACTCGTATCAAACCTTCCCAAAGAGGAGTATTAAAACGTCTCACTTACCGCAATGCCCCTGGGTTCCAAATCCATAGGCGGCCGACCTTTTTAAATTGAGCTGTCTCTAAAGGATCACTTCATTGAACCGGTTTCCGATGGTAACGGAGAATACGAAGGGTATGGAGCATATTAAAACCGTCTAAGAATGGCTATCGCGGTTACTCACTCGGAGGTTACGCCACTACCCTTAGGACAACATAGGCTACCCTTTCGGATAGTAAAAAGTGGGTCAGCCTTTTTATGCCCCAGAGACGAGACTGTCAGAGTACAATACTAAGCCAGTATATATGACCCCAAGAGAAAAAGCAAGCTAATTGATCCAATGGATGTCCTGAGTCTCCCAGAGATTCTTCACAGCTTTGATTCAATTAGGTGAGGTATTATTATCATACTTAAAAAGAAATGCTTTGCAATGGAACCAAGAAACAAGAGAACATGATATTCAGTAACTTCTTTAGAGTAGAAGTAGCCCGTTATAACACCATCGGTCAGCATCTGTACCTAAATACATCTGTATCTAAATACAATTCTGATGCCGTCAGCACTATCTCACCATCATCACCATAAGGATATCTTTTCATACTTTCCGACTGTCATGCATTGCTTCTTTCCCGCCAAATGAACCAACTTTTGGTGAAAAAACATATTGATCCATTGCTGCATCATCCACTTTCACCTGACATTACTAGGAATGCCTTCTACAATGCTCTCTGGATACAGCGAAAGAAACGTTTGGCTATTGAGCCTATAACCCTATGGAACCGAAACTTCGAGCTACAATTTCGGGAAATATCCTTATTCCTGTGTTGCGAAAAAGGATTTATACCCGTTGGCTGGTCATGTAGCGTCGACTGTGTTTAGCTATTGCCCTAGGGAGAGTGGTGTTAGCCCCGGAGGACTCGGATTTGAGGTCTAATCTCCATCGAAACTGATTGATATTAGCTAAATTTTGAATGGTTCGAATAAGTTTTGAAATAAAGTGAGTTGCTAGACAGAAAAATGAATTAAAAGGACATCGTCGCAACATTATTGTAAACAGATGGGGGTAAGCAGGTGACTTTAAATTCTGCTCAAATTTTTTTGTCAGTTCTTGAAACATAATATAGCATACAGGTAAGTGGGCAGCATTTACGTATGCTAGTATAGAAATCATAACAAAATGGTACAGAAACAAGAACAAGGATATTTACAAAATATTATTTAAAATGACCATTGGCCGCTTGACATAGTTTGGAGATAGCTGTTGCAGTTAAATATCAGTGCATTCATACAATATTACAGGAGAGCGACATCCCACAGGGAGGTAGGAAAACATTCCCATTCATTTCGAACGCTTCTGAAGATCTGGAAGCACTACTTTGCGCGATTCAAAATTCCATTGCAACTTTAGTGACCGTGAGGTTTTTTCCTAATTTTCCTATGATTCTTCGGCGTGTAAAATCCTCGAGATGATATTTCTAAAACAAGTTCTGAATAAAGTTTAATGACTGTAAATTTATATTCTCATGTTCAGAATTGTCGACAAACGCACTTCTTTGGTACCGCTAATTTCCTTTTCAACTGCTTTCGAATTAATAAGACCTTAAACAAAAGAATTGGGGTGCACAATTGTTACCCTTCTACTGGACGTATTTTAAATACGTAAATCGCAACAAATTGATTTGCCAAATTTTGTGGGGATAATAATGATGTCCATTCTTAAACTTTGGACTTGGAGGTATTTTGATGCTAAGAAAAAATATTTTTCTTATAAAAGTAAATAAACGATAAAATTTAAGTATGACACAAGTATTGTTCTCGAAATTATTATTTTTTAAATAGCTGAGATACTAACACATGTTCTTTTTTCTGCTGCTCTCAAAATATTTCTGTTTATAAATGCACATCAGATGGCATGCAGATAAATAATTGTAACTCTATAAAAACTCAAAAACACAAGTTTATTTATAAATAGAAAGGCATTTTGTGAGAAAAAGCTGTCTATTTTAGCAGCAGAAAAAATAGTAGCTGTTATTTAAATAAAAAGCACAATTGTTCTCGGCAAAATTTATTTTAATTACAAAATAATAAATGAATACAAATTGTGTAGATTTTAAAATAAATTTGGAAAGGGAGGAGAATGAGCGTAACAAAGGCGTAATTTAGAATTTTTCTTTTCAGCGTTTCTACATAAAATAAAGTAGACATGAAAATTATAGGTTTGATTGTCAATTTAGTAAGTTATGAATAAGGAATAAATTAATTCTATAAAAAATTGAAACTGATATGCTTTTCATATCTTTTTATAGAAAAATATTTACTTCATAAGGAAAAAAAATAAATTACTAAATTTTCAGTACTTTGATTAGTGGATTAATGTTTATACTCGAGACTTAACTTAATCAAGAAGAACTACCAGAAACTAGAGAAAAAGATTCGGAGTTATGGGAGTACGAGCAAAACGCAGCAGGGTTAACAGATTAAAAGAAGAAATAATCTGTGGACGGCAAATGGTTTATATTCACGTTACACATGACGAAAAAACACGAAAGCGCTTATGCAGCTTGCATTTCGCCGAAAGTGCAACTCAGGCCGAATTATCAGTGTGTTTAGCGGTTTTACCCACTCGTCCACTAGCCTGCTTCCTTGTTTCACACTATTTCCTTACATCAATAAAAATATTATTGTAAATACAATAAACACATAGTATAACATTACACACATAATTTCAGTTGTGTTAAAAAAAGTATGCATTAAAAAATAACCGCGACTTCAAGAACGGATGATGTTTTCGTAAAAAGAAACTATTTGTTTTTATGATATGCAGTACAAGAAATCTTTCCGATTATACACCGTATCCCCCCTTTTTTTAAACTAATTTTATCATCTGAAAATCGAGAGGGGAAAATTATGCGAGTCATTTAATATCCCAAGAACGCGCTTACGGTGAGACGACAGCAAATGAAAAGTGGTCATACATAAACTGCAAGTAACTATATAATTTTTTAAAAGCAACATAGACTGCAGCAAGAATACACAGTAATATTAGCATTACAAAAACTGGCGAATATTGAGCTGATATCTGAAGATAACTGAGCCGGAAAACCTCGTGTTCGACTCAGTTATCTTGCAAAATCCAGGGCACCTCACATGACTGAGTTCCCAAGCGAAGCATCCGAGGAACGAAGGAGAAGGGGGGCGAACAAAAGAACCAGATTTGGAAAGATCGAACAGCTCAACAGCAGATAAGGTTAAATTGAACTGGAACGTAAATAATAGAAGTAAGATGAAATCACATGTTTCGTGAGTTTCTAAAGTGTGAGAACACCAACCAGGTAGCTGAATAAAGAATCTGCACAAAATACGTTTTAAACAATAAATGCAAAGGCAACTAAAGTGAATGAAATGCTAATAAAAATGCAAATACAAATTGAATATACTCTTTCAAAATAAAAATAATCAAGGAAATGCAGTTTACCAATAAACTAGCCCTTAGACGGAAAAATTATGTACAATAGAGGAAGGCGAAGATTATGCGAATATTTTTTTTAATTTTCAGAACCTAGCGCTATAAAGCTAGGAGGAAAATACAGCATTTTGTTTCTTATTTTCCAAAATTAATAATTTTGAAAAATTAGACAAAATCAATAATTTTGAAAAATTAGACATTTCGAAGAACTATGTTTGATCCGATTTTTCTGTTTTACACAACTGAGACACATTTAGCAAAATAATAAAATGTCATTTCCTACTGCAGCAGATGATATGGTGTTCTGGAATGCCTGAGCGACACTCACGAATTCTAGAACAAAATCATAGCTTTAGAGAGGCAAGCACTGCAAGAAATTCAAATTTCAGGCTCGAATTTCGCGCTTTATTCGAGTGTTAAACCGCCACTCCCCTTTCAAAGATAACGAATTGACCATAGGCATATATTTATGTAGAAATTCTAGCATTCATAAGCTGAATAAATGTGAAATTAATAATACTTCAGAAAAATAATAACACTTCATAAAAACATTGTTAAAGATTTAAATTCAGAGTTTGACTTAACGGATACAGAGATGCCGCTTAATGAGATCGCGGTTAATGTTATCATTCGAATACTTTTCATTGAATAGCCGAAGTCCTGTTTGTATAAGAAAACATGAAAACTACGTCGCTTACCGTGATTAACAATTCAATTAGTGTTATCAAAATGTTATAGAATAAATTTTTCAAAATGAAGTTAATTCGTCAAATAAAGTCAAGTAAGGCCAAATGATTGAAAAATGTCACAAATTAAGAGATAACTCAACAAACTGCTTGATTTTTATTTTTGTCAACCATTCAAAATCAGGCAAAAAATGAAACATTTTGCTTAATCAGGCGCAGATTTTTGATAATACTATTGATTTCGAGAACGATCATATACAAATCTCTCTTCTTCAAGAAAAAAAAGATGACAGAAGATACGTGCCAGAAGCATTCTGAAACAAATCCAAGCACATCACGTGTAACAAACTTTTTGAAGAACGTAAAAATGAAATCGGAGAATTTCCTCTTAATGCTGATATAAGAGATGCCCTCCAAATATTAAGTTAGGGGTACAACATCGGTCAAATAATTAATTTCCAGAAACATCAGAGAGAGTTTATATATGTTAACTTTTGCGTAAGACTTGCCGAAAATTCTTTAGTAGACACTTTTTTCTTTGTTAAAATACTGCGAAAATAAGTATTCATATGTTTCTACCTATATTTATATTAAATTAGTTAAATTCCATTGCTGTTTTGAAGGATATTTTTTTGCTCGTCGTTTAATGTTATCATTCGGTTAATGTTGCCAAAAAAACCGTGGATAAACGTGATCACATTAAGCGGCTACTACTGTAGGTAAGCCTATCGCCGAAATAGCCAACGCACGACAATATACTATATTGTCTAATGAGAATAAAGAATTAGAAGCTTGCAAAAAATGTTAAATACATACAGAAATCTCGTCTGCCAGCATAGCAAACTTTCAGAAACGATAATTCTCCTGCGGAATCCACAAATACCATAAATACACTCCAGACACAATCGAGTTCCCAGCAGAAAATCTTTCACAAAAATGCTCCTTTTAACTAACGTTTTTGATTGGTTTGCGCGAACTGTGTACTCAGTAGCGTGTAGGCGCTTCGTAATGAAACGAAAATAAAAACAAATACAGCAACGAAAGATAAAGAACGAGAACGCGGTTTTGGGAAGCAGCTGTCGAGCCAACTCTACGAAAACGCAAACGGCTTATTTCTTTTCCCCCAGTCGATATCAAGAGAATAATTTCTTAATATTTTTTCTTCCTTTTCTAAAATAAAAATAGAGCAATGGAAGTGGCATAAATTATTAACAACAATTCTAGACCGGGAAAGAGAATATATATTTAAAAGGAAAAAACAAGAAAAGAAAAAACTTATCCCAAAATTTTCAGAGCCAGAATGTCTCATAAATAACACCTACGACAACATGACATTTCATTCAGATCGATATTCTGACACATTTGCAGGTCTATTTTGCGAGTGCCCGGATATTACAAAAGGATCCATATCTTTTACCATCGCTGTCAGAGCCTAGCCACGACATCCCACAGGATTACTCTACTAGACAGACCTTTTATCCAATTTCGTTTATGGGATCCTAAGGTCCTCGAAGTAGACTTGCTGCAGCTGTTTCCTGCACGAAAGCTCCGGAAACATGTCTGGACACGATGACCCAGATCTTAAGTGATCTAATGGTTCATCGAAACATACTCTTTTATGAAACAACAGTATTTTTTTATTTATGAACATATCTCATCAGCCAAAAGAAACTCTTTCTTTTCCAAGGTGTTTCAAATTTTCTTTCTTTTTTATACGTAAGATTCAGGTAATTTAGTTAGTAACGAAATATTCGCATTCTTCGAAATAATTTGTTTGAGCTAATCGTCTGCCTGCAGGTGCTTAAAAATTAAAACATTTATTAAAAATTTATGCTGCTAGCACAGGACCTCCCACTAGTGTCATTCATATTAAGACATGAAACTGGAGAAATAGCAATGAGCTTCAAGTAAACTATCACTTCCGGTTGCTCGTTTGTAAATAAAATCTAATTTGTTTGTAAACTTACTGGCTCAATGTTAATTATAAGCGCCACTACTTTTTTATTATTTCTTTCTCCCATACAACGGAGCGCGGTTACAATATGCGCTAATGTACTGCGAAAAAAAAGGGGGGGAACAGTTCTATATCTCCCGCTCTACTGGGCCGCTTGACAAAATTCAAATTACGTTTTTCATGCCTCAAAAGCGCGACTTAGGATATATATTTTATTTATATATCGCATTGTTTTAAAATAGGTATTTTGACACAAAATTTTGTATAGCGAACATTTCCGAAAGGACATGCCAATTTGTTTTTCATATTTCGGTTCTACGACTCCAATTATGCCTAAATATTGAATTTTGTAAAATTTGGTGCGAAATTTATGAAGAAATTTAAAAATTTATCTTGGCGTATTTTTTTTCAGTTTGCGCCAAGAATAATTTGCTTGTGAACTTATTAATTTACAGCAACCTATTTTCTTTTCTTTTTTTATTGTATACGAGCGGAAAAAAGGTCACGTTCATTACTTTCAAATAATTTTAACAAAGTGCGTAAACCACATTTGGCGTTATTATCGCTTGTAACGAATATGCCAAATTTCAAAACGCACCAATATGTAAATTCACGTATATCTTAGGAAATATTGAATAAAAAACTCTAATTTTTTGCAAGTGTGCCTAGAAATACCTCTATTTTAAGACGATGTTAAAAATTTTATAGGTAATACAAATTTTTCAAAAAATTCATAAAAATTATTTAAAAATACAAATTTTAAAAATAAATCATAGAAAGTGTGCTAATTATATTTGGATTAAGCCCAAATTTCGAATTCTGTACGAAGGAATCGAGTAAGTTTAATAAAAAAGCGATATGGATAAATATATATCATAACACTGAGGAGCTAAAATTTTGAGAGCTAATTTTTTTTTAAACAAAACTTGGTAGTTTGGCATAATTTGAGTCGTAGAATCGAAATATGGAAAACAATTGGAGGTCATTTCAAAAAGTTGGAAACAATCATTTTTCTATAAGCAACTGTCGTCTGCAGGCGTTTAATAATATTATGCCATTTATTTCTAACTATGGAAAATTATCAGCACAAGTGCATCTGCTAGTAGAAAGAAAAAGTAAACTGACAAATACGTTAAAAGTTACAGTGGCTTATTAAATTAATTAAAAGTATTATACATATAAATAAAAAAATCTGAAAGCTTTCAGATTTTACATTACGCCCAAAGCGTTTTTTTAACGTTTTGTGTGTTACCTTTATTTCTTAAATATCATGTTCTTCGCACTTAAACTATAAAATTCAATTCAATAGCAATATCGCAAAATAATTTTAAAATGAGTATATCTTTAGAATTTCTGATACACATTTCCGCGCGCTTTAAATAAAAAGTTTTTTTCCCTGTAGAGTGTTGCCATTGCTTGCCTTTAAATCGTTTGGGTTTTTTCATTAAAAATTCGTTAAATTTTTACAAAATATGAAATAGATAATAAAACAAATTCCAAATTCGGGCTTCCAGATGCGCATATTCGGGTGGAAAGGTACGTTATTCAAAATTGGATGGCTCTACGTACCGCTGTTTTATCACGTTTGGAGAAATATACATACATTTATGCAGATTCTTCATTATTTAATTTATTTAAATATAATACAGGGCTGCAAGATTTGGTGGCAACAGTTTGCAAAGTGATTCAGACTTTTAATGTTTCCGATGCAAAATCGCAAAACGAAAACAATAGTCCTTCAGGTACAAAGTCTCTTTGGACTAGAAAAGGGGGGCAATGCACGAAGAAATACGGTACTTTGTAACACAAAATAAGTTGCAATTAAATTGTTATTGTAATTACAAAAACCATTGCAGTTACAAAGTAATTGTAATTCCAAACCCATTTATGACAAAAAAATTCGATGTAATGCCTTCTGAGCTCTTTCCCACACAGTAGTGGTATTTTAAGGAATATTAAGATTAGAAGTAGAAGGTCAGAATTAATCTCTACTGTTAAACAATGAAGAATCTGTATGTATATAATGTGTGTTCCCCGCACTGTGAAAAAATGGCGGTGCCTAGAGCTACCATATTTTGAATACACGTAGTCCTCCACGCGGGCATTTACACTTCGAGGTCCGAGTTTTGAATTTTGAATTTATTAGCCCAAAGGGGCAATTTGCCCAGAAGGACTATCAACTTCGTTTTGGCATTTTGCATTGGTTCACTATAAAACGGCGTTTCACTTTCAAATTGATGCCACCAAATATTATCGCCCTGTATTATGTTTAAAAAAATTAAATAATGAAGATCTGCATAAATCTATATGTTTCTCGCCTTGTGAAAAAACAACGGTACCTAGACAAATTTTATATGATTTTTATATATTATATTTTATATTTTATATATTTTTATATTTTATATAATTTTAATTTAATAATTTTATATACAACAAATTTTAAATAATGTAGTCCTCCACTCGAATATAGGCATCTGAATGCCCAAATTTGGAATTTGTTTTATTATCCGTTTTAGATTTTGTAAGACTTTTAACGAATTTTTGATTAACCTCAATAATTTCGAAGCGAACAATGGCAACACTACGAAAAATAAAAACATTTTTTATCTCCAGCGCGCGAGCCTGTGTGTCGGAAATTTTAAAGATATGCTCTTTTAAAATATTTTGTGATTTTGCCGTTGAATTGAATTTTATGGTTTAAGTGTGAAGAACATGGCATTTAATAAAGGTAACACACAAAACGCCCTTTTAAGAAAAACCCCTTTGGGAGTAATATAAAATCTAAAAGCTTTTAGATTTTCTTTCTTTTCTTTTATATTTTGTGCAGGCTTTGTCCTGACAATCTGCAAAATGTAAGATATCTTTATTTCAAATGTAATCAGAAACTCAGCAATAAAGAAAAGTCTGTTGCCACTCGGCAAAAATGTAATATATGTGTCGTTCGAATTTAATGGCGTTGTAGAAAGCGGCGGCACCTAAGTCACCAAATTTTGAACATTCATAGTCTTCCACCCAAATATATGCAACTCGAAACCCGAATTTTGAATTTCGAATTTGATTTTTATCTATTTTATATTTTGTAATTTTGTACAAATTAAAAGAATTTTTGATTAAAAAGTTACATAAAAACTTTGTTTCGCCATGCGGAAAGCGCAAGATATTTCTGTCACAAATTTAATCAGGAAACTCAGCGATATAAAAGAAGTGTGTTGCCACTGGGCAAAACACAATATATTTGTCTTTCGTATTTACTAAGACAAATTCAGGATTTTGAAAAAAAAAAAAAAAGTATTGCCACTGTCCGAATTTTTTTCTTCTGCATGGCAGTGTGTTGCCATTCCGCAAAGCGTAAGATAATGTTTAATTTTTCTTTCAAATTTATTCTGTTATCAGTTTAAAAACTATGCGATTTAAAAGCAATAAACGAAGATTCATTAAAATTGTTTTTAATTACTAGACGAACCCGTGAAGTTAGATAAGCTGGATTCATTAAAATCATTGTAAATTTTTCCTTTTTATTATAACTGTTATTTAAAGAAATAAAGACTTTAACTATATTTTTCTCACATTTTATATTATAAAAATTGCCCAATTTATAAACAATCTGAAAATAAATAACTTTTTTAGTCGCTCTTCATTAAACATTAATTTCCAAGCTCATTCTTAGTTAACGCGCAGAAACTTTATGAATGTCAAAGATTTGACTAGCAAGAGAAACAGAAGCGTGGGGTAGCTCCCGAATAAAATCCGGAAATTGGTCTGTTACCGGGGCAACAGAGATGTTACGTATTTAGCTTGTTCGTACCGAGATTAAAAGGAAAGGGCAAACTGTGCATGAAATTTAAAAATGGGCTTCAGAGGAAATTCGTCACAGCTGTTATCCAATAAGAAGAGTCTGTAGATGTTCCAGTGCTGTCACGGACCACATAAAATATTCGTGAATATTGCTGAAAGGCATTTTACTGAAACAAAAATAAAGTATCGTAGTGCGAAAACAAATTGTACATGTGAGAATATAAAACAAAGAGTTGCAGTTTAAAATGACAGGGTTTTAAATGAGTTATTTAACTGACTAATTACTCTTAATTTGAACATAAGGATAAAAGCGAAGTATATTACAGATAAATTACAATATAAAACAATTAAAGTATATTACAACTAAAGTACATTACAGAAATATTACATTCTGAATAAAACAGAAGAAAATATTACAGCAGACGATGCTTAATATGAAAGCGGTTAATGCTATCATACGGATACTGTTATTGGATTGCCCAAGTCCCGCCCGTTTATATACGAAAACATGGATAATACATTGCTTATTGTGATCAATAATTCGGTTAATATGATCAAAATAACAATAGATATTTCAGACCAAAATAAATTCTCCAAATAAGGTCAAAATAAATTTTAAAAATTGCCAAAGGACTGAAAAAAGTAAAAAATTCGTTGACTTTTATTTTAGTCAACGTTTTAAAAAATTAGACAATAAAAGAACTTTTTGTTTAATTTTGGCACGGATTTTTAATATCTCTGTTGATTTCGATAACGATCAAACACTGGTTTCCCTTCTTCAGATAAAAGATATCTGTCAAGGGCTTCCTGAAATAAATCCAAACGCCATGCGTAGTAGTTTGGTTTATATTAATTATGGCAAAGCAGTCGAGGGATATCTGCCTAGGGAAGAGATGCCTTCGTGGAGGATTTTCTAAGGAAAACTGCCTCGAAAACCACGAAAACGCCTATGCAGCTAACCGAGATTCGAACCCCGGACCGAACTGCCTCTGTTTAGAAACTTTAACAATCGGCTGGTTGTGGGCCACATCACGACGTAAGCGTTCTGAAAACGTAAAGATGAAATCAGTAATTTCACTATAAATGCTGATATAAGAAATACCTTCCGAGTATTAAGATTAGGGGCATACCATTTATCAAATAATTTACAGTAACATTAGACACAATTCTTAAATGGACTTTTGAGTAACGCTTGCAGCCAAGCCAACAGTAGCGACTCTTTCCGCCGTTAAAATGCTGTGAAAATAAGTGTTTATATCAAAATCGCTGAAACAACCTTGTGTTTGGCGTACATTTATCAAAACACTCAATGAATTTCGAGGGCAGCTACAGGTCCCTCCTCATCAGGAGAACAAAATTTCTAGAAAGGGAAAGTAACAGCTCAGTAACGGCTTTTTATACCCTCGAATAGTACCACGTGCGAGGAGGCAACGCTATCTATCGGCAAAAATAATAACCAAGAATTATGTTAATATAATTTTAAAAGCATTAAGAAGGACTGCATTGGACTTAAAATCATTCACTAATGTCTTTGTGAATATGAAAAGCCTCAAGAAAATCCAATTCACCAACGGAAGAAGCTTTTTGGATAATTTTTGCGGATCCAAAGTCAAAATTATGATTAAATTTCCAACTATGATACGCTATTGAAGACTTGTTAATTTCGCCTTTTCCGACATAAGATTCATGTTCCTTGATACGAAACTTTAACGCTCTCTTTGTTTGGTCAATATATCTCAAGCCACACTGACACGATATACCATAAATTCCCCAAGAATTAAAGTCAGAAACGCAATCTTTTAGAGTCGAACCGTGAATTTTATTGATAGGGGAGAAACTGACTTGAAAATTGAATTTCTGGAGAATCCGTGCAACTTTATAACTAACAGAAGGATAAAATGGAATATGTTAAAACATATGTTATGTTCCACTGTTAAAAATAATTAATATTATTTTTAACAGTGGAATGTCTTCTTTGATGGGAGTCTGAAAATTTTTTTAACGGCTTTATCAATGATCACGGGAGAAAATCCTGCAACTGCTCTCATCAATAGCAACTGCTCTCAAATAATTAAGTGTTTATTGGTAAGCAAAGATTCTAAGGAAAAAACTTTGAGCGCGTGAAATATATAATAGCAAAAAGAGGCCATTTTTTGCTTAACAGTGTGGCATGACTTAGCATGGGGTGGTAAACAAACTGCAAAGGGTTTACGGTACACAGTAGTGCTAAAATCAATTTTATCACAGATTATAGGAATATCAAGGAAGGGGAGGGAATTGTTGGATTCAATTTCAAGAGTGAATTGGATGGCTGGATCAATTGAATTTATAATAGATAAAATCTCGGATAAATCTTCTATATTACCATCAAAATGTGGACTTTTGAGTTTCGTATTTGGAAAATGGATCGTGAAACTCAGTCATTTGAATAATTTTAAATGGATCGTCGTCTGAAAATATTGTGGACGAAAGCTTGACTTCAGATTGAAGATGTTTTGATGAAAGATGAATAATTATCTCGTTCCCTCGCGTATTATTCCCCCTAGTTATCTTCTGCTTTAGAAGGTAATGACATTTTATTATTTCGGTAAATTTGCATTATCTGTATGTAACAGAAAAATCGGATCAAGCATAGTCCTTCAAAATGTCTAATTTTGAAAAATTAGAAATAAAATACCGTATTTCCTGTCGTATTTTCCTCCTAGCTTTTTAGGACTAGGTTCTGAAATTTTAAAAACATATTCCCGTAATTTTCCCCTTTCTCTATAATAAGTAATTTTTCCTCTGAGGGTTAGTATATTGGTAAATTGAATTCGTTTGATTATATTTATTCTGACTGATTGTATTCAGTTTGTATTGTCACTTTTATTAGCGTTTCGTCCATTTTATGTTCCTTTTGCGTTTATTGTTTTAAACGCATTTTGTGCAGATTCTTCGTTTAGCTACCTGGCTGGGGTTCTCCCACTTCAGAAACTCACGAAACATGTGATTTCACCTTACTTCTATTATTTGCATTCCAGCTTAGTTTTGCCTTATCTACTGCTGAGGTGTTAGATCTTTCGAAATTCCGTTCTTTCGTTTGCTTCCCTTTCTCCTTCTTTCCTTCGAAGTCTAACTGCGATCAAGACTCATTCATGTGAGGTGCCCTAGAGCTTTGCAAGGTAATTGAGCTCAGTTATCGTCAGATATTGTAATGTTAATAATTACTATGCATTCTTATTGAAATGTATGTTTTCTTTTAAAGAACTAATTATTGTGATAATTACCAGTAGTTTATCCATGATTACTTTTCGTTTGGTATGTTTATACGGTAAACGCGTTCTTCAGTGAACTTGGCTGGAATAGAAAACTAAGAAGCTAAAAAAACAAATCATCACTGTTCTGTGGATTTCATGAGTTCCTAAAGCGTGTATAAACAGGATTTTTTAATTATTAAATAAATTTCCGATTCTTCACATTCACCTTCTCTAATTATTAATGGATGATTTGAGGCCTAAGGAATAGTCGAGACGTAGTCTGTAAGAACGTTTGAAACTCAAGTTTCAGAAACGTAGGACAGAAGATATCTTATTAAAACTGCAGTATTAATATTTTTATTGGAATATAGGTTCTTTTAAAGAATTATCAGTTGTTTATCCGTGACTAATTTTCATTTGTTTTGTTCTTAATGTAACCGCGCCCTTCGGAAATTAAATCATTCGCGTAATTTCCCCTATCTGACATTTCGAATGTAAAGTTAGTAAGGAAAAGGGGAAATATGCGAGGAAAATTCGGTATATCAAGAAAAAAATATTTTTATTAAGCAAAATTTAACACTGAGATACTGATGTCCCAAAAATGCTTTATTTTTGATGTCCCATCTTTAGTGCTTCTGTTTGTTAATGAAAAATTTACAGAATTTTAATTTATCGTGAACAATTATCGACTTTGAAGACTATTGTTTTTTAACTAGGTGATCCAAATATCCTCGTTAAAAAATCAATTAAACTAGTTTTATATTAAGACTAAATCGCAGTTATTACTGACTAGCCATTACTCCAAGAATTTAGTTATTTCAAAATACTGGAAGAGTATTCCATCTCACGCGTAACCCCAATTAGTCAAATTATCTGAAGCATATCTTCGACTACAAGCAGAGTTCTTTCAGGGTAAAAACGCTTCAGTCACACGTTCTGGCACTGCCAGCGCATAATAGAAAAGAATTGCTTAGTCACTGGAATTTTATGTTTCGTGGCTTTCGCCTGCATTTTTTGGGACACTGCATCGTTTATGTGAAGCATTTGCCAACACCTACAAGAAAAGCCTGTACTTAAAAATGATTAAAATAAATTTAAAAAAAAAAAGAAAATCTGAAGGCTTTCAGATTTTATATTACGCCCAAAGGTGCGTTTTTTTAACATCTTCCGTGTTACCTTTATTTACTAAATATCATGTTCTTCGCACTTAAACCATAAAATCCAATCCAACAGCAATATCGCAAAATATTTAAAAGAGCATATCTTTACAATTTCCGATGCACAGTAACACGCGTTGGAGACAATTTTTTTTCCGTACAGTGTTGCCATTACTTGCCTTGAAATCGTTGAGTTTCTTAATCAAAAACTCATAAATGCTTTTGTTGCTGTTTTAACTAGTCTTGCTTGTCTGACATCACACCAAGCCCACGAAAGGATAGATGAAATAGATAATAAAACAAGTTCCAAATTCCAAATTTGGGCTTGCAGATGCCCATATTCGGGTGAAGACGCACGTTATTCAAAATTGGATGGCTATAGGTACCGTTGTTTTATCACAATGCGAGAAAAATACATACATTTATGCAGATTCTTCATTACATAATTTCTTTAAATATAATACAAGATGATAATATTTGGTGGCAACAATAGCTTTGTGGCTCTAGATGCAGTCGTTTTTCTGCTATGATATTCAATTCAAAAAGCAAATATATTGCATTTTGCAGAGTGGCAACGCACTTCTTTTATAGCATCGAGTTTTATATACCGGATTGCAATGGTCACCATGTACCTGTGTTCGAGGCACTATCTCTGTCGAATAATTTGTTTTTTAGAATCATGTGAGTTGAATGAATGTCCATTACGGCAAGTCCTTGCGTCTAAGAAGTAGAAGTCTAGAATTTAAAGCAGAGTAGAAAACTATTTCTCCACGAAAATACCCCGTCCCTAATACAGATAGCCGTAGTGAAATTTGCTATAATCTAATAATTTTCAATTCTCCATCTTGCTCCAGAGATCAAATTCATACGACTAAACCTTACTATGTTTCACATGAAAAATGCCATGCTACATGAGAAAACCGATGTTATTGGTTTTACTTTCAATCAAGTTTTTACTACTCCGTAATAATAATTCAATATCCGTCACGCACGGATAATTCGATACACTGTATATGCATATAAATAACCTTACTTAATTCTGGATGAATATTTTCTCGAATTACTGTTTTACCGCAATAGTCGTTTGCAAATCATGTTAGTTTACCATAAGGAAAACTGGGTTGGGGGGGTATATTTGCGTAACTTTCTCTTCCGGTAAAGCATCAATGCTTCGACACCAATTCTGTTTTTATTATCATTTCTAAATTTTATTTCCGTGTAAAATTTGCAATAAACTCATACCTACACTTTTCATTACTTTACTCTTTTCAATTTTGAGGGATTTCAATGTTTATTTTCAGTTTGTGTCTCCAGGACTATCGAGGAAGAAGATGAAGAAGACAAAACTGAAAAAAGAGATACTGCCGAGTTTCATCGAGACGTAACTTCACAGAAAGTTAAAACCCTCCGCTCGACAAAACCGTACATATACGACCTAGAATATTTTTTTTTAAATCTCTTTAAGAAAGTGTATATACTTGCGGCTTGAAATATGTCCAATAAATAAAGACAATACATCAAAAATGCATAAATCGTAATTACATTAAAAATACATAATACATATAAGTAGCAGGACCATTTTGGCATTAAAATCAAGAAAATACCTCTTGCCCATGGCAGTTCTGGGAAAAAAAAACATTCTGTCGACTCGGACTGTCGGTTGGAAGACTCATAACCATGAAAGCATTTTGAGTCTCAAAAGTCGTAGTCTCAGCTAAAACAAAAAGCAGCCAAGAAAAAAAGGACATTACGCGATAATTTTTTAAATAACACTTTATTAAATGCAGAGTACACGCGTTGAAAGAAATAAACGCTATTTAGTTATCGTATATTACTTATTTACAGCGGCGCAAACGAGTTAGTGGTTAGTGACTGACTACCGTACCAAAGGGCCCGGGTTCAGATCCCGGAGATGGCATGAATGATTGTAAATGTATAGTGTCTTTGCGGCATGGGGGCATCTAAATATATGGCAAATTGAAAGACCTTTCGCGTGGATTGAAGAGACCCTCAGATCCATACCCCTCAAAATTGGAGTGGAACTGGGCAAAATCATACTGTCATTTATATGATGCCCAAGGCTCTTCCCAACGACAGGAATAATCTTGTAATCCTTTCGTGGGCTTGGTGTGATGTCAGACAAGCAAGACTAGTTAAAACAGCAACAAAAGCTTTTTTACAGTACGTACTAATTTCTTGGTTTAATAGATTTCCCATATTCATCATTTTTCCCACCTGCGTCTCTTGAAAAACGATAACCCGAAATTTCGCGGTGACCAATATCTTTAATGCTATTGTAAACGTAAAAAATTTTCATATTTCTATATCAGCATAAAAATTAGTCTTTTAACAGAGGGAAAAATACATTTTTCTCAATTTACTCAGAAATATTTAATTAAAAGTTAAAAATCTGCTAAAGCACAACACGTATTTTTATACTATTACATAAACATACAATATTCGGTAATTATATGCGGTGTATTAAGAAGTGCGACGTGTTTTAAAAGTCTTCCTGTAAGATAATAATAGAATTTTTGTAACAATCGTCAGCCTAATATACAATCACCTGATATTTAAAAAACACGAAAGACATGATTAATATTATTAGTTAAGAAAAAAAAAACACCTACTTAAATTATGTTATTTGTGATGGCCTAACACAAGCATTTCTTCACATAAATCTTTACACATTATTTGTGAAATGTAGAATTTAACATCGAAAACGTACGTTATTCAAAACGTACAGTGGAATGTCTACAGTACAGTGGAAACGTACGTTATTCAAAACTGGATGGCTCTAGGTACCGTCGGTTTATCACAATGCGAGAAACATACATATATTTATGCAAATTCTTCATTATTTAATTTCTTTAAATATAATACAGGTCTGTAATATTTAGTGGCAACAGTTTGAAAAGTCAACCAATGCAAAATGCCAAAACGAAATTAATATCCCTTCTGGGCTAAGCCCCTTGGGCTTAAAAAAAGTTTCTGAATGTAGAACAGATAAATATCGTTATTACAGTAGGGACCGCTGAATGTGACCGCATTTGTTTACAGCTATCCTGATAACATTAAAAGAATGAGAAAAAATATCGTTAAAACAGTAGTGGAATGTAACTAATTTATTAACTAATTTAACAAGAAAAATACAAAAAAAAATTTTTTTTTCACCACCTTAATTGGAAAAATGCAAAAATTTGTTTATGATCACAATGTCTTTACCGCAATACTTCATTTGTGAACTGCTCACAACATTTCTGGAAATTATTAGATCAATGCTATACCCCTAATCTTTATACTCGATAGTCAAATCCCCCATTCATTTGAAGAGAGCATGCAAATATAAAATTTAAAATTAAGCAAAAAAGCGGTACATTTTTTTGAAGGAGCACGGGAAAGAATTCTGTAGAATTTTTTTTTTCTCAGCGAAGGGACTTATGTCTGGTCATCCTCAAAATCGATAGAGTTATTTAAAATCTAGGCCAAATTAAGGTTGCTTTTTTTGCCTAATTTTAAATGGTTGCCTGAAATTGGAAACGAGCTGTTTAATGTCATAAATTCTTAAGATTCGAGAACATCTTAAGATTCGGATTAGAGAAAATTTAGAATTCGTTCTGCCTCCAATTGATAATCTTTGTTGAATGGTTTAGAATTTTGTTTTCTGAGTTACTGAATTCGATAAAATTCAGTCAGAATAATAGTGTTGATTCCATAAAAGCAATAAAAAAATAGCATACAAAAAAGTGAAGAATCTAGTTTTCTTGTAAACCTGAAATCTCGTGGTTCTTTAAAAATACAAACAATACTAATTCATAAAAACTTTTAATATTTACCCCTGCATGTTTGATAGATATATGAGAAAACTTGATTTGAATTTTCGGTGCAAATTTCCTTCTCTGAAATCTAGAGAAAGAGAAATGTACGGAAGCAGTGATGTGTATATTCACCGGCAATAAACCTTTTGAGGAATATGATCCGCTGGGTCGGTGACTATCAATCATCATTTTTAGAACTTTTTTTTAGTTTCAAATTTTCTTTTTGTTAAAAAAATCCGGAGACGACGAAATTTTGGTCGATTAGGAGTTGATAGCCGAATATGCACCGTCAAATTATCAGTGTAATTAAGATCACATCCCATTGATTATAAAAACGAAATACTGATAAATCTGATCGTTTATTGTTTGTTGATATTAAGCTGTGTAGTGTAAGTAAGGAAGAAGAATTTATGGAAAATATATATTGGGGGAAAATGCACAAAAATAATATAATACATTTTAAAAAATGAATAATATTTTCATTTTTTCGGTTTTCGTTCTTAAATTGGTTTGTTCGTATCTATAATGAATCGAAAAAAAAACTCCATCACTTTGAAAATTTAATGCGATTGTCCGTTACTGAAAAGGATTGTATTTTCTCAGAAGATATATTGTTAAATACAAGCCACTTGCAAAATTTTCGCTTACAACGCATTAAAGATTTGAATGTTCTAGCATGTCTCAGTGAATTAAAAAGCTCACTGCATTGAAGGTGGATGTTTAAGCTCAATTCTTATTCGAAACACATGGATAAAAGTAGTTACCGAACAAACATTATTGACTTTTCCTTTTTCTTACCTAGTCGAAGCAGGCTTTAGTGAAATCAATAATCTACAACGAAAAAAAAGAGGGTAATAATTAAGTTACCCAGACAAAAATTAAAAAATAAAATATAAAGCTTTCAGATTTTATAATACGCCCAGACAGGCGTTTCTTTTTCATCTACACATACATACACGTTTCGAGAGCATCTGAGCTAACACCCCTTTGGGCTAAAAATATTTAAAAACAGCATATCTTTAAAATTTCCGATAGACAGTCTAGTGCGCTGGAGATAAAAATATTTTATTACTTATAGCGTGTTGCCACTGCTCGTTTTGCAATCGTTGAGTTTCTTAAACAAAAACTCCTTAAAAATTTACAAATAATAAATAGATAATAATACTATATACTAGATAATAAAACGAATTCGAAATTCAAAATTCTGGCTTCCTGGTGCCATGTTCGAGTGAAGGACTATTCTATTCAAAATTTGATGACTCCAGGTACCGTTTTTCCACAATGAGAGAAACGTACATAAATTTATGTAGAACCTTCATTATTAGTCCAAAGGGATTTAGTCCCGAAGGACTATTACTTTCGTTTTGCGATTTTGCGTCGGAAACACAAAAACGGCGTATCACTTTTCAAATTGTTGCCACTAAATGTTATCGCTCTGCATTAAATTTAAAAAAATTAAAAATCTGCATAAATGTATGCATTTTTTTTTTTGACGTAGCTTTCTCTTCAAAAATCGTCTGCGTGCGTTGCACGGGAAAATAAAAAGGAATTCTAATTACAGTTCTAAATAAATAGCCAAATAAATGTGAAATTCGTAACAATATTCTCTAAAACTTTAACGAATTTTTCATTAACGAACTCAAAGATTTCAAAGCCAGCAATACCAACGTTGTACAGAAAAACATTTTTATCTCCAGCGCGTGAGAGCGTGTACCGAAATTTCTAAAGATATGCAGAATTTAAAATTATTTTGCGATATTGCTGTTGAACTGAATTTTATGATTTAAGTGCGAAGAACATGGTTTTTAACAAATAAAGGTAACACACAAAATGTTAAATAAACGCCCCTTTGGACGTAATTAAAATCTGAAACCTTTCAGATTTTTTTTTTAGTTTGTTTAAATCTAATGCAGGGCAATAATATTTTGTGGCCTTAATTTGAAAATGATACAGCCGTTTATAGCGATTCGATACAAAATCCCGTTTCGAGACTAACAGTCCTTCTGGGCTAAAGCCCCTTTGGGCTAAAAAAAGAAACAAGTTACATATTTTTAACGAGATGATTTCATAATTATTAAGTCACGCAGTTTTATGGCAAATATTACAAAGTCGCGTCAATAAATCAACATCAGCTGCCACATTATTTAAAACTGAACTTTTGTAGAGTTAGAATCTATAATTTTGTTCCCGGAAACTTGTTTAAATTTGTAAAATTAAAAAAAATAATAAAACATAACTATAATAAACCATTTTTTCAGAACTTTAGTTCCTATTCTTAGTCTAATTGTTTACTTTAAGTTATTCATAGCCGCAGTTGTTTCTTTTATGATTACGTTGCTGTATATTATAGAGAAAAATGTGAAGGTGCCTATAAAGAAACAACGGGTCTCTGCCAGAAAAAGATTGAGAATCCCTGCGCTAAAAATTTTGATATTTCCTGTCTTATAATAATTATATTCAGAATATTATGTAAGATTAATAAACGGAGAATAAGTTTCCGAAGTCTTTCCTGCAAAAGCCCACAAATATATATTATGAAATATTCCACATGCTAGCTCGACTTTGAAAGTAAAAACTGACGACACATTAATATTTCACTCAGGCCCACGCCCATTCCAAAGACGATACAACGGCAAGAAGATCGTTACAGTTGAAATGGTGACTTGAAACACGGCAGGTATAATTACATATCTAAGATATCTCATGGGGCAGCTGTTGGCAGTACCCTTAACGCTTCGTATCGGTTAAAGTAACCTTTGATATTTGAATATGACATTCTGCTAAAAACCCTACAAACGGTTGTTGAGGGTCAGGGTTAGGCTTACCTATTTTTAAACACAAGCAATGGAAACAAGTGCCTCCTTCTTTCTTTATTTTTATTTAACAGCGCTAGAGAAGTAATGCTGTTAGGATTACTTATTTAGATCCTAAAGTATAGATTCCCAAATCTTTTCTTGCATCGCCCCTTTTTTTTTCATCGACCCCCCTTACCTTTTACTCTATATAGCACACAATATAATCATAATACAAATAATTGTGCTTAAATTGTTTAAAGAAAAGAATTAGATAAAGAATATAAATAAAAGTTTTGGGGAAAAAAGAGATTTCTTTAGACTTGTGTTTTATTAAATTCTGTATCATTATTATTTTTAATTTTACAAACATTATAATGTATTTCTCCCGCCTTCTTCTCATGCCTTCGTGGTGTAGTGGTCAGCACACTCGACGCGTATTCGAGAGATCCGTGGTTCGAGTCCCGGCGAAGACATTGCTCATTTTTCACATCTCCTGCTTCCAAAATATCTAATGACTCTACAACATAAACAAGTTATTATACACAAAATCTGATTCTAATTGCCCTAAAGTTCGATTTTAATGAATGCGATGGCTGTGCTTAATGAATTAATGCAGTTAAAATTTGGCATACAATTGTTGCTTAATTCTTACATCACTTCGTTCAAAAACGTTCAACCTGTTTCTTATTTTTCTATAGCAAGTTATCTGCTTGATTAAAGCCTGTTTCCACTGGATAAGAGAAGACTAACGTCAATAATGTTGCCCCGATAACAACTACTATTTTGAAATATTATGACATTTAAATTCCAAAACTTAAGTTACATATTTTTTATAGCGACTGCAAAAACTTAGTGTATCCATGTGTTTTGAATAAGACTGGATTTATTTATTTATGATAGCAATAAACACTTACAATAGCATCTTGAGTATGCTCATCATTTGGTATCGATGCTAAGCATATTCGACTATCGACCCCCATTCGACCTCTTGATCATCAGAGAACTCTTTAAAAATTTATCGCCCCCCCATGGGTTCCGAAATGACCCAGCTGAGAATCCCTGCTCTAAAGAAAAAGTTAAAACGTTTTACTTGACCTTTAATATTTAGATTAAAAAAAAAAATAGTTGCATAAATTTGCAAGGTGTTTAAAAAAGAAAGAAGATTTTTTTCCCTCGCTTTGAGAACAGTCATTTTCACTGTACGGAAAGCGTGTCATACGTGACTAATTAGTATAAAAAGAAAGAATGTCATACGTGAGCAGATAGCAAAAAGAATAAAATTTCTCCGAGTTATTTTATGCGTGGACTTTCCAAAAGGCAACATGCATCAGATTAATACCGCAAGCATTCTACCTGCATAACAGTTAATTTACAGAAATTAAAGTAGAAACTATTCTTCGCGAATAGTTTCGTTCTTCGCGAATAGTTTTTCGCGAATATTAATTCTATAATGTGGATGGCAAGAAAAGAATGGTTCTTTAAGGGAATATTGGAGAAAATAGTTACAATGGATCAGTTTTGGGAGAACTAGGATATTAAAAGCACAACAGACTGCCATCTTCTAGTATTTACAATCGATGCAGCGAGATGAAATTGCATTCAAGTGGTGAAGAAAAATTAGTTCAAACAGTGCACTGAATTTTAAACAAAAGAAAGATTTAAATTCAGATGAAGCCCATCGAAAACAGACTCCGATACCTTCCAGATTTCGAGTGAAATCATAATTCCCTCTGGCGCCTAAAATACAATGAGCCGCGATATTTTAATCTATTATTTAACTATTTATCATTAATTTGATTTAATTTATTAACTTGTTGTTCCGAGAACGACCGAACCGAGTCGGGAGCTGTACTCTAGTGATTTGCCGTGAAGCTGTCTTCACCGTTATACCCTGATAGCCCGAAGGCTGTGTTGCTGATTGTGTCAGTGTTCTTGTCGTAGTTTTTCGACTACTGTAAACGTGTTTTCGGAGGTGTTCTGAGTAATATTAGCTAGTAAATTGTGTTTTCCTTCTTCTTCGAGTGTTGTCGTTAATCGCTCCAAGTCCACGAACCCGAAGAACGCAACAGTATATATGCTAGTTCGTCTCGTTCCTATTCTATAGTGAAAACAATGAGAAAAACTACTTCGCTTGGGCCAACAATCCGTAGAATATGATTCCCGTGAAGCTCGACCATTGGAAGTATTGATATTAGAAAACATTGCTCATATTCAGGACGAAGTATCGGCTGACAATGGATTAAAAGTCAAGGGTCAAGGTAACAGTAAGATTAAATCTATCTAAAACAGCGGTTTTGCGCTGTGAACATAAACATCATTAAGTGAACAAAATTTCTGCAACGTGTTAGTGCAATTCAGAAACAGCAAGTATGGACTTAGGATCCTTGAAGCTCGATTTAGCTTCAGGTCATTAGTATCTACGCTCCAAATTGAAATCTAACCTTCGGAGAAAGAGATTTAATGATGATGGTGGTGTGAATGGAACATTTTAAGGAAAAATCGTCAGATTACTTTTTCCCGTGTCATAGAGTTGCTCATTAAACGATGGAAAATGCATATAGAAGTACAAGGAGATCATATTTAAATAAACACTATTAACGTTTTCTCTATTTCTTTCAGGCGTATATCAAGCCGAACACGTTTGTAACTACCTACATATATGCATATTGTTGTAATTATTTGTAAATATTTTAAATTCTATTAGATTGTATTTTTGTTCTTCAGTATTGTTCTAGTGTTTTGTATAATGTTTTATTTATTTACTTACTCATTTACTGTTGTTAAGATGATAATTTTGGGGGGAGAGGGTTTGTTTGGTTGAATTTGTTACCATATACCTTCTATTTAAATATTTATTGTTACACAGAATTGCAGATTCTTTACTTCTGAATGCAATAATGTTTTAATTGTGAAAATAACTCGAGAAGAATGCGAGACCTGGGCATTGTCACCAATTTAACTATTTTCTGGTAGATTCGCGAAAGCATCCCTGCTAAAAATGCCCCATAGAAACCAGTAAAATTTCTATGGGTACTCATAAAATTCTATGGGTTTCTGTTGATTTTTACTGGTTTCTGTTGGTCTCTGTGGGTTTTTCTTACTGGTTTCAAAATGTCCCATAAAATCCAGTAAAACTTTCTACTGGTACACATAGAATTCTGTAGATCTCTACTGACTTTTACTGGATTCTATTGATCTTTGTGGGTTTTTCTTACTGGTATCATCTGACACCCATACAACCAACATCAATGTCAGAACTTTCTACTGGTTTGTATTGGTTTATATAGATTTTTACTGGTTTTCTTACTGGTATCAAGATAATAGAAACAGACGCCAAACAAATCTTCTGTTGGTTATATGGGTTTATTCTAATTTTCTAACTGACGTCAACAGACTTCTTCTAAACAATGAAATTAATACTGGTGTCAGTAAACCAAACTTCATTGGCATTCTTGTTGTCTACTAATTATTTTAAATTATTTATTTATTTACTTTTAATCCGTTTATTTGGATACTGTTGAAAATAAGGTTATTTCTGTTTTGTAACCAACAGAAAGCTTTAAAGTTAAAAAACATGCAGAGAACTCTATCGTCTCTAACTATTCTCTAAGACAATCAATATTTCTAAGAATGAAAATAGCTCTTTAAGACCATCAGAGTAACCTGGAAACGCAGGTGTTTATTTTAGAGAGAGTTTTTACTATATATGCTCATTTATTTGATTTCTTAAAAACTTTTGTCGGAAACTATAACAGTAATCATATACACCACACACAGCGAGGTTTCTCTAAGGCGACCAGTCACACATAAAAATGCATCTTTGCAAGTGGTCGCCTTAGAGAGGTGATGCTCAGTACCAATATATACTTATGTTCTCAGAAATACATTTATCTTTTAGAGGCGGTCGTCTTAGGGAGGTTGCCTCTACGAAATGAATCTCTCTAAGGCAACTAGTCACACATCCGGAATTTTCTTTGCGGATGGTCGTCTTATAGAAGGAATGTTTCAATACTAAAATATACTTAAGTTTTCAGAAATACTGGTCTCGTTCAGAGGCGGACATCTTAAGGAGGTGATTTCGCCACGAGTTGGTTCTCTGAATACACAGACATACACACTTATATATGCATATATCAACATTTCTGATATTATAAATAAACACCGGATCAACCTTCATTTCTTTAACACGCAGAGTTCAAACTATTTTTCTCCGTGTCAACGCTGACGTGAGGGAAAAAATTCCCCTCCCTCCCCCCTTCTCAGGAGAAGCAATATGGCGCTGTTCTTGTTGGGGATGTTTGTGATATCATCTTGGTGGATAGTAGGCTGTAGTAATGCAATAAATAATTTACAATATTACAATTTTTGCTATGTTTTACTGTTTAGATGTTTATAATGAAAAATAAAATACCAACGTTGACTGTGAATGTGAAATAATATGAAAGGAAATAACAGTAACCATGCACGTGTAATCCAGCGAAATTTTTTGACAGTTAAATATTCTGAAACGGATTTTCTGTGCGTGAAATTGATTTTCTATCTTTACTTTTATCCTAAAAAGCAATGTGCTTAAAGACTGAAAAGTCATAATTTCAGACTTGATAATTTGACTCAGTGTGTTTACATCAGATGCATTCTACAAAAGCTGTATTTTTGAAAATTTGCTTTTGGATTATAATTTAGAAATACTTTTTAAAGCATGTTCATGTAGATCTTTATCATTTGAATATTATGTACTAATAAGTTTGAGCATATCTTACTTAAAAGAGATCTTGCATGATTCAATTTTCAATTTTTCGACTAATGTGATGTGGTTGAGCAGAAGGAATATTTTTTTATGTCTTAAATATACTCATTATATTTCGCAAACAAAAAAGGTAAGTTTTTTTAAATGAAGTAAACATTGAAATATTTAATGTGTGTATTACTTATTGAATAAGGTAGGCAAGACGTAGAAGCCAAGGAATCTTTCTTGCATTACTAAAATTGTGTGAAACTTTAGATGATCATAGTAGCTTACATTGTCTTTTTTTTTCTTTTTGGTCTATATTTCTGTAAAAGTATGAGACTGGAACCACATTGTTACATTAAATATTTTGTGCTATTTTCTTAAAACGCATATAATCAAACATTTTTATGCATATTTTAATTTTCATCATTATTAATTTCATGAAAAAATTTCAATTTTTTTTTATAAATTGCTTTTGAAATAGAGTTGAGAATAATTAATAGAGTTTATGTAATATTAAATGTGCTAGTCTTGGGAATACAAAATATGAATTATTTATTGGAAAAAAATCACATTAAGTGAAACATCACATAGTGGTTATTTTCTTAGATGACTACCTCTGACAGTGACATATTTGTCAGGAACATAATTAAATAACAATACTTAAAATCACTGATAGTTTTGTAAGGCTACAAGAAATTGGCATTATCTGGAATTGTGGAGTTAATTGTTTTAGGAAAGATTCACTGTATAATCAGTTGATTTAGGAATATTAATTTTTACGTGGATATGAATTTTGCATAAGTAATTGAAAGGTTTTACAGGACAGTTAAAACCGAAGCTTTTCAAATCATGAGTCTTGTATGGTCACTGTTTTAACATTACTTTCAAATATAGTTAGAGTAATATTTAAGCATTATTTTCTTTCATTAGTTATACTGCGGAAATGCTCGTTACAATTTTCTGCATTAAATTTATCTGGTTGTATAGATATTAACGTAAAAACTGTTTGTAATCAAATGTAACTATATAAGGTATTTCTCCCGCCTTCTTCGCATGCCTTCGTGGTGTAGTGGTCTGCATGCTCAACGCGTAACCGAAAGGTCCGTGGTTCGATTCCCGGCGAGGGCGTTGCTCATTTTTCATCTCTCTTAAAAAAAAAAAAAACCCTAATGTCTCTACAACTATATGTGCTATATCTGCTTAATTGCGATGACTAATTTTAACTATGTGTATAAAGCTGTGTAGAAGATTTATTTATATTGCTAAATGCTGCATTATATGAACTTCATTTGGCAGTCTAAATACGGGAAATGCTCAGCACAAAGTGGTATTTTTATAGTATATAATGTATGATTAGTAGCAATAGCTATCTTTTCAGTCCTTTAAATTTTACTATTTAGAAATTCTACAGTTCAAAATAATATTTCTGTGCAGTTTTTAAATTATTTTTTCTGCAATAGAAATGTAAATCACTTATACCGAAAACATCGATTTAAATTTATTCCAATAATGCATCGGTTTAATTAAATTTATGTTTCTTGGAGATGATATACGAAACACCTTTTGTAATAATAAATTATATATATA
>KK116101.1:177576-230747 GCA_000611955.2 Stegodyphus mimosarum
ATTATTAAGCTTTACGTCGAGAACTATATGTTGTATAAATACCTATTATGTTATAGATTTTATTTATATAACGTCTGTGGACGATTATGCAACACTAAAAGTGAGATACAGAATAAGATATTATACGCTATGAGATATTCCCTCAATTCCCGAACTGTGGGTTCAGAATCGGTATTTGTTGAGTCTTGTAAATTTTTTAAACTTTGTTTTGTTACAATATAATTTATTGCATTTTAGGTATAATTAAGTTCATTATATTCTTATAGTGAGGTTTCATTTATAGTCTGACAGATACAGGTAACGTTCGAAGTACTGTAAAAAGATGGTCGACAGAGTATATGTTTATTATTATTTCTTCACTAAATTATATACTAGGATTCAAATTCCATGCAAAACATGTATGTGTATGTGTGTCATAATAAGCTGCAGATTGTTGCTATCAGTGGTAAGCGAGTTTTCAGAAGATAGCAAGTATGCTAAATTTAAACTCTTTCTTAAATTTCTAATAATCAAGTTCCTTATTCTTTTTACTTGCTTGTTTACTTAATATTTCTACTTGTAATAGTATTTCTCTGGCTGAAAATTAGGGTTTTGTCTAGTTTTGTTTAAATCTGGTTTAGTGCATTGTAGGTAACTTAAAATTTAAGCATATGCTAGAAAGTACCATCCTTTGGCAATACATTTCTCGTTAGGTGTCAAATTGTTAAACAAGCTGATGTGATTAAATTCCATTGTTTAATTTCCCAATTAAAGAACTGAAATACAGTGTAATACACATATATGCAATGAGATACAGTATTATGTGTATATATTTGTAATCAAAGTCATGATTCGCAACCATCAAATATGGTTGATATTTGATATCATTCGATGATGATGATATATATATATATATATATATCATTCGATGGTTGTAAATCATGACTTTGATTATTCTCTTTCTATTATTTTCAAAATTATATAAAGGAAGTTTAAATTTTTGTAAAGAGAATTTATAAAAATATTTTGTAATGTGTTTATATGTACTAATATGCATAGAGAAGGCCAGGGGCTTGTAGGCTTCTAGATATTTATAACATTTTATTAAGTTTCTTCGTATTGAATTTTATTTAAAATTACTCTGTGTGCCTCCCCCTTATTTAAGTCCGTACATTTCATCGCTGCTAATTGTATACTGCTGGTTTATGCTTATAATTATTAGTTTTTATGGAAGTTTGATCTACAGTTCTATTTTTGTGTCTTGTTTTTTATAGGGATTCTGTATATAGATACCCGTTCTATGTACGGATACTCCACTATGGTATAATTCTATTGGTTTTGTTTATGGATTTTTGTCTACTGTTTTGTGCAGTGATTTTCCCAATGGGTACCAGTATTAGTCTGTAGAGTTTTGTGTACTGTCTTTCACAAAGATGGCCTATGGATACGCATAAAATTCTGGTTTCTGGCGATGGGTTTTTACAGGGATTTTGTTTATAGTACCCATATGTTCTACAGCTTTCCGTTTATGGGTTTATATGGGGCTTTGGCCTACTGGTAACTGTACAGTTGTATGGGTTTTTACGGGGATTTGGCCTACGGGTACCTATACAGCTGTACGGGTTTCCTTCTATGGGTTTGTACGGGGATTTGGCCTATGGGTACCCGTAGAGCTGTACGGGTTTCTTTCTACGGGTTTTTACGGGGATTTGGTCTACAGGTACCCGTACAGTTGTATAGGCTACAGTCTGTGGGTTTTTACGGGGATTTGGCCTACGGGTGTAAAAACCCATACAACTGTACAGTTACCAGTAGGCCAAACGCCCATAAACACCCATAAACAGAAACCTGTAGAACATATGGGTTACATATTAATTGGCCTACGGGTAATTCCCCGTAAAAAAAATTTGTGGATTTCTACGGGGCATTTTTAGCAGGGATCCCTACGACCATTTCTTTCAGAAGTTTCCTCAGCCGCCATGGCTCATTCCTATCCTATATGTATCGTCTCAGGAATTAAAGGGAATGGTCTGTGCCGATGAGGTGCACCCAGTGACCTAGATCATACTTTTAACTGTCCACACACGTTATCTACCCATTTGCATATTCCAGTTACTGAGCAATGGGAAGCATGGATGGATAATGGTAACAGAAACATAGCAGCAATCAGAAAAATAATAGCAGCTGTTACTTTTTCTTCATCACTTATTGATAGTAGCCACAATTCGCATTTGTGGCTACTACATGATTCTGTACTTATAATATATTCCGTTTAATTCTAATGTGTGACCTTACTATGGACCTCTTATTTGCATGTATATTCATTACTAAAATTACGCGTTTATGCATAGTTTGTTTTTTGGTATTGTATATTGTATTTATTGCCTGACACTCATTCTTAGAGTGTATGGTTTACTTGCCATGTGTAGCAACCATTACTCAATGTTATTACTTTTGGTTGTATACCTACGTCTATGAATGTTTGCATTACTTTTTCTTTTTCTCTGACTTTTTCCAACTTTCCGTTGTTGTAATTCGCATATCGCGTCCCTGATTATTGGCCTAACGATTTAAACTGTTGTTTTGAATTCTTTTTTTTCCCAGTGGTTGGGTAGTTCAGCAATTTGCTTACTCAGCTTGCAGAGAAGCTGTCAAACCTACCACACGTTAGAGAATAGAAATATGGGTCCAGGATCTAAAGCGTTCATAATCGGTTGTGAGATATAAAGGTTAGTAGATTTAGAGTTTATCTTTCGGGTGATTTGAGGAATTTAAGGATATTTTTCTTGAGGAAAGGAGCAATTGCTTAATATACGCATTCTTCTTGAACTATCGTCAACTATTTATTGTGCTACGTGTGCTATTATTTGTGTGTCGTTGAATTTTTCCGATAAATTGTTTTTATCTTCCTGCTTATCTGAACTCATTATCTAAGAAACATAAACGAATCCGCAAAAATGTATCAAATTTATCATGCCTACTACAACTAGTTACTTGAGACCATCGTGTTTGCTGCTATATTAATATAAAAAAACAGCCAACGTGATATCAGCGTCTTTTCTAAATTTGATTTAAATTCAGATATTTTATATATATATATATGTGTGTATATAAGCTATTACGTCACAGCATAAGCCGCTGGTCTAATGAAGAAGTGCTATGTGTAGCATCTCTTTTCGGGATGAACCATATTCATTCACCACCTTTCGCTTATACTATCGGTACGTTCATCTGAATGGAAGACGCACCATTCCGCTCCATCGGAGCCTGATCACAAATAAATGCGCCTTTCGCTGCCCGTTCAAGGATTGGATTCCGTCTTTTATTTTCGAGTTATTTTTAGACGAAGGATCGATAGGGAGCAGAAATTATTTTATCTCGGGGTATGCTGGAATTTCGACGGATGTCTACGTGCTCTCACGCGCGCCCGACGAGACGTAGTAACAGGTAGAGAGATTCAATATCGTTGCAATCATCATCGGAGAGCAGACGGGTTTTCCACGGGAATTCGAGCTACGTTTTCAAATTAAATACCGACCTCCATCTAAGCTTTTAAATTAAATCGCGACACGCTTTGGAGTATATTGGGCTAGAAATAGACCGGAATAGCACCTCACATTTAAATATCTCGGGGCCATTTAGTTGTTGTGTGCTTAGAACTAAAAAAAAAGCACCGACGATGGATAGACAAATCTCGGTATCTCACTTTTGACACTGATTAAAAATTAAAGTATGATTTTTAAAGCGAAATCAATAATCTTTCTTTTTAGCTGTAAAATACAAAGCCTATGACAGCTATCTGCCTAAAGAGAGGAATGCCTTCGTGGAGAATTTCCTAATAGAAATTGATTCGTATTTACATTACATATAAGTAAAACCCAAAATAATAATAATAATAACAATAATAATAGCTGTGCAGCCAATTCCTTTTCCAAGATTTGAATTCAAATAAAATAGGATAAGCCAAAATAGTACTGTTTAGTGGTATTAACCGCTCAGCCGTTGATAGACTACAAAATTAAAGAATATGAGAAAAATCGTTAAGTTACACAATTTTAATTAAATGCATTTAAAAGAAAATAATTGTACCGCTTTTAGAAATGCAACTGTGGGGCTGGTATTGATGATGAGTTTTAAATCAAAATTATCGAATTTAAAGAAAATGAGTGTTATCATTCTTATATGCGTTATTTCTATACCATCATTTTCAATTATTCCTATAAGTTCTGTTATAATGTCTTAAAAATCGCTTTAATGGATGCTCCACGCTTTTACTTTTCTTTGTATATGACTAGGAATATTGCGACAGATTTTTTAAATACATATTATTTTAAAATCAGACCTAGCGCCGTAAAAAGTATTTACATATTTATACCTTTAGTCCATAGAAAGAAGGAGTAATAAAGTCAAAAAAATTCTATCTCTAAACGTAGGAAAATTATATCCTCTTAGTGAAGTTTACCAATGACATTCGTGTACTGAGAGTATTTGATTGTATACAAACCAGGTTAAACTCTAGCAAGAAATCCAGTTTTGAAGCTAAAGAGACGTACAATCAACGTACTTGGGAACTAAAACTGCTGGGGCTTATAATCGATGAAAAGCTCTCCTGGCTACCTCACTTCAGAGCAGTCCGCACGAGGACACACGGAATTGCAAATACTTTAAGGGGTCTTCAAGGCTCAGACTGGGGCCTTAGACCACATATCCTAAAAATCCTCTATCAGTCCGTAGTGAAAAAAATGGCCCTCTATGGAGTGGCAATATAGGCAACTCCAGTGAACTAAAGGAAAAAGAAATTGCCCAGTAGTATACAACGCCCCTTTACGCTGGCTATTACAAAAGGATACCGTACAACAACGACAGAATGCTGGTGGTACTTTTGCCACTACATATTAGAGCAGCACAAGAAGCAGCAGTAATAACTGTCTTGCAATTACATATCTGCACCACTTTTGGACCGCTATGTTATGATCCAGAGCACTATGAAACAAAACGTCTCATAAATGCAACCCATCCATCACACCATGGAAAAGGGGTTATAACACACTCCACATCTCAGCACAGCCCCCATGAAGAAAAAAGGCCAGTAAATGTCATCCATCCGTCTAACTACGGAAAAGGAGTCTCGGACCACACATCACGAAAAGATGACTCTGACATAAAGGATCAATACTATGTATACACGGATGGTTCAAAGGTTCACAGACAAGTAGGCTGTGGCCTCATAGTAACTAAGAACAAGGAAACGCTGATAACATGGAAAGGTCATATAGGACTGAATAATTCAGTATTCCAGGCTGAAGCAATTGCGATTCGCAAAGCTATCGAGTTAACAAATCCCCAGTACGATCCACTATCAGTATTCTTACAGACAGCCTGTTGGTCATATATGCCTTACGAAATCCCAGACATCCTTCTATCATAGCAGAGATTCAGGACATGCTAAAGGAGCGCTCCCAACAACGAATACCCTCATTTCTTGGATAAAGGCGCATGCCGGCATTCAAGGTAATGAGGAAGCCGACAGGCTAGCAAAAGAAGCAGCTCACAGTAATGATGCTCAAAGCGTTATAACCAAAATCCAGTGGTCTCACCTTAAAAAAGTGACAAGGACAACAGCTCAGCACCAGTGGCAATGGGAATGGGACACTACCGCAAAGCAGAAGAACCTATGAATACTACTACAAAAGTTTCGCCCGACCATCTTGAGTCATCCCCACAAATAACGAGACTTGTGACGGGGCACGGACCTTTCTCCTCCTATTACTATGAGCGAGGAATTGCAAATGCCGAAAGATGTGTCTGTGGAGCCATGGACCAACCAGACCATTACTTGACCCAGTGCCCTCTAACCGCACAGTGGCATGTGCAGCTTCCGGACAGACAGTTTCTCATAAGATCTGATCAAATAGCCAGCTTATCTGATCAAATAGCCAGCACTTCGCAGCAAAATATGCAAGGTAATGCAGAAACTAGAGGAACTAGGAACAGACTTGTGCAGTGCAGAATAGATCCCAGTCAATCTTCTTCTTCTTTGCCCCCCTGCAGATTTAGTAGAAATCAGCATTGCGTAAGTACTGTATATATTATGAAACACGTATGCATTACGGCCAATGAAAAATATTATGAACTATGTAAGCATGTATTATGTAACAGGATCAATGTATTATGAACTATGTAAGCAAGCATGAACTATGTCTATTATGAACTATATAAGCGTGTGTATGTATAAACTATGTAAGCATGTACTATGAAACAGGATCTATGTATTATGAACTATTTGTATGTAAGCATGTACTATGAAGTGCATCTGTTATGACTATGTAGCTATGTAAGCATATATTATGAACAATGTAAGCATGTGTATGTATGAACTATATAAGCATGTATTATGAAACAATCAATGTATGCCCTTATAGGGCCCATGAGGTGTTACCCCGGATAGTTGCGGAGCCTGGACTACACCCGAATATTCTAATTAAGCCGTGCGGGTGTTCAGACTCTGCCTCTCAACTGTCAGCTCTCAATTGTGATTTAATCGGTGCTTTAAATTCAATAGGTGTATTTAAAATGAACTATAAATTGATTCAGCATCCCAATTATCAGTCATCAGATCACAAATCTTAGTCTCATTTACTTCGCACATGTTGAACTGCAGGAAAATGTCCACCATCCGCTTTTGATTATTTTGCTTTTAATATACAGCCTTACGGATGCTTTATACATAATTATTTTCGTTATGTCAAATTGTATTAATACCGCTGTTTTTTAGTGAAACAAAAGTGACGCTGATGAAGTAGATTTTAAATTTTGCATTAAAGTTTTAGCTAAAATTTTTACAATTTGATTTTATTGTTTGCGACAGAAAAAAAGCCTAGTGTTAAAAAAAACATATTGTTTTTTTTCGCATTTATTAAATTTGTTCGTGCATTTTATTTTATATTTTTGCTAACAGAGTATGTTTAAATATTTTTCATTACTATGAACTAAATAATTTATTAATTGATTAATGTTATTTTGAAATATAAAAGTATAACCTTGTTTTATGGAAACGAAAGATTAAAAATTTTATGGTATTAGAAATATAAATTTAAATTATTATTTTTAATTAATTAAGCATAGAATTTTAATATTTTTCTTTCAGGGAAATTTATTAAATTGTAATATCGTTCATCACTGAGATGGTTTCAAAATGTTTGGATTAATATTAAGAATTTTATAATTATTCTGAAAATGAAATGAATATAAAAGTAAGTAAAATTAATACAGCAAAGTAATATGAAATTACGGTAAATATATTGTACGGTATATCCTAATTTTATAACAGTTATTTTAAGTTTATAGCACTTAATTTTAAGTTTATATCACATACCTATCTCTTCTGGCTTCAGCTTACAATTCCTTACCAGAATGAGTTTTTAGAATCGCGTTAAATGGAAATGAGAAGGAGAAAGTATTTAAGTCATAGTTCAATGACTTCGAGAGAGAGAATTAGGATTCCCGAATAGCGCGCGTTTGCTTTTGGGTACGTCTCTTTAAGTTGCTACTACGCTCGTCCCTATTACGTGCCTTTTGATAGCTTCACTAGCTAATTTAATATTTCTTGTCAACTAGTTTAGAATTTGTGTTAACTTCGGCTAAATCTCTTTAGTTAGTTCTTATTTTTTACATTTTTGAGTTTAGCCCTGTTGTACGACCTGAGAAAGGGGCCAATTGTGAATCTTTACTTTGAGCAATAAAGGGTAATTAATTCTTCATGAGTTGACGTCTCTGTTCTTGGATTTAAGCGATTATTCGCTTAGTACTTCACTAGGTTCCTCAACACTTAGTTAAAAGAGAGGAATGCTACAATATGTTAAAAATTTATGCATAACTGTCTGTTAAATACAGAGTATGTTTAGGGAGTACTGGTTCAGAAACAGGCCTATCATTGCCTTTGTACAATTGCTCTCTTTGTCCTCTTCATATAAGATAATGTTAAAGGCTCTCATTTATGACTGAGTATAATATTTTTTATATATTATTATTATATTATATTTTTTATTATGGAATGTACTAGTACAGTTCACAAAGTCCAGTTACTTTATGCAGGGAACGGAGGTCTTTTCAAGTAAATGCCATAGCATCTCCAGACCACTGCTGCAGAACAAACACGCTAGTTAGCTCAAGTGCGGTACTGATGGAAATATTTATTTAGAAGTACTGTGGAGATTTCCAGCTTGGTAAAATAAGGAACTGCAAATGAAAAGCAACTCGTGTATCTCGTTGTTATCTCTAAGTAACTCGTGTACCTCGGTGTAAAGTGCAAGATGAATTTTTCTAAATAACGTTTTGTAAATATTTTATTCAATCCAGTATATCTAATGTTTATCTTGTAAATGCGAAGAGTATTCTAAGATATAGATGTTAACTAAAGTAGAACTTGCATAGTGTTAAGAATTCAATTGTAAGCTACAAGAAAAGCTAGCTGTTGGCATGTGTTAAAGTTATGCTCTTCAGGCAACTCAAGTTTAAATCACGCTCATGTTAGCACATTAGGTGCAGTTTTGTAAACAGGATGTCTTTGAGGTCTAGTGAATCAAAATTGCTAACACGTAGGTTGTTGGTTAGCAGGTAGTGTTTTGACACGTATACCAAAGGCGCTGTCTCCATATTACACTCCAGTTCTTCTGGATAGCAAAGGAAGAAGAGACTTAAATTGTGGAATAAATGCGTAGAATGAAAGCGCAGATAAGTTTTAGTGAAACGCTTTGTAAAGTAAAGCTATATCATGTTTGTAGAACATTTTTCTAAAGTCTTTTACCTTCCAGATTTCTAGAAGGATGTGAGCTGCTGAGAAAATGTACCTTTTGAAGAGGATTTACATGTTTATATTGTAAACGAAATTTTTATTCACTTTTTTCATGTTATGAAAGGTAAGAGGTTGTCTCTGAAGGTAAGAGGTTGTCTCTGAAGGTAAGAGGTTCTGAAAGTCAAGAGGTTAAAGTTTAAAAACTTAGACTTTAAGTTCTTAACGAGGTCGTTAAAGACGCCTTTTACATATAATTCTGGCAGGGAAAGATGTGGGGGATTTATTTAAGTTACTTAACAGTTAATCTTATTGTAAAGCAACCTTTCCTACTACTCTTGCTTTCAACTTGCGCTTTTTTGCTAGAATGTAAATGAGTTAGCGCGCGCATATTCAAATGAGGTAGCAAGAAGTTAGTATTTAAGGGAAGGTTTGGGACGGTGAAGTTTATAGCTTGTTGTGCCTGCCTAAAGGCTACATTGTTATCTTTGATTATTAGAGATTAGATTTCTGTTGCGTTAAGCGCTTCCAGCCATTAGGCTTGTTTACGCCGCCTTCTACGAATGTTTTACGCCTGTTTGCGCGTTAAGTATCCTGTGAAAAGCCGTTAGGCTAATTTAATTCTATTCTAAGTTATTTGTTACCTTTTAAGTTAAGCCAAAAGTGCTGGCTTTTGTAAGCACGAGTCGGTGTCATCTGTGAGAGCTAATAAAGAGTTCTTTACGCCCTTTCTCTAGACATTCTCGTACTTTAGACTTGAGGATAATTTCTTACGCAGTCTATTAATACATAGTTAGTTTATGCTCGCTAAAAACACCAGAAGTTATAACGTCTATCCCTATATGATGTCCCGTACGCTTATTCCTGTCATACTACAACACGCTATGGGAATCTATCTTCATCTGTCCAGATTATCATGTACATATATATGTATATAAGACAAATATTTAATTGAAAGTTTAGTCCCCTTAGTTAGGAAATTCTCCTTTTTTAAGTCATATCCACTTTTATCTTATATCTGTTTAACCTAAACTAAAATTCAACCCGCAGTACTTAGTTGGGAAAATGCTCAAGCGAATGAAAACATTTTTAATTGCTTTATAATTAATTATCCTAGAGATAGCACTTCTCGTTGAGAAGTATACGAAGATCCTTGTTAGTAATTATAAGAGGCGTCAAACTTCCGTTCAGTTGAATATAGATTGACATCAGTAGCAGCCAGTAACATTACCCGATAATTTCATCCTTTAGTGAGAAAATTAAGAATCCTGTAGTCGCTTGTAAGATGGGAAACTGAATCTTCCATCTAACATTTCTTGCCTTCGCAAGTAAACACTTAGTTTTCTGTCTCCTTTTTTTCTTGGTGATGAACAAACATAAGAAACTTATACTAGAATATATGAAGTCACGGCTATGTCTCCTAGTATTAACGCTAATTGTTACAGGCTTATGTGCTATGTTTGTTGAATTTTCCTCTATGTTAATAATAATAGAGACAAACTCCATGATTAAACCATGTTTTACTGTACTTTATCTGTGATAAATGCGCTAAGAATGCAAATGTTGCGGCGAAAGACCGAAATCTGGAGAATTTCGACATTCTCCGGTGAATATCAACATTCACATAGTCGCTTGGTGCACGTCTGAAATATTTGCTAAATACGTTTATTTCTCATTTACAGCGTCAGTGCCGACATTCATCATACACTTAATAAAAATATTTTCGTTACGTTTTTAAATCATACTTTATTATTAAAACATATGATATGTATCAAAACAGGAGAAAGCTTAAATAACAGTACATATAAATAAACTGTTGAACTTAAAACGGCCAGTACATTGTAAATGAGAAAAGCAAATAATACCGATAATAAATTTACTTAATTATGTGATTGACGTTATACAGTTATTGCAGCAACATAAACTGTTATAACACTTTGAACTGCACGAGTCCATTGTTTTTACAACGCCTCTGTCTTCTCGGCTTCTCGTTTCAACCTCTACCAGAGCACATCTATGCTTGTCGACATAAACCGGTGATTGTCCCAATGTATAAAAATATAATCAAATGTTCGGTCTTTCACCGACGTTTTAGTATGTGTTGACATTCACCGGAGAATGTAGACATTCTCCAATTTCGGTCTTTCATGACAAAATATATATCCATCGAAAGATTATTCGCATCTTTATGTACTACTACAGTAAAGGCCGGTTAAAATGACCACGTTTGTTCACGGCTATTTTGATAACATTAACCGAATGTTACGATGATAATTTTGGTAACATTAACGAATAAATTATGAGGAAATATATCATTCAAAACAGCAAAGTAATTTAAGCTAATTTAATATAAACACAACAAGAAACATATAAATAAGAATTTTCCCAAAATTTTAATTAGTAAAACGCTAAAATTTGTTTATGAACTGTTCATAATGTCTTTAACGCCATAGTTCATTTACGAACTGTTCATAACATTTTTGGAAATAATTTGACCGATGCACCCCTAATTTTAATATTCGAAATCTAAGGCCCTCATTCCCTGGAAGTGGAAATATAAAATTTTTTAGTTAGCTAAAAAAGCAACCATAGTTTGGCGTCGATGTTTTCAGGGATAAAACGGGCAAGGCAGAAAATCGGTAGAATTTTTATTTCAGAAAAAGAGGGACTAGTCATCCTTAAAATTGATACAGTTTTCAAAATCTAAGCGAAACTAAGACTGCCTTTTTTGCTTAATCTTAAATGGTGGTTGATTAAAATTGAAAACAAGCTGTTTCGCGACATAATCTGTTACTTGGCGACACATTTTAGACACTTGGCATTTTTTAAAATCCATTTTGATCTCATTTGGCAGCTTCATTTCTTATCTGGCGACTGTACTTTAAATGAAAAAAATTATTCGATAATACTTTGATAACATTAACTGTGATAATATTAACCGAAATCACATTAAGCGGCATGTACTGTATAATTCATTACCTTTGAGATTTGGATTCTGTTTGAGAAATATACGAAATTTTCTTATAGTATTAATTATAAGCGGTGTCAAACTTCTATTTAATCGAATATACACTTGGCATCATTAATAGACAATTACATAATTCCTTCTTAAGTTGGAAAATTAATAAATCTGTACACTTGCTTGCAAAATTATATATATATATTATTGTTACGAAATGTCCAGGCGCAGTAAGATAGCTTCCCCGCAAAGAAGGTTTAGGGTTGCCAGAAAATGCCAAAGGAAGTCAGGGTTGCCACGTTTGGTGAAAAATCGCCCATTTGGCGACAAAATCGGCGATATGCTATAGACGTATGGAGAACCTTCTAGAACGAATTCTTCCTGGTTTAGCCCAGAATGTTCTCGAACACAAGCCAAAAGCTATATAAACTCTGCTGGTACGCGGAGAGGGAGTCTGAATCAGTGTCAGTCATTGGGGTCAGTTAAGAGTCATTGCGGAGTCAGTGCATAGTCAGTGCATAGTCTAGTGTTCGTCGAGTGCATCGAGCGAGTCTCTTAGTGTATCGCGAGGCAGTGCATCGTCGAGTTTTATCTTAGAGTGTGTTGAGCTTCGGGAACGACTGAACCGAGTAGGGAGCTGTACTCTAGCGTATCTTCGAGTGCATCGCGAGTTCTAGCGCGGAGAGTTTCGAGAGTACGTGGAGTTCCGAGAACGACCGAGCAGAGTCGGGAATTGTACTCTGGTGCTTTTCCGTGAAACCATCTTCACCGTTATAGCCTGATAGCCTGAAGGCTGTGTTGCTGATTGCCTCAGCGTTTTTAGTAGTTCTTCGACGACTGTAAGGGTGATTTTGGAGCTGTCTTGAAAAATACTGTCCAATAAAGTGTGTTTCGATACTTCATCGAGTGTCGTCGTTATTCACTCCAAATCCACGAACTCTTGAAGAGAAAAACGTAACACTATTTTATAATAACTATTTTAGGCTGCTAGCTGCAAAGCAGCTACTGGTTTTAAAAAGAAAACAAATCCGCACACGATAATTAAATAACATTACAAGTAATATTAACAGCATACCAATCCACGCTTAAAAGCTTAAAAATTATTAATATTTCATACGGAATCCAAAATTAACGACTTACATTCTGTCTCTGAAACAAAATGCGATTAGCATAACGTAAAGACTTTGATTCAGGAAATCTGCTCAAGGAGAAGGATGTTTTTGTAACTTAGAAGAATTCTAGAAAATTTACATGTACTGGAAATGATCAAAATCTTATCCAACAACTCAGGAATGGAGCCTAGAGAATCAAATTATGAGTGTTTTGGAAACTTAACTATACGGCCATCGATGGCCTAAAGTACTAATACACTGATCCTCAGACCTGAGCTCATTGGTCAATTACCTCTATAACTGATGGACGCGTTTGCAAGATCGAAGGAAGTTGGCTAAAAGGGGATATAGTCCGTAATAGAGTTCTAACAACGTGCTCTCATACTCGAAATGAGAGTTGACGAATGTCTGATCAGTTCCTGCATGATACGCTAAATAGTTTCAGGTCTTTGAGGGTTCTGGGAGGGCAAGTAGGCAAGTTAGGGAGGCAAGTAGTCCTTCCAATAGCGTTTCAAACACGTCTGGCGATCTGGTTGACCAATCCATCTATTAATATCCTCTCTCTTTCCAGGAAAATATCAGGGCTCTAAGATCTTATCTATTCGCAAGAACTCCTGCTTTTGAATTTTGTTCATTTTTGCTGTAACGTCTTTTGCAGATTTTATCGAAATAACCGATGAACTTTTTAGTAAATCATAAATTTTATTCTCAATTCACGAAGATAGATAATTTAAATGCAATTTCTAAATATTACTGTTTTACACTCTGTAAGGTTTTAGTTAAACTAACAAAGTTTTATTTTAATTTAAATCTTTCTATCTCTTCTCAGTTTCAACTTCCCGTCAGAAGAAGCGCGCGTTTTCAGCTTATGCTAATTTGAAGTAGAGCCAAGTACTATTTAAACCAGAGGTAGAAACCTCTCAGTGTGAGAGCTTTTAGTCTCAGATCACGGTCATTCTGTTCGACGTTCGCCTGACCAGCTAGCAGATAACTTCTAAGCCATAGTGCTTACTACGTGATTGCTTATTGAAATAAATTGAAGTGCACTAGTATTAGTATTTCTTGCTACGCACCATTTAGTTAGAGGCTAACTCCGCGATTAGCTCTGTGAGCAAAGTTTAATTAAATTTCTATTTAGTTTTAGTATAAATTTATCTGATTGTTAATTTAGGCCCAAGTGTGGTCTTTTACTTTCTGTATCCCTCCCGAGTTGGGAAGTAATTTGTAAATAATATTGATTTAATAAAAGAGGATTTTAAATCCCTTCCAAGTGCAGTTATTATACCACGTATATCATAGTATCTACAACTAGAACAAAGCTGCTTTCAGCTCCCTGTTCCAGATCAGGACTTAAGGACTTTAAAGAGTTACTTTAAGATGTTAGCCAAAAACATGCACAGAACACTCAGTCCTGACAACTCCAGCTTATTATTACAGTTTCTTCCTATATCAATTTTTCACACATCAACTACTCGTAAAACTTTCAGAATAATAATTTTTAACATTTCTATCGTTGCTCATCAATTGTTACAGGAAACAAATATGGCATTGCCACTCCAATACCAAATAAAATAAGTATAATTATTTGCTAGATAATAAAAAATTACACTGCCTACAAGATAGCCCATTTAGTTTGAGGCAAAGAAGATCAACTTAGACCAAGAATCAGTGGGAGATATTTCTCTTTATAAATAATCTTGATTTCATCAAACCACCTATCCTCGAGATATCTTCATCTGGAGGAAACCAGGAACCCGCAACTTATCTTCCAGCATCCGAGAAAGAGACCGATGGGGCAAGGACGTTTGATGGTCCGCGCAGGTATCATATTGGACGGGCCCACAGACCTTCATGTCTTTGTCAGTGGCTCTATGAGTGCTTAGAAGTATAAGGAAAAGATCATCGAGCCCTATCTATATTCGCCTTTTAAGAAGTGCCGTTGGCCTTCAGTTCATTTTTATAGAAGACAATGATCGTACGCATAGGGTAATCTAATGGATGATTTTCTGAAATGTGAAGATATTAACCTGCTGTATTGACCAACCAGGTTTCTAAACTTAAGCCCCATAGACCATCTCAGGGAGGCTCTTGGAAAGATAACTGCTAATCGTTTTCTCTCTTTCAGAATACTCCAGCAAATGGACACAGCGTTGCTGCAGGAGTAGGAGTGACTGTCCTAGAGGCACATGAACTGCTTCTTTCCATTATGAAGTCCCGTTGTGAAATGTGTATGATTGTTAAAGGAGATCATAGTCTTCTCTTGGGTTCGATCTTGTAACCTCAATTTTATTTAGACCTTCATGTATCGACGAGCCTTATGCACGATCTTGCGTGTGTACCATGGTTACTGTATGCTATAAATTTTTGCTCTATATCAGCCTATGTCCGTACCAGATTTCATCACAATCTCTCCATCAGTTTTGATGATAATCAACCAAATGTGAAAAATTCTCTTAATTTTAAACACCAGCGTATATTGACTTCAGAACATGTGATGTTACTGCACGACCATCTTTCTCCTTAAATTTAATTTTTGACAAAAATAGGATACGTTGTGAATCTATTCTATCTTTTACAGATGTAAAAGATACAGATGTAATAGGTTATCCACATAGCTAAATAATATTAGGTGCTCGCAAATATGTTACTGCATTTTAAAGAGCATTTTAACGTTTTTAATCACGATTCAATGACATTTTAAGTAATCATATCTGGTTTTCATTATAGGTAAAAATGCAGTCTCGTAAATTTGTAGGTAATGTCTCGTACACACGTAGGTAATGTCTCAAATTGCCTACTTTACCACAGGAGCAGCAGTCAGAGTCCCTAAGGCCAAACCTACGTAGACAGGCTGGTGAAGGGCAGTGTTGAGAGTAAAGCTGGGTCAGTATGAAGTTTTCTCATTTTGGAACTGACAAGACAGTATGCCTTTACGTCTTTTTGTGTTTTAAGGAAAAAAAGTAATGTGATACAAAATAGATCACATGTAAAACTTATATAGATATGCCGATGTTTGTCAAACATGCTTTAAAAGGTTTAAAAAACGAAACTAATGCAAATGACACACAGCAATGAAGAATGTAGGCAGCAGTTAGCAAGGGTACCCGCGGACGAAGGACGAAGGGTACCGCTTCGAAAATCGTTACATAAGAGAATACTAGATGACACAATAGTAAAAAGAAATGCACTTACTTCTGTGCCTAGCCCCTTGCATGGCCGGGTACCTAAAATAGTTACCATAAAAAGGAAAAGTACGCAATGATTTTTAATAAATGCATTTTCCCGTGTCCCAATAATTAATAATAATTGAAATGAATTTGCGTTTATTACTTTTCAATAGCTTTGAACAACAGAAAATAAAAGAAGAATTAATAACTTTTCTGAACGACTATACACTGTCGCGTGGTAGGTAAAAGTATTTTAATTCAAGCAACGGCAATACATTAAAAATCGCTGAATTTGTTGATTAAATTTTAAAGACAAGTCAAACTGGGTTTTGCACACTTCCCTATTCCTGTCGAATAATTTGTTTGTTCGAAACATGTCAGTTCAAGGAAAGTACATCTTTAAATTAAAAAAAAGTTTCACATTTATTTATATTTTGAGCATAGATATAAGCAAGAAGCAAGGAAGACAACTAATAAATGGTGCCCTTAGGACATATCTGCATTAAGGATTGAAGGAATACTACATCGAAGGAATGAAGGAAAAGGGAATAAAAGACTGCAATTTCGAAAGATCAAACACACCAGCAGCAGATAAGGTTGCAGTGAACTGGAACATAAAGAATAGAAATATAGTGAAATCACATGTTTGGAAAGATTCTTAGGTGTGAGAACACCTGCCTCGTACGTGTATCTGCGAAGAATTCGAAACGAAGAATCTGCGCACAATATGTACGTTTCAAATAATAAGTGCAAGGTAAATGCAAGATGGATGAAATTCTAATACAAAAATGCAAATACAAATTGAATAATAATAAAAATAGTCAACGATATTTAATTTGCCAATAAACTAGCCGTCAGTGAGAAAAACTGCGGATATTAATTAGAGGAAGGGGAAAATGCGAATATTTTTTAAATTTTTTTAACTTAGCGTTAAAAATGCTAGGGAAGTTATTTGATGTGGACACCACATGACTTCCATTTATGGCCTATTAAATTATACACATTTTGTTATATTTCATTTAAACTTATTTGCTCGAATTTCATTAGGCATATATCTCTCATTCAATGAATTCAGTTCTCACTTCGCGGCAAGGCAAAAATACCTAAAATCTGAAAGCACCTTCATTAAAAATTTGTAAAATACAGAAAAACATAAAACACCAAATACAGTTAAAAACAATTAAAAAACAATTTTTACAATTAAAATTAAGAGTTTCTACGCAAAACAAGCAACTCGACCAGAGGGCAGAAAAATAGATTTTTCGGCGCACAAACTCGAAAGTTTACTTCTAGTCGCACTTGACAAAAAGACACTGAAATTGGTACACAAATTGCCTTAATTCACTATTATACTAACAGTTTCCAATGCATGCAAACAGAGGCCTCCTTAGGCTTAACACCACTTAAACTTTTAAACTGTTAATAATTCTACAACTATTGCATACAGATTAACCAAAGGCATAAAATCTTAACCAGAATCTAAAGACAACATAATTCAATCCCTTTTAAAGCAAAAAATGTAATAAAAAACACCAAGCCGTGTAAGAGAGTGCCAATACACACACACACACACACACACACATATATATATATATATATATGTTTAGTGCGGCCGATTGCAACGAAAAAAGGAGTTGCACAACTACATGTTATAGCAATCCCATATACAAAATTTCAACATTCTACGGTTACTCATTTTTGATTTTTGCGAGATACATACATAGGTAATACGTACAAAGAGTCCTTTATTCTGCCCGTGCTAACATAACGCAAGAGTTGGACCCCCGTCCTGGGTCTGCCTTTCGGGGTGAGCTTGTCCAAGCTCCTGAGACTCCCTCATCGGCGACGCAGACCCCACAGTCCCGGCCCCGCCCTATGAAAGGCAATGGGACAAGCAGTCCCCGTATCGAAACTATGAGGGCCAAATCCCCGACGACAAGGTCGATGATCTCCGATCTAGCTCCACCACAGACAAAGGAACAGACACGACAGTACCAGTACGGCCCCTACCAAGCCTGAACCAACCTGAAAATAAACTCGGGCTCTAGTCCTGTGAAGGCAACTTATATGCCCCCGTGGTTGAGACCAAAGCTGTGTATATATAACAGCTTTGGTTGAGACTGTCTAAGTACAGATCCTAGCCAGTACTTCCCAGGAATTCTCCTGAGTCAACCCCCGGAGGGAGCCCGCGCTAACAGATGTCACATAAAAATATCATTCAAATGGACTCGGAAGCGGTTAAAATGGATATTTTCTTTGAAATAAGATACCCGAAGTTTTTCGCGATTACATTACTTCCTTTACTTCGTACAAGGAAATAAAAATACGCGAGAAAATACGGAATGTCCCTGTTCTTTTTTAATCCGAACTTTTGCAATTATTCAGTTTTAAATTCTTAATATAGCTACTTAAAAGAAGGTTACTAATACATTATTATAAAAACTTCACATTGCTAAGTACATATTTTAACCCAAAAAGAATCAACATTGAATAAAGCTATAAAAGTATGTCCTCTAAGCTAAGATACAGCAATCGCGATATCTTATCTTACAGAAAATATTTCAAAACTAATTGTGCAGTTACAAATTAATCAAACATACCACAGTGACATTTTCTGGAAGAAAATAAAGTGAGTGTCTTGAACTTGTCCTACATAGCTGTTACTTACAGGGGGTAAATACGAACATCATAGTTTTGATACTTTCTCATTAACCCTTTTCAAATGAGTCTAGAAGGTGGAGTTTCGAAAGATGTTATGATGTTGTAAGACCATTATTACTAAGTATGCGCATAAAATTAATACGTCTAACTAAAATGTGCGTGTGACGAGCGGTTTATGATGTTTCATTGCTTGCATCATGATGAAATACCAAGTAACATTTACACACATAAATTCTTAGGAAAATTGGGTACAGTTAAATGCTATTTTAGTGCTCTTGCATAAAATATAATTGTCGCAATTAAGATTGTTTGCTTCCCACAGCTTCCATTTCATTAATCCAGCTTTGCTGTTTCAAATCAATAATGCTGTTTCAAAATAAGAATAATTTATCCAAAATTTCCATTTCTGTCGTTAAAATTAAAATTTTCTTTTCTCTTTCTCAGTGGTAAACTCCCAATTTTGAATTTTTTGATTTTATTTATCTAGGAGGTAGTAATGAATGAATTTATTTTCTGCTGTTAAAAAATTACATGAATAAAATTCTTGGTATTTTTTAATCAAAAAAGCCACAATCGTTCTTACAAGATTTGCATATGTTTGAATTAACAAAAGATTTGACTGAGTTTTACAGACATGAAAAATGACATTTAAAAGACATGAATTTCGATTTAAATTATTGTTAGAGAAGGAGTTGCTTTGTAGATGCTTTGTGGCAACAGGAATAAAAATTAAATGTGACACGAATAAAAGTGATAAGAGGGGTAAGTGCAAACTGGTTTTTGTAAACTTGGAATTTAAACTTGTACGTTTTCAGTCTGATATGTAATTACTTAGCGTTGTCGCTATCAAACGCTTTATACAGTTATTACTCTTTAATTAATATTAACTAGGATTCTAAGTTTCCTTCTAAATTTTTATTTTCGTAGGATATTATACAATATGTCAACTACTCAGCACTTTCCTCCTAAATTGGGCCAAGAGCGTAACTTAAAAATGCTTTGAAACTTTGTTTCATGTGTAACGGTTTAACAGCAGAAGCCTGTTATAAAATACTCGTCTGACATAAGCGAGGAAAACACATTCATTCCTGCGTGCATCTATGTCGAATAACTCATATTAACTTGTAGTAGATTACTATATTCTAGATAGAAAATTTTCGCTCATTTTATAAATAAAATAACCGGCATACGCACTTGCAGTGTTTTCGAACTTACCCCACTTTTAAGACGATAAAATACGAGACTCCTGTAATTCTCTGCCTTTACTAGCCACTTCTCCAAAAGACTTTCGTATCAACAGATTTTATGTACTCTCTTTCGGAAAAATACAGTGTCAAAAGTCCATGTTTATCCGAGTTTTGAATCTAGTATAAAGAGTGAATACCATTTTCCTTATAAGCCTGACTCATAAGCTTTCAGCATCTTTCTGTTTAATTCGAAGAGAAAGAGATTAGTTTGGAATTTAAAATCAGACAAAATAATTCGAAATCCAAGCCACTCTGAATACCCACTTTTTTTTTCCTTCGGCCTCATTTCAAATGTTACATTTGCATGTTTCTCTTTCATTAGATTCTTCACGATCAAGCAATACTTCTGAGGAATTTCTTGATCTATCATAATTTTCCTCTTTGTGCCATTTCAATACATCAATCAAAATTTTTCGTTGGGAATATACTAGACTCCCACTTTGTCGGGGACAATGACCACGGATAACCTAAAATCATAATTAATCCGACAGCAATTAAATAAAACACGGAAAAGCATATTATAATTAACATTAAAATACTTTAAGAATTTGTTTATGTTTCTGAGTAATTTAATTTTGAGAATAAGTTCATTTGGCTCCGTAAATTAAAACAGCACCAAAACTGAAAGTACAGCTTTTTCGCTACTCCAGCATTTTAATACGACTCAAGGGGTTTTGATTTGGTTTATTTGATTACGGAAAGGTGTACGAACGCAGAGCCACAACTAGAGATTTGAGGGTCCCAGGATAACTGATGACGAAAGGGCCCCCTCTTTATTGTTTTTCCTAACTTTAACTACTTACGTTTGTAGAGTTCAACATTCTCTTAATAAATGAAGTAGCTTTATATACTTCAACCGAATGAAATATTTTTCGATAAATATCCCGTTGATGTGTGCTATTTGATTCCTATTAAGTCCTGTTAATTCTCTCCGATTTGTGTTACAGCGGGTGTTCACAGATTTTTAGAACATTTTGGGGACGTTTAATTCATGTTTAAAATGCAAAGAGTACTTTTTTAAATGCTCGATCTGAGAGCTTGTTTTTTCGACATAAGTCTTCTTCGTGATTTCAATGACAGAAGAGCTTTTCGAAAAATTTCTAGGCGTACTGGTTTTCATTCTTCTTCCACTACTTTCCAGAATCCATCAATAGTGGTGGGTTTGTGCTCTAAAAGAGCTCTTTTCAAGAAGCCAAAGGGACTGTAGTCCATAGGTGAAACTTATGAACAGTTCGCAGGAATACTTTGAAAAGGTGCTTCAGTTTTTCAAGGAATGTAACGGTTCTTTTCGAAGTATGATTCGTTGAGTTATCTTGACGAAATTTTACTCTTTAGCTACATTTGTACTTTGTACGAAGTAAAAGTAGTGCAACTGCAAAAAATTTCGGTTACCAGATTTCAACGGAAGTACGCATTTTGGCGTTCCCGAATCAATTTTGGATATTTTTAATAAAGGACTCTTCATTCCGAAACGAATTATAAAATGGATTTTTCGGCACGTCTCTAAGTACGTTCCGTGACGTCTTCTTGTATCTCACATAACACAAAAACAATTAGCCGTAGATCATTCAAATTTATAGCAGTCTTTTATAATATCCAGTTGTACAACTCCCTTTTTTATTGCAATCGGCAATACTAAAAGGGTATGTATATATAACGGAACTTTGTTAACAATTTAAACTTAATTCGAACAAACTGACAATACACTTTTAAATTTCTAATTTTTGAATGAAGTACATCCCCTACTCCAGGATACGTACTCCATCATTTTATATCTGTATTTATATCATTTTATCTCTTTCCCTGTAGTATCTGACTGTAGTATCCGCATTACTTTAAACCTTTGCCTAGTCGCTGCTCAGGATTAAAACAAAGACTTTCAGAGCTTATAAATACTACTGCTATGAGTATACATCGCTCCTTTGTTGCTTGCTCTGCCTAGGAAAGTCACTCTCTTCGCTAAGCTTCTTTTTCTACTATCTAAAATATAAGCTGGGTATGTGGAAATTTTGGGGCGTGCTTAGCACTCCAAGGGTTGTACGAATTAAACAAAAAGGCATTTCTGAAGATCTATTCTGGTTCAAAATTAAAATAACGCTTTAACATTAAGATAATTGTAATTTTCCCTATTGTCATCATCTGAGCAGCAATTTCTCGGCCATGACTAAAGAGTGATTGGTTTCATCTTCTCTAGCTAACTAACCAACTTTCTACTAAATTCTATCCACGTACCAAAAAAAATTATTGCACATATACACGCACACAGACACAGACACACACACACACATATATATATACGTATATATATATATATATATATATATATATATATATATATGTGTGTGTGTGTGTGTGTGTGTGTGTGTGTGTGTGTGAGAAAGATATAACAACATACGATGGCTGCTTTAAAAAATAATTGGCGACCTCAAAATTAACTATTCTAGATTTGGTGTTCTCCCCCCTTAATTCATCTGTTCTCCCAAATTGAGATCATTCCAAATTACATAACACTGCTTGAAAAAAAAAAGGTAACTAAAACTAATATTGACCAATCATAGCTTAGAATACTTTCTGCACTTACGCAGTATATAAATACGGCTTTGCGAGGAACTATGTCCCTTTTTCTTCCTGACTTCCGCTATGTAAACAACTCTGCGCCGCTTATGCTTTCCTGCCTGAAATGATGCAGTATTCCTCTATCTGTGTATGTAAGAAGTTATCGTATTCAAATATGATTCAAAAGTAAATTTGTCTGCTAAAGAGATGATTTGAGATGTGTAAAAATAAAAATGGTGATTCTTCAATTCAGTTTTGCTATCTGTTTCATCAAGCCTTCAACCCTCAGCCTTGACCGTCTTCATAGCTATGTCAACAGCTAGAAGTTAAAAGTACCGGATTCCTGATTCTACGCATTTAAATTACTACATATATATATGTATGTAATATATTCATCCGAGATTAAAAGTCCTTACCCGACCTTTATTTTCGTAATCGTTGGTCGTAATTATATAATTCCAGTAACAGAAGTGTCATTTTGGACATAACGAAATCAAACTTTTATGCGGTCTCTCGATTCCTAATGCATAATATGAAACATATGCAATATACACTCACGTTTGTGAAAATTGCAACACCAAGAAGGAATCGTCATAATTGAATGCAATTTAATACACAGTTGAGTGGTAGTGGTACAAATAAATGATTAAATGTTCAAAGCAAACAAACAAGAACAAGAGATCAGAATCAGTATTTTGTGTGGCCACCACGCGCCGCAATAAGTGCTGCTACACGACGTGGCATGGAGTCAAACAAAGTTTGAATGTCTGACTGAGGAAGAGCATTCCATATCGTTTGTACGCGTACCCAAAGTTCGTCTGCAGACGCAACAGGACGAGGATCACGAGCAAGACGCCGACCAATGACATCCCACACATGTTCAATTGGCGACATATCCGGGGAACACGCAGGCCAAGGAAGAAGCTGTACCTGCTGCGCTGCAAAGAAGGATTTAACAATCCGAGCAGTATGAGGGCGGGCATTGTCCTGTTGAAATACAGCGCCTGGCAAGCTTTGAAGGAAGGGAACAGCTTCGGGCTGTAGAACTTCACGGATATACCGGTTGCTGTTCAGATTGCCCACAATTCGTAGCAATTGAGATCGTCTATGATATGCTATGGCGCCCCAGACCATAACTCCGGGTGTTCGTCCACTGTGGCGTTCGATAATGCACTCCGGAAGGTGGCGTTCACCGGCATAGCGTCTGACACGAATGCGGCCATCATGGTACCACAAATTAAAGCGGGATTCGTCAGAAAACACGACATGCTGCCAATCAGCACGCCAGTCTCTATGCTGATTGGCCCATTGTAGCCGCAGGCGGCGATGGTCGTGCGTTAGGGGGATCCTGTATAAAGGAGTCCGTGCGCGCAGTCCACACTGCAGCAGACGTCTACGAATTGATGAAGCACACAATGAAACACCTGTAGCTATTGACCACAGTGCTGCCAATTGTCTAGAGGAAGCTGTACGGTCCGTCCGCGCCATGCGGACCAGGTGTCTATCATCGCGAGCTGACGTCACATTTCGGGGTCCACTCCCGGATTTCCGAGTTGTCCGACACTTGTCCGTCCACTGCTTCCAAACGCGCATCACTGTGCTGCTGTTACGCTGCACACGAGAGGCTACTGCACGATACGACAATCCAGCTTCACGAAGGCCGATGATTCTCCCTCGTTCAAACTCTGTAAGTTGTTCAAATCTCGCTCTCTTTCGTCGACGAGGCATAAGTACAGATTGAGTTAACGTTTACCACTAGCAGATAACCACCGATAACCATACACGCCTCGCTACAGCCGTCTATTTATTCGGATCCATCAGCCGTTCAGAGGGCGCTGCTCAGCATACGCATGCGCTACGGATTTGCAATTCTAATCATTTGCATATCATACGCTACTTTGCATTTCCTGAAAATTTCAGCTCGCTCGCGTACGTCCTTCATGGTGTTGCAATTTTCACAAACGTGAGTGTAATTAAGGTAAAATGTTAACTAACAAATTACTCAATATACTTTATTTTTACACTTCGATTACAAAAATTTCTATTTTCGAACTGCTAAAGAAGTAAAAATATAGTTATTTTATCAAGGTTCGGGCTTCATTATTATTAATTACGAACACTTTTGAAAATTATCATTTCTAACCTCAGCTGCAGTTACAGGAAGCTATAAGTACAAGATGCACATTGTACATACATCAGAAAAACTTGACGAAAGAGAACTGTGATTTATTATCACCAATTCTGTTAATTCTTTGATACTATTAATTTCTCTACTTAGACAAATAACCACTCGGGCTGAAAAATGAAATTGTTAGCGAATATATCGAAATAGTAAAAGTATCATTAGTGAGGTTTGATTTTTCAATTTTTTAAAATAAAACTCCACTATGAAATAAAAATCAATGTATTTCGTTCTCCTCCCTCGGAGCCCCCTAAGCTACAAGCCATGGGACACTGTCTCATTTGCCGAGTGGTAGCCAAGGTACTGCACTAGGGCAATCTCCCTAAGGGAAGGGATGCCTTCGTGGAGAGCTTTCTGAGGGAAACTTGCTTGTATGCATGTTACACATGGGGAAAACCACGAAAACGCCCATGCAACCAGCCCTTTCGCCAGGATTCAAACCTCGAACCGAACTACCACTTTTAATGGACTTCAAACGCTCCTCGCTGGTGGGACAAGGGTTAATGGGAAGCAGAAGCTTAATGACTGTATACGTAATTATATTTTATGACTTAGCAATTTATTTGTAGCTGGTGATTTGGCAGTGTTTATATATATCAGATTATGTACAATAAAATTACGTGTTGCTGTGGATTAAAACAACATATATATAGTACATCATCTACTATCATTGCTGTTATCCCGCATGTTGTTTTTCTTATTTTTACATTTCCCGTAAAAATTTTGCTTTTATTCTGATAGACTGTGATAGAAATTTTCCCACCGTTTCGTAACAAACAAAGTTAGAACTTTTTTAACAAGGCCTGATCAATCCGCAGCTTCGTTAAATAATAATCGGAATTTGATTGTACATTTATCTTCGTGTTCTCTTGAGACATTTATTTGACTTTTCTATAAATATGGCTACTGCACTTCCTACCTTTAAAAAATGTTTTGCTTCTGAAGAAAACGGTCTCATAGCTGGTCGCTCTCGAAACTGATAAAAGTTTTATTTAAAAGCTCCACCAATTAAATTTCCACAGTTCCTTAATTTAAAAATTTTTGTGTTTGCCTTATTTAAAGGACACCTACGTAGATCCACCGTGAGTCGGGCATCATTTTAATACAGAGGTTTAGAAGGGGTTAAACTGTGTCTACAATGCACGGATATTTTGGAAAACGTAATTCATATGCTGGCAGCTCAAGTGGATACTCAGTCAGGTGTTTTTTTAAGTATAGTATTGACCTTTCGTAACTATATTAAATCAAGTGTGTTAATAAAAATAGCAAGTATTTTGCAACAACTTGCTATCACAAACAGTTTTGCAACTTAGATAAATTTTGTTTAATTTTTTACATTATGTGCTAAATTTATCGGCTTTTCCATTAAAAAATTTGAAGTTTTCATTCCAAAACGGTGAATAATTGGTAAGTTGCATCAAAATAAAGAATTTCCAGAAAGATTTGTGTAAAGCTTTATTCCACGATCTTGCTATGCAGTGCACCTTCGTGGCACTCTGCTTATTCAAAAGAAAATGCCAAAAAACATGTATGTAATGTATTCATTCAAGATCCAAAGGCCAAAAAGACTTATCCCACTAATTTACCATCACCTACAGCCGGTTTACCATGTTACCTGTAGAGATTGGGTACCAGTACAGGAAATTTGAGGTCTAGGTTTCAGTTTAAGGTGCATGATTATTTAACTAAATTTTCTGGAATTTTTGAAAATCACCGAATTACTTCTTCACGTTAATAAACGTGATGTTTTCGGTTTAAGTAAAGTTATTTATGCGTAGAAAATTTCAGTAGGGAAATAAATTTTTTCGCAATTCTTCATAAAAAATATTTGTTTAACTAATGGCCAAACGGTAAAGTCGCTAAACACTGGTAGTTCAACCTAGGTTCAAATCCCGGTGAACCAGCTGCCTGCATGGGACTTTTCATGGTTTTCCTCATGTGCAACATGGACACCAACCAGTCTCCCTTAGAAAATTCTCCGCGAAGGCATCCGTCCCTTTAGGCAGACAGCCCTCGCTTGCCTTGTCGTATTAAAACAAATCAAGTTAGTAAAGCATTATATCTTTACTGAACAATATATTTAATAATTTTTTACTGAAACTTATAAAACCACTATGGAATTTACGCTTTAATTTCCAAGTAATTTCATTATTATTCCAGTTTATTAGCATTTTGTAAAATCTGAAGGAAAATGCAAAAGTTTCGTCTGAATGCTATACATTTTTTATTTTACTTTAAAGTCGGCTTTTCGCAAATGAGTTCCAAAGTTAACTTAAATAATATCCGCTCAGGAGTTTCTATTAATCTTTTATTTGATTCTCAGACATCAGTTACGTGGCACGATATGCTTGGTACATGTTCAGACGACAATAAATAAACTGCATTCCACAATGGTATTATAAACACCCATGTGTTATGACAATGCTTTTATGAATGGCTTAACCACAAAGCGATTTTTAGGTTACATTTTGATTAATGTTCACGCTTTCAAGAACAAAACGGCTAACCAGTCACGTGAGATCTTTTTTGAAAAGTGGAGACTGAGAAGTTTGTTCTAGCAAAAATTTGTTCGACGTTTTCCTTGTTCGTACAATAATGCGGCAGCTTTTGTAAACGTTCAGCTTAAGCATCGAATTTTTATATTCTTTCTTTTTATTTAGTTATTTACAATATTATGTCAGTATGGTTCATTGTTTGGACCCAGTTTTATTATGCTAGAAAGAATCTTTAATAATAAATACATATCTTTTTTCCTATTGTATTTTAATACATAAAAAGGTCATATTAAATTGGGCTAAATATAAAATCTACGATCTTCTAAAAAACATATGCTGGAATTTACTTCTCTAATGTTCATACGTTTTCGAAATACTAATATATTGCACTTAATGTTGAACTAAGATGTCATTTCAGGTCATGGTAAGTAATAAGGTTAAGAGAGATTATGTTAACTGGTTTCAAAAAAACGCCTACAGTCAGCCCGTTCACCGGGAAATGAACCCGTGCCGAGTTATCGGTATTTAGCAAGGTTACCACTCGAACTGCTTTCTAGAAATGATTATCAAATGCAAGAAATTTATATAATTTTCGAAGTTGGAATGTTTCTACGTATGCTATCTGGAATTACCGTATTACGTATTTTCCTTCTTTTTTCACTAATTACTGCCAGAAAGCCGAAAGAAGAAAATTAAGCAACTAATTAAATTTCCCAAGAAAGTAAGTACAGTAAAAATATAACAAATGAAATGGATAAACTACTGGTAACAATCCCAATATTATTTCTCCAAAAAGGAACTAGCATTCTGATAAGAATACACAGTAAAGGTAGCATTACAATATCTGATGGATACCGAGCTGATATCTGACGATAATCGACTCGGGTAACCTTCAAAAGCCCCAGGGGTATGTCACATGAATGAATCTTAACGCAGTTTCGAAGAGAAACATCGGCTCACTAGCGGCCAAGCGGTAAAAACTTTGAATACTGGCAGTTCTGTCCGGGTTCGAATCTCGTCAAACGTACTGGCAGCATGGACGTTTTCATGGTTTTCCCAATGTGTATACGAGCCAGGTTCCTTAGAAAGTCCTCCACGAAGAATCTCCTCTATTCTCCCCAGTGGCAGCTAGCCCTCGAGTGCTTTCCCATAATTAAATAAACAAAATAAAACCAAGAGAGGCATCAGAAATACAAAGGAGTAGGAGGGAGAACAAAAGACACAGATTTCGAAACATCGAATCCATATGCAGTATATAAGACTACAAACAGCTGGAACGTAAATAACAGAAGTGAAATCACATGTTTGGAAAGTTTCTTAAGTGCGAGAAAGTCTGCACGTCCTGGTAGCTTAACCAAGAATCTACACAAAATAAGTTTAAAATAATAAATGCAAGGGAAAATAAAATGGATGAAATGCTAATACAAATCAAATACACAATAAAAATATAAATAATCAGGGGAATACAATCTACCAATAAACTAGTTCTCAAAAAGGAAACTATGCGCAATAGAGGAAGGGCAAAAAGGTGCTCTTCCTCTATTCCCTATTTTTAATATATTATATTAAAAATTTTAAGAAGCTATTACTAATAAGCTAGGAGAAAAAACGCGAGGCATTGCTGTATCACTTTGCCCTCTCCCCCGTACGTACTTTTGCAGTATAAGTGGTTATGACTTCTACTTACCAAATGGAAGATTCGTGATTCGCATCTCAACAAGGATGCAATTGAACTTTCACGCAATTGAGCGACGCGCTAACCATTTCGCCACCGGGCGGTCTGTTCGAATATCAGTGAGATTAAAAATTCATTTTTTTAGATTCTTGCTGCGAAGAAAACAAAATGATCTTAAAAATGTTAAATTTTTTTTTTCAGAATCATGAAAAAAAACTGCAATCGTTATTACTCACATCATAAATTTAAATCTGAAGTGTTACATCAGGTAGCTATATCTCAGAATCAGTATCATTTATGTATAAATGTTTTAAAAAAAAATTAACCGATGTGCTGTCAAAGTAATAACATTTCGAGCTATGTTAACTTGGCTAAAAATCGTTTGGAGAAAGAAGGAGATTTATCTAGAAAAGATATGGATGAAGTTGATTAAAAAAAAGATTCTTGATTTTTAAACAATTACTTTATTGTATTTTGTATTTATTGTTTGTTGAATATTTGATCAACTTTGTGAAGAGATTTTTTTTCTTTGCCCTGTTTTAATAATATCTTGTCAGAACTTTTTCAATAGCTTTTGTTTTATATTTAAAGCATTGCATTCAAAACTGCATAGCAGTTAAGATTTATAATTCTTTTAATAGCTTATTATCTCTGTAACTGCAGTTACAATGGTTCAGATTTGTTTTTGGACCCTTGTGTTTTGCAATTATATTTGCAAATATCTGTTACTAAACATTAGCGAAATGATTTTAGTTTTCTTTCAAGTATACTATTGATATCCATTTTTTAAAAACCTACTTGTTTTGAAAAAAGTTATTCAGAATGTTTAGGCTTAAAAAATAATTGATTCAAGATGCTGTGAAAATGAACTTACGTAAGTATCCAAAAACACTGAACATGTAAAGTCTATGTCTCTTTAGAAACATACAATGTAGACTTTAAAAGGACTATTGGAGAATTATCTTCTGGCCTTGTGAAACAAGTCAGAAATCAGAAGAAGGGTGTATAAGACCTTTTTATTCAAGCATAAAATTAATAAATGAGCCAACCTGGATTACAAAAAGCCACGCACTTCCGGCTTAACTGAATAACGTAATAACTAATTATTTCAAGGTGTAGTTGATTAGCCTAACAGCTCAAAGAATACTTTACGCGCAGCCAGAGCTCTGGCTTGTAGTAAACCCGCGAGACAGAGACTAATGGCTAGAACACTCAACGCCGCTAACGCAAGTCGCTAATAATCACAGCACAACGTCGCCTGGAATAGACAGACGCGCTCTAAAACTAACTTCCGAAACTCTTGCTTAAGTAGCACTTCATTCTACCTTAATCTGAATAAACTGTCACTGTCTCATTTATATTCTAGCATGAGAAGCGTGGGTGAAAAGAGAGTAATAGAAAAGTGAACTATTAATTAAAAATAAATAGATAAACCTTAGTAACAAAGAGTTTAATAAAAACATGAAAATAACGAGAAAATCAATATTTCATTGGCTATGTATTTACTTAAATCCTTGAGCTAAAATTACACTTTTCATGTGCTTTGTCAGAGACTAATTTCTTTCAGTAAAAATATTGCATTCATCCGAAAGAATGCTTATAGTAGTACTTACAGTACTTAAGTAGAACAGAAAGAAATATTATGATTCCTAATTAATTCTTTTTTTTTTCCAACTTGCTCCACATATACTCGATAGGATTTATGTCCAGAGAATACGGAACAATTCTGATAACTTCAAGACAGTTGGATACAGTTCAACCGCGAAAGGCGCGATCATGAGCACAAACACGCATGCGTCCTTCGGATCGATTTATTTACGAAATAGGAAAGATGGACATGAATCATGCAGGAATGAATTTTTTCCTTGTTGATTTTCACTGCAAGTAATCTAAGATAATATGTTGATCATCATTTGCTATTAACTGTATGGTTACAGTGCGTTTAATTTTATGTACTTATTTTTATTTATTGATTGGTAAAAATATGACTGTTTTCAAAACTTAATTTTGTTATATATTCGTAACTTTATGGTAAAACATAACAAATAACTATTGTTCTAAAATAATTGTTATTATAATTATTTAATTATTATATTTTCTTGTATAATTTTCATTATCATATTATTATTACAATGAATTCTAATATAATAATTATTACAGTTGATTATAATAATTTTACGATGATAAATATTTATTATAATTACAATAATACTCCAAACTTACCCGATAAGTGGGACTGATCACTACCCGATAAGTGGGACACGTAAGTCGAATTCCTGTAAGTTGGGGCAAAATTTCGCATATAAATTATTATTATTATTATTATTATTATTACACATACAAATTATTTTAGTTGGAGCCGGAGGCGAAAGAAATAATAATTTAGGAAAAAAATGTTTAATAAAATCTTAGGTAACACAAATACAAAATCGCAAACCGACGTTATTTTGATGTAGAAGGTTTCAAACAATCTAACAAAGCAATCTGCCGGCTCAAAGATTTTTTTTCTTTCGCAAAATCATATCGCAGTACGCTAATAATTTTTTTATTTCTTGTTTTGTTGAAAAAATACGCTCTTTGTCGAATTCGGAATGTCTATATTTTCTAAAACTTGTAATCCTTTTTCAATTAAACTTCTGTCAAATTCCCAAACGTCATTCATTCTTTTGATTAAAGACTCAAGTTCTTTAGTGTCTTGCTCTTGCTCATGCATTTCTGTGAGTTGATTAATTGTCAGCTTCTGATTGTTGGAATCCAGCAGTTCTTCACTATCGTCATCACTATCCACTTCTAAATTGATTTGCCTCGCAAGATCGACAACTTCTTCAATCACATTCCGAATTTTATCAGGCTCTGACACTGATTCCGCTTGAATTTCAGTGATGAAAAAAACGACACAGTTTTTTCCAGACGACATTTAAAGTTTTTTGTGAAACCATTCCAAGAAAGATTGTCCGACGATTCTCACTGTTACGTTGCTAAAAGTCTTTTACAGAGAGCTCATTGTTTTGTTTGTTTGTTGTTGTTATTGCTAAAAATCTTTTACAGAGAGCTCGTTGTTTTGTCTCATAGCTTCATGCAGATGTGCAAATGATCGTCTTGTATAATAAGCTATGAATGTTTTGATGACTTCCCGATCCACCGGTTGAAGCAAACTGGTTGTATTGGGTGGCAAAAATTCAATTTTTACAGGTGGTTCAAAATTAGCTAAATTTGCAGGAGGGTGACCCGGTGAGTTATCGAGTATTAGCATCATTTTAAATAGAATCTGTTTAGCTTGGCAATAACGTTCTACTTCAGGGTGACACAGAAAAACGGGAATTTTTGAAATGCATATTGGCAGCGTTGAGCAGGTGGTAGTACTGCGGGACAATGACCTTGAGCAAGTAAATACTCCGCCATTTTAGTAATCATGGATCAAAGGAACGGGCAACAGACACAAATCCTAATTATTCACATATCACACAAATCGTAATGAAGTTCCTAAGCGCCCTTTACACGCTAGTAAAATGAAAGTATGGTGTGTTGTTTCATTACATGGCCTCATCGAACCTTATTTTTTCGAAAATGAACAGGGAAGCACAGTAACTGGAAATGTGGATTACGTGGAGATGTTACAATCTTTCGTTACACCTGAATTGAACACTTTTCCGCACGCTCAAGAAACCTGATGTCAACAGGATGGAGCGACATTACACACTGCAAGGCAATTAATGGAAGCTGTGCGAGAATTGTTCGGTAACCGTGTCATCTCAAGATTTGGTAACGTTCTCTGGCTCCCTAGACCGCCAAATTTGTCCGTTTGTGATTTTTTTCTTGTATCTCAAGATTAAAGTGTACACAACTCAACCAAGAACTTTAGATGAGTTAAAATAGGTAATTCAGGATGAAAACCCAGCTGAGATGCTACGGCGGTCAATAAGGAATTTCAACAGCAGATTTCAAGAATGCATTCTTACAGGAGGACGCATCTGAAGGAAATACCCTATAGATATACCTATTAAAAAATTATAAATTCTATTAATGTTTCTTGTATGGCAACTTTTAAGGTCACAATACCATGAATAAAATGTTTTCTTCCATCACTCCTGGTTTTATTGGATTGTTAAAAAGTTTTTTTTTTTTTTTTTTTTTTTTTTTTTTTTAACCTTTTTAATTGGTAAAAAGTTTTTTTTTTTTTTTTTTTTTTTTTATTAACCTGTATTAAATGATGACCAAACCAGTCCTTAAAAAAGAAAGCTTGTTACCGAAACTTTGCGATTTGACTTCCAAATGGCAGGCAAGCCAGCTTTAGATTTATTTTTCAATGCTCTTGGATTTTCTGAGCGATAAACTAAAAGATGTTTTAACTTACAATCTTCAGCTACACTTGCTCCAACCATCCCTGTCAATCGATCTTTGGCAGCCTTAAAAGCAGAAAAGGTTTCCTCTTCACGTGCGATAAAAGTCATCTTCTTCCAGAACAGGCCAGTCTCATTTACACTGAATGGTATAGCCGCCTTCATCTATCACAGCTTGTAATTTCTCTGGATAGTGAGACGAAACCTCTTTATCAGCATTTGCCACCTCTCCACTTTCTGCAATGCTACGCCAATTACAGTGACTTTTAAATCGGCTGAACCAACCGTTAATAGCTTTAGACTCTTCACCTTTAGCCGTCTCTCCAGCATTCACTTTCAAGCTCTCAAAAATCAGCTTAGCTTGAGAGCATACCGTGTTCTGATCAACAGGACAATTTTTTACACTTATTTGATTGTCACACCATAATTTTAATATAATTTCCATTTCAGAAATAATACCGTGATGTTTACGAACGATGGTTGAATTTAAAGAATGAGCATTTTTCAAAGCGTCGAGAAATTTTTCTTTACTTTTTATAACTGTTCTGACTGTCGATTCCAGTAGATTAAATTTCTTTGCTAATTAACAAATTTTTGTTTTTGTATCGAATTCTTTAATAATATTAAGTTTATATCCCAGAGATAAAGTTTTTCTTTTCTTCTTTGCTGCAGAAGAATCAGTTCCACTTCGTTTGGATGACATAGCAGTCTTTCAAATCTGAGCAGACATAATACATACACATAACAAACACGATTAACAGTTATAACATTTAATAACAAACGCACACTTCGTAGATAAGAAATAAATAACACAAAATAAATTATTATAGCTAAGCGTCGATTCCGCGCGACACATCCGAACATGTACATTAGCTAACAATAGTGCAAAGGGAGTGCGTAATTGAGTTGCCAATCGGCGAGATTTGAAAATCGCGTAATTCCGGTTTCTTGTAAGTCGAGGTATTACTTACTGTATACCATAATTAATAATTATTATATATCTTTTTTATGTTTGAACTAAAATATATGTTCATTAATACACACCGAAAAGAGAAATTTTTTCGGTAATTAGTTATAATAATTATTCAATAATAAATTATTATTATAGTTATTTAATTAATTATAATAATTATATTATAATAAATAATTGTTATATTCTTTTTGATTTTGAGCTAAATTCTGCACATACATTATAGTACATATCTGGGGGGGGGAAGGGAAATTTATTTTAGAATAAAAGAATGTAAAAAAGTTCTTTTACATAAAAGATCACAGTACAGGCAAATGATTAGAGATTAGAGAAATTTCCGGCTCAGATGGCAGTTGTTTTTAACTACAAAAGAATTCTTCCGCTAAAAAATATAGTACCATTATTTTCAGTGAACAAGTATCTTATTTTTAAAAGCAAGCAATGAAACATGCACCATTCACGTAGTATTCATATGTTATGAAAGCATTTTTTTAACATTTTTGGTTTCCAAGATAGCAAATCAAGTATCAAATGATTAAATTTATTGACTACTGGGAAGTGTGGTTCCTTCCAGAATCAGTAGCCAGAGTAGCCGCCATTGTTGGAGATCACCGCTGCTCGGCATTGATTCAAAGAGACTTTGGATGTGTTCTTGGAGTACAGCAGACCAAGCAGCTTCCACACGTTGCCAAAGTTGATCTGGTGTGGCAGCGTGGGATGTAATCTGGGTCAATCGTTCAGCAACCATGGACCACATGTTTTCTATCGGCGAAAGATCCAGAGAGCGAGCCGGCCAGGGAAGCAATTCAACCTGGAGATTGACGGAAAACCCTTGGACAATGCGTGCCACGTGTGGTTGCTCATTATCTTGTTGAAATATGGCTGTGGGCAAGCCCTGAAGGTAAAGAATGACAACTGGCTCCAACACCTCCGAGATGTAGCGCTAGCTGTTTAAAGTACCGGCAATGCGTACTAGAGAGTGCCAAAGTGATATCCAATACTGCCCCATACCATAATACCGGGCGCAGGACCAGTGTGGCGGTGCATAACGCAGCTGCTCAGCAGCCTCTCTCCACGGTGTCTCCAGACTCGAATCCGATCATCGCGGTGTTGCAGACAGAAGCGTGACTCGTCAGTAAAGACAATTTCATTAAATTCTGCTGTCCACATCCTTCTTTCATCGCACCATTGGTGGCGGAGACGTCTGTGGTTTTGCGTCAAGGATAGACGAAGCAATGGACGTCTTGCGGATAGACCACTCTGCCGTAAACGGCGTCGAATGGTACGCGCAGACACTGGATGATGCATTAAAAACTGAATGTGCTGTGCCATGGTTCGTGATGTGATTGAGCTATCCGTCACTGCCATGCGCACAATGTTCCTGTCATCACGTGAAGTGGTGCACTGAGGTGGATGCGATCGAACACGTCGGTCCGTCGTACCCTTCTGCATCCAACGGTCACATATCCGCATTACAGTTCTTTGGTTTCGTCAAACACGACTACCGATTTCCTTGAAAGATAATCCACACTCTCGGTAGGCCACTATCCTTCCTCTGTCGAACTCGGATACTTGATCAAATGATGATCGCTGTTTACTACGAGGCATAATTGATCGTTTTTTTTTTTTTTTTTGAAAAAACCACAAGAAAAACACAATTGTCGAACTTGAAATTATCGAAAACTCCTAGCCTTAAATAGCGCTTTGAAGTGGCGCCATTGGCACGCGTGATGTGCGTCCGCACTGAAATTCTAATCATTTGCATATCTCACCTCCGGTAATGCATGTTGTAAATTTCATGTTATTTGAATGCTTCCTTCACGGCGTTGCATTTATGGTGGCCAGCAGTGTATTTTCTTCTTGCTGACCGCCCATTCTATCCATGTGCTTTAATGACTCTTCTAACAGTTTCTTGGGTAGTGCTTTTATGCAAACTGTTCTTCTAAGATCCTTGCAAGTTTTGTAGTAATAACTTTTGGATTTTGTTTGATTTTTCGTAGGATAAATCTCCGATTTTTTGGTATTAACTTAAAATGTGATCCAGAGCATTTTCAACAATTCCATGCAATTCTTATCGTTTAATAGCATCAATAATAGTTGAACATCTTACATCATTCGGGACACTCAATGAATTTTCTTTTATTGCATGAATAGACTCAAAACGGTGATCATGAAGCGAGAATTTTAACTGTGGTAATAGGAAGAAATCCCATAGTGACATATTAGATGAATATGAAACTTTATTTATTGAATATTTAGTCAAACATTTAACGAATAAAAAGAACATTATGCGCACGTGCATAACGTAGTGCAAAATCTATCTCGCCAAAATTCATGTTCTTATAATTGTCAGACAATAAATACATCAGAGCTTGTTCAACCTCGATGAGTGCCTCGTCGGTTGTTAAGACGGCTGAATATTGGTGGTTCGACTTAGGTTCGAATCCAGACCATCGAGCTGGTTGCATGTTTTTGCGGCTTCTCCACATGTAATATGAATACGAACCAGTTTCTCTTAGTCCCCCATGAGGACCTCTGTCCCTGTAGGCAGATAGCCCCTGTGTTTTGACATATTCTAATCAGTTAGCCATAATTTTCGACAGAATGCTTGTCTTCTTCAACATCTTACCCCATTCAAAATCTCTTATTTTTGATAAACTGTTGTTTTTAAAGGCTTCTCCTGCATTTCAAACATTTTCGTAACAGAGATCTATTAAAATAAATTAATACTTTTTTTTTTGCTCAGTTAAATTTGTCATTTTAAGATATTTTCACACAAATAAATTCTATATACATTTAAAATGAATTTATTTGAAAACAATAAAAAGAAACGAAATCTGGTTTGTTGCTAGATGCCAATGACAGTCGTAATAACTTCCAAAAGATCTTTGCTATAGTTTGTTGTTCCTTTTAAATACAAAATTCAGCGTCATCTTCCGTCACCCTGCTTGTCTCCTGACGATGGGAATGACAACCGCAGCAAATGGTTCAAGTGGCCTAATTTTTTCCCACATTCCATTTCCGCTTAGAGTATTTCGCTTCATGTGAAACACGCGAAAGAAGGCTTATTTAAACTCAGTCTAAAATGTGTTGGAAAAATAAGAGCCATACAGTGCTAACGTCACGTATTACCATCGCAAATGGGGAGGCTTGCAACGGCCTTGAAATGTCTATTATAAAGAAAGAGACTATGGCGATTTCTTTCTTATATGAATCGATCCCCATACTTTTTGATCGCAGTTATAAAAATTAGATAAATCAAATTTTTCTGGACAGAAGCTGAAATTATATTATTTATTTATTCATTTATTTTTTTAAGCAGAAGTATAACATTATCCCCAAGCAATGGAGGTTATGCTTCAAATAAATATTTTTGTATAAAACTTACATACCGATAACAAGCATAGAATCTTTTAAATGTTTTACGTAAGAGTCAGGCACATGGAAAGTAGTGCGTTAATTTACGTTTGGGGGCTAGGACTTTTTGTTTTAAATCTTTTTTTTAATTAATTTTTCAGGCAGATCCTCCTTTCATTACTTTATCTAATAAAAGTTTCTGTTTTATTCTTAACAATCTTTTGATTGCTTCTTTGATTAATCTTAAATAGTTCCTAACAGGATACTCTTAAACAACATCATCCAAGCTTACATATAGACTTTATGAGGATCTTAGCTGTATATTCGGCTGCGTTCCCGGGGCAGGGTGGAGCAGAGAGTAGACGGTTTCTGCCAGGAAGATAACACACTGTGAGGCTAAGGCCAAGTCAATTGTCTTCCTAGGTGGCGCTCATTCACTCACCAACTAAATACATGGTGTTTATAAAGTCCCAGACCCATTCTGATGTTTAATAACTCATAAAATAATGAAGATATAAAAAAACTTATGGCATTTATTGATGGAATAACTTATATATTTTCCTTTTCAGGTTTGAATATCTTTACTTTTGTAAATATCGTCTGCGCGTGTGGTTAATTTCAGATAATTTCATTTTCCAGTCTATATGTCTGTATTTTTCTAAATATCGTCTGCTTATTAATTGCATTTTTCTCGCTTTTGTTTTTGGCAACTATTGCCTATTATTATAGGCCTAGGAGGATGGCCTTTGCAACAGATATGCTAAGGAGGATAGAAGATGATTGCAACAGATATGCTAAGAAGGATAGAAAATGATGCTGAATTTCTGAAGCGCATAATTTTCTTCGACGAAACATCCTTTCATCTTTCTGGCATTGTTAATCGCCATAATGTGCGCATATGGGGATCTGAAAACCCCCATGAATACCGTGAGGCACAAAGGGATTCCCCAAATACTTATGTGTGGTGTGAACTAATGCACGACCGAGACATTGGGCCTTTCTTTTTTACAGAAAAGACGGTCTCATCAGTCGTATACTTAGACATGTTAGAAAACTTCGTATTTCCACAACTAGAAGAGCTTCAGCCACATGTCTTTCTGCAACAAGATGGTGCACCACCTCATTGGAGTACAATCGTTCGTAGTTCTTTGAATGACCATTTTACAGGAACGATGGATTGGGCGAGGAGGTCCAATTCCTTGGCCACCCAGATCACCTGCTATAACATCGCTGGACTTCTTCCTTTGGGGATTTGTAAAGGACAACGTTTACAGGAGGAGAGTGTCGAACATGGATGACCTAAAAGGCAGAATTACAACCACAATAGCTTCCGTGGATGCCGACATGCTTGCCGGTACCTGGCGTGAAATTGAATATCAACTTGATATTCTCCGTGCGACGAAGGGGGCACACGTGGAAGTTCATTGACAAGGGTCATGAAACTTTTGAGTCTATCTAACCATTTATGTTATTAATTTTAATCTATCTTTATTATTTTATGAGTTATTAAACATCAAAATGTCAAAAACAGTCAAAAACATCAAAAAAAACATCAAACATTTATAAACACCCTGTATTTGTACTCCCATGGATTGATGGCACATTTGTGCAATCCTCCAAGTTTGCTGTTATGAGGATTTAAAAATACAGTTTATAGAAAATTGTAACAACATCATGTTCGTTGTCGAACGAACATGTTCGAAAATTGTAACAACATCATGTTCAACACCATGTTATTCGTAAACCGAACCAATTTTCCTCATAGGAATTAATGTAAAATGAATTAATCCGTTCCCGCATCCCAAATGATTGTTGAAAAAAGAATATTTTGGATGTAATTTCGTAAAGCAAAACTGATGGAATTCATTAAATCTAACATACACAAATGAAAGTTGATGGCACAAGTAAAAAACGGTCAAGAAGCCAAAGGGGTAAAATATTAGGCTTAGAAAGGGAAATCCTATTCCGCAAAAAAGTCAGAAAACTGCTGTTTTCTGGTTCCTGCCTCCCTACAATGTGATTTGCTTCTGTCTACAATTTGAAAATATTCCTAAAACAAGACATGGTACAGATATTCCTCTTATAACACGGTTTCACTCTTACACGCTAAGAAAATTGCGGAAACCCTCGTGTAGCATGGCAACACGTTTTGATTTTAGCAACGTTAATCGAAACCTGCAACATCGTGTATAATGAATGGCAATTATGAATTATTTATTTATACACACAAAAATACAATAAATTCCTGGAATATCCACATTTTCTGACGTCGAAATTCTGCTGAAATTGAGTCGTGCCATTGAATTACGCAATATGTATCTCGTGCCTCAAGAGTTCAGTTGGTAGGTGGCATAAATTACGAAATTGTAATCTGGGAAGAAAGTTCTTAAAACACTTTTTGAGTGTGTATTAATAATTTGATTTGTCATTTTTAGGAGTAAATTATTGCTAGATTGTATTTCAGTCTCAAAGAATATCTAAAACAATTTTCAAAAGAAAATTAATTTTTTGGAGACCAAAATACAAATTTTGAATCGTTTGTTAAAAGAAAAAAAAGCATCTCACGTTGCAAAAAAATTCTAAATTTAAATGAGGTAACACTGAAAACCATTATTATTATTACTATTATTATTTTAATTTTCGGAACGCATCCTTTTGCTTTGTATTAGCTGTTAGTTTCACATAACACGATTACACACAACATGGCATAGGAAGGATACGTGTATTGTAATTGCAAATACTTATACTACCGCCGCCCATCCGGTATAGTGACCCTGCCGTACGATGGGCCTGGGCTCGAATCCTGGAGAAGGCATGGATGTAACTGTCTGCCCCTTCACAGGAGGCAACGGTGGCCACTTATTAGGTACCTCCATAATTAAATGGCCACCACTTCCGGCCTTTGAAGTGGCGCAAAGCTAATGGCTATTAAATAAAGCGCTCGGCCATTAAAAAAAATATTTATGCTGTCACTTGCTACTGCTTTATCAGGCTGATAACATTCTAAGGGCTTTTCCGCCTTACCCCATTTTGCACAAATATCGCAAATCAAATAACTAGGAATATCCCCCTTTCTGTCTTTTTCTGAAGACATTCCATCCACTGCATTAACTGCACTTTGGAGTATTATTTGTTGTCGGCTTACTTGTTTGTATCTTGAGATGTCATTCGTCATCCAAGATGCTTTTTCGTTTGTAAAATTTGTTCGGTATTCGAAGTTTGCCTGTACTTCTAATACTGAAGTCTTGCAATGTTATTTTTTTCAGAAAATCTAGAATATTCCTAGAATGCATTTTCAGTCTAAAAATAATAAAATTTAACGGAAGGTTAAATTCTGAATATTTTTTTAACATAGATGAAATACAAGATAATTACAGAGAAAAAAGTTCCACGATCTCACTAAAATGATAACAAATTACTAATTGCAACCAGTTCTTGCTTTAGAATTTCGTTAGGTAGTCATTTTGGCATTGTGACAGCGTTCTCACTGCGTTTTGCCTGGTTATTATCATTTTGCTTTTTTTCTACAGTTTTTTTCGCCATTATTACTTTTCTTTAATTCAAGCACTTAAACGAGTGATATATCGATATTTACCATAAAATCCTTATGAATCCTTTTTTGATGGCTATGACAATTTTTTTATTCCTTTTACTGATTTCAAACTAAAAAATGCATTTTATGCTGCGTTAATAATTCCAATCAATTACAATATCAGACAACAAATCCATTCATCAGCCTTATAAACTGGTTTGGCATTTTACAGACTTATTCATGCTCTTCCCATGAACTGTATTGAGTATTTTATATGCAAACAGCTTACATTTGAAACAACCCCTATGAAAAAAATGTTCATGAAAGTTTAAAAAAATTTGAAATACACAATAAAATATTTAAAAACAGCATATATTTAGAATTTCCGTTAGACAATCTCGCGCGTTAAAGATAAAAGTGTTTTTTTCCCCGTAAACTGTTGACATTGGTCCCTTTGAAATCATTGCGTTTGTTAATCAAATTCGTTAAAATTTTACAAAAAATGAAATACGCAATAAAACAAATTTAAAATTCGAAATTCGGGCTTCCGGGTGTCCATATTCGGGGGCAGAACTATGTTAGTTAAAATTTGATGGCTCTAGGTACCGTTGTTTTTTCGCAATGCGAAAAACACGCATACATTTATGCAAATTCTTCATTATTTAATTTTTGTAAATGTAATACAGGGTGATAATATTTCGTGGCAAGAATTTGAAAATGATTCAGAATTTTACAGTGATTCAAAGCAAAATCTCGTTTTTAGACTAATAGTCCTTCTGGGCAAATGCTCCTTTGGGCTGAAAAAGAGGGAGAGGGAGAAAGATTTGAAAACTCTCAATTTATAATCATGCTTCGAATTAATAATGCAAAATGTAAAGGAAAATTTAACTTAATGATTTGCTCATCAGTGGGTTTTTGTTCAATTTGGATGAAACATTTAACAAGTTACGAAAATAAATAAACGCATCTGTTTAGCGCTCATTGTTTTCACCTGTCACTCGTCTCTTCACATTTTAACATTAGGCTTGGAAAGAGAGCAAACCCCATCCAATATAGATGAAGAGCTAAAGATGATAGAGATGCATGTCACGTGCACTTACCACACAACAGTCGGTAGCCGATTGCGCCATCTAGCGATAGTTCAATTTCCGCCGGATCTATGAGAAAAATACACGAAATGTCATTTGATTCTTCCCGAAAGAGAAATACGTCTCGAAGATGTTATTGCCCGGTTAAAGATGCTGGTGGACGAGATGGCGTCTTTATTTTTTAGGCGGAACACCGACGCTGCAACGGTACTGCCTGGCGACAAGAGAGATAATGACGGTTTTCGTTTGAGTGAACTGTCGTATAAACTTTCCATTTCTCACGATTTCCTCTCCTCTCCCCTCCTTCGCGATCCGCTGAGGAAAGCAGATAAAAACGTATGCAAAAAAAAAAAAAAAAAAAAAAAAAAAAAAAAAAAAAAGAAACCCACGGAGTATTCTCAAGAATGGCGTTGATAATATTATGCATGCATTTGTCCGGTTCTCTACCTGTTCAAATACTGCGGGGGCGACAACGCAGGAAGCGTACAGGTTTATCGTTCCAACGTGGCCTTTCTTTAAGCCCTTGCTCATGTGAGCATCGATTTTTATACGCAAAATACTGTTTAGGGAAATATCACTAAAAGCTTTAACATAGAATAAAAATTTCAGGGATGGTAGTGATTGAAGAAACATTTTAGAGTATTTAAACATAGAACAAAGGAATATTTACTGGAACAGTGTTCTCAAACTCAGATTGCACGTAGACCAAATGCACGATCTGAAGTCAAGGTGACGGGCCAGACTTTTTTTTTTAACAAAATGGAAAATGTTATTTACAAAATAAAAAATATTTTTGATAAATTTTTGAATTTCGATCACTAAATATTTATCACAACATGCATAAGCAATAACATTGCAAAGGACAAAAAATTCAAATATATAGTTGTAGTCTATAGGAAATCTAAGGTTTGGTGTCTAAGTCATTTTTGTTTCTTACACTTTGTAACTGACAGCTAAATATTTCCAAAACACGTTTAATTAATCATTAAATAACTTATTTAATTTAAACTAAAAGTAAACAAATTTCGAAAACTGTGTAGGCTTTGGAGAAAATTTACCAAGAGAGAAAAAAGTTCATAATAAATAATAATAGTTTAGTCTCTTTCTCTTATTTCTTAAATATTTCTTCGACGCATGAAAAAAGTTACATATGTTTGTATATAAATCATTATAAACTTCTTTTTCTTTCTCCTACAGCTTCACACTTGATGACGTTCCGATTCTGATAAAGGTTTTAGCCTTGTTGAGAAATTTCTAGGAATTATCTTCGTCACGAATTATTGATGCTCATCATCGGGTAGATGCTCAATCGGGTTCTTTTCTTATTAATTTTCAACTTTTAAAAAAAAGCTGTACATATACAGAGGCTATTCGCACATTTTTAGACGATTTTGCTTCGATTCTTTTTCTTGGAAATTTTTGTTTTAACTGCAGCTATATTTTTAAAAATATAAATTTTCACCTGCTACTTGGCAGCATTGTTTTCAAGCAAATTGAAGCTTTTAAAGTAGAATTGGATGGAAGACTATGCATGTGCTCTTTCCGAAGAAAGTTATTCGTATCTAGTTATTAAAAAACAATGTGAAAGCCATGGTATTTCCACATCTAAAGCTACGTTAGGTAATATTGTCAACACGAAAGGACACAAACGTCGCAGTTTGCATCAAGTGGAAAATTTGTTCTAAAATACATATCCAAAGAAAAAATGGTATGTTCCAATTTTGCAACGGGAAGAATATTAATTTTAAAAGAAAATTTGCTAAGTCAAAGGACAGTTGTAAAATCATTAAAATGTCCAGAGTCATCTGTAAACAGAGTTATTAATTCTGATTTGAATCTTAAAAAGATGAAGAAATATAATGTGCATCGTCTTTCTCCACGATATACCGACGAACGCAGAATGCACTGCAGAATTCTTTAATAAGAAACATTGATTCGAACAAAAATGGAAAACCGTTGTCGCAATAAGTGAATTTTGGGTGTATTTAAATGATTGCAATAAAAAGAAATGCATTTATTATCATCAAAAAGGAGAAAAAAAAATCTTAAAGCATGGTTCAAAGAATCCAAAGATTTAAAGGATCTAAAGGATTTTGTGACTGTTTCTTGTTTTTCCGATAGCATCAAATTTAAAATAAACAGAGTGGACTAAAATAATAAGATCAACTCCACAGACTATCAGGAATGTATTTTATACCCAGTTTTCAAATGTGAAATAGCTTTTGTTTTAACCCACAGTGCCATCAGTCAGTAAACTGCAAGACAAAGCAAGCAGCCACACGTCAAAATCACAGTTAATTTTCTGGAAAAAATGGAACAAGAAACCTGTATCAAGATTATACACTTTATTCATATCTAATCATAAATCTCCCGAAGTATCACCCATGGACTTTTGTGCTTTGTGACTTTTAAAAAGCGGATTATCCAAATGGCGACCTACAACCCTCCTTGGACTTTGGAAAGCTGTGCAAGAGGAATCGTGTAAAATACCTCTTCTGATACTACATAATTTGTCTTGAAAATAACAGAATAGAAAGATAGTGAAGAATAAGAGTTATCAAATGGAACATTTAAATCACAAAAAAATTAGGTAAAATATTAAAATAAAATGAAAATCCTCTAAAAAATGTGCGAATAGCTTTTTTTATAACTGTATTTCCAAACAAAGCGATTATTCTTACTGCAAAAATTTGCAAATGAGCTTATTTGTTTTTTGACTAGCGGGAATAAAAGTTAGTAAAATCTGTACCTTCAACAAGTACATTTGACAAGATTTGTTAAACAAGAACTATATCCCTTTGTAAATTAATTACCACCATTTATAGATTTTCTAGAGCGTTATTCGTGTTCATGTTTAATAGAAATAAAAATAATCTATACTCGGAATTCAAGTAAATAAAATCTTGAAATATTTGCTACAAATTGAAATGACTTCGCGAGCCCCATATAATTGCTTTGAGGGTCACCAATTTGAGAATACTGTATTAGAACAGCGCTTTCCAAGCGGAAATGCACAAAATAGTAGAATTTTGACAGAAATTGTGACAGCTGATGGTTGTCCAACAGTTGTAATTAATAAAAAACATCTTGCAAGGATTTATTTTATTCTAACCAATTATTTTCAGTTTTCCTTTCCTTTCTCTCCTGATTTCAGTTTTCTGCCGGAATGTAAATTTGTTACGACGTAGATACAAATTCTAAAAGTGTTTAAGAAGCAGTATTTAAGCTTCATTTTAAGAGTTCGAAAAGAGTAGCAGCGGACGTAATTCCGAGTGCTGCACGTTTATGCGAGACAGAAAGGACAACAAAGTTAAGGAAGACAGGATTGGCAGATTTGGCGCGAAATCGCCCATTTGCGACAAAATTGGCGATATGCCACAGACGGGTTGAGAACATTCTGGAACGAATTCTTACCGGTTTGGCCCAGAATTGAAGGCAAGCCAAAAGCTATATAAACCCTGCCTGTGCGCGGAGTAGGAGTCTAACGTCTCGTTGGTCGTCCAGTGTATCGCGAGTTGGTACTTCGAGAGTGTGCATCGTTGAGGCTATCGAGTGCATCGTAAGTTGTAGTGCGGAGAGTCTCCAGAATATGTTGAGTTCCGAGAACCACCGAACCGAGTCGGAACTGTATTCTAGCGCTTTGCCGTGGAGTTGTCTTCACCATTATAGCCTGATACCCTGAAGGCTGTGTTGCTGATTCTTTCAGCGTGTTTGTCGTTGTTTTTCGACGACTGTAAACGTGTTTTTGGAGCTATCTTGAGTAATACTGGCTAATAAATTGTGTTTTTATTCTTCATCAAGTATTGTCGTTAATCACTTCAAATCCACGTACTGGTGTAGAACGCAACAATATATACATCCACAGGTTGGTGATAATAAACAACTTCTTCATATCCCCTTCTTCATATTGGAATTACAAGTTTTCAACACTTACAGCGTTTCAAGATAGAGTCATTTCCTGTAACTTGGCAGTTTCGCGGCCACCACCATACCTGATCTCACTCCGATAGATTTCTGGTTCTGGAGTTTTCTGAAATCTAAGGTATACATATCAAATCACAAGATTTCTCAAAAGATGCCATAAAATATAGTCTCCTTCCGCGATGTTACGTTCGTCATTATTGGCAAAAATCTCCCGCATGTAGTGCGTTGTCCTCTGCGAAGATGGGCACGTTGAAAACTTGTAATTCCAATAACAGTTTTTTCTTCTTGTCCTGAAGAAAGTGGGTAAAAAAAAGAAAGGGAAAAAGTAGTCATTGCCATTCAAAAATTTCGAAATATTTTCACTGTAATCGTAAACGTGTGAGTTGTATTGTTTTTAAATTGTCCCAATTTCGAACGCGTGCTTTCAAATAACAACATCTGAAATTTTCTTTCGATTGGGTGAACAGATAGACCGCTAGGGTTTCATATATCGGGGAAGTTTTTATGTATATACTATAAATTAAACAATAGCAAAAGTAAATTATTTGTAACTATCTCAAGAATGATGATAAAACGAATAAAGGAAACGAATAAAAGATGAAACAAGTATCTCAACATAAAATCAAAAAAATTTTCAAAACGAAAAATATGAATATTTGCTTCTTATTTCGTAATTTCTCAAATGATATAAATTTTAATTACGACCTAGAAGATCATAATTTAGTTCTGAAATGGAAGAATCACGTTTTGCGAACTCAAAGGATGCACTAAATTATGTAAATTATCATTTATACGTCTATATATTTAATTACGTTTTGTTCTACTACTCCAAAAATAAGGATATATTTAGCCAAATATGCATTTCGTTACTTTAATTTATTTTCCTTCCCCAATCAAACTCTTTTTAATTACCTTTAGGCAGATGTTTACACTCAACTTATAAATATCTCTTACTAATTTGCAAAGTATTATTCACTTTTATTCTACTTTGATATTTTTCATTCATCTCCATTAACTTAAAATTATGTATAATTAGCATTTGTAAGTCCATCATTAGCTTACTGTCATTAGTCCATCATACGCCTACCATTAACATGTCCCCCTCTCTCATACAAACAACCGCATCATCTTAAATGGGAAAAATCTCCACGCGAACAGGGTAAATTTTCGAAATTATGTTTTTTAAAGTAATCTACATTGAAAATCGCTGAAACAACCTTATATTTGGCGTACATTTATCAAAAATGTATGCGCCAAATATAAGGTTGATCAATATAAGGCCATCAATGATAAATGTACGCCAAATATAAGGTTGTTTCAGCAATTTTGATTGTCACATTGACGTGTTTCTCTTCTATTCTAATCTACATTGGTTAGCCAAAGCATTTAAATTATAATTAAGGTCCCTTTTATAACTAAAATCCTCCTGCAGCCACCGAAGGAGCTCACGCTCACCGAGACATAGATTCAAGGATATACTGGAAAGCATCTCTTGCTATCTGATACCGTACCTGCAACAGAAGATTTCTCAATTCCAATGGGTTGCATAGCTAGAATATTGAGGTTCGTGTCTATTTTGCAAATTGGTGTTCCATTGTATTTTTACTTAGTGAATCTAGAAATCATAGTAACGAAGGTAAATTCTTTGCCGTAGTCTTGAAATTCTTACTCAATCTTCTCACAGAGTGGTATACATCACTTTTCTATGTGTGTGGGTATTAACATCTCCGCTTATGAATACATTAGTCACAAAATACTTATGCAGACACCTAACCTTGATGTTAAGGTAGATATGAACAGAATTTGTTCTACAAAGATGATCCCTAAGACATTATCTCCCAAACATTCCATGACAATTTTTCCACCCACCCAGATGCGTCAACAGTGCATCTAGTTGGGACAGAATCCTTCGGTAAACATAAATATACGTCTGTAGAGGCCAAAGCCTTGTCTCAGAGACCAACTATCCAACTGAGATATCTAGAACCGGTCTAATATGGAATAGGATCTGGCCCACCTAACCAAAAATGGAGGTATCATTTAAACCTAGTATGGAGCTAGAAATTAGTTCTAAATAATTAATGCAAAGGGGCTTTGTCCCTGAAGGACTTTTGTCTTCGTTTTGCGCTTTTGCGTCGGAAACATTAAATGTCGGTTCACTTTTCAAACTGTTGCCACCAAATATTGCAGCCCTGTATTATATTTAAAGAAATTAAATATTGAAGAATGTGCATAAATGTATGTATGTTTCTCGCATTGTGATAAAACGACGGTACCTAAAGCCATCCAATTTTGAATGACGTAATCTTGCTGCGAATATGGGCATCTGAAAGCCCAAATTTGGAATCTGTTTTATTATCGATTTCAAATTTTGTAAAACTTTAACGGATTTTTGATGAACAAACTCAAGGATCTCAAAGCGAGCCATGGCAACATTGTAGAGAAAAAAAAAACATTTTTATTAAGATATAAGATATTTAAAATTATTTTGCGATATTTCTCTTGAACTGTATTTTATGGTTTAAGTGCAAAAAACATGATATTTAATAAATAAAGGTAACACACAAAATGTTAAAAAAATGCCCCTTTGGACGTTAAAATCTGAAACCAGATTTTGTTTTACCTTATTCTGTTGAGATTCGGGTTTTGATCTCAACTTATTGAATTAACTATACTCTGACTGATACGTTGATCGCAAATACCCACATAAAATGTCTGTATGACAACAGCTTAGGTGATGTAGTAAAATCAGGGGTTAAGTAGAAGATCACAGCTATTTACGAGCGAATTACTCATTTACAATATTTAACATATTAATTTATTAATTAAATTAATTTATTTAACAATATTTAACATATTTGAGTTGTGCAATAAATTATAGTTTAGTTAATTATAAAACTGCATTTCATTCTTAAAACAAAGAAAATTAGTTGACTTTAATGTATGGTGCGGAATGATCATTCGCTGCGACAGAGCGACCGCTGGCTCGAATTCTGTAAGTAAAATCTGCTCATTTTTTCTAAAGCAATCACCTTTTTATTTTCAAAGCCATTTTTTGTAATTCTTCAGCTATACCTGTGCTATTTAGCATTCATTTGCTGTCTATGATAGGATTATTACACATAATCAAACGGTCTATTTCATCTTTTTGAAGAGTGTCTTAAATTAAGGGAGAAAATAGTTGTATTGAGAATATTGAGAAACAGAGATATATATTTTTTATTCGTTGATTTTAGATACCCCCTTATCTATATCGCATTTGAGTTATAATTATTAGTTAAACTTCTATTTTATCATCAGTTATTAAATATTTGATAAAGATATTTTTGAAGAATTGCAATTCAACGTTTTTTCATTGGCAAGTTGTGTTGGGGATGTAAACAATTTTATCCAAAATGGTATTAAAATGCTCTCGGTTTTGAAAAACTTTGAAACACTAATTAACGTAAATAATGCGTTATTTTCGTTATGTAATTAATGTATAGACGTACACAGATAAGGCAATTATACGCGTGTTCTGACGTATAGCGTGTATGTGTATGTTCTTAACGAGTCTTCTTTTCGGATGAGAAAAATCCCATTCTTTTCCTACTAGCAATCTGCTAGGCCAATACTTAACTTAGATAGCTACAGACGGCTTTCGAAATGTCGTTGGCTAGGTAGCGAAAGTATTGAAGGGAGCTGGAGATTTGGACATCACCATTTCCGTTTCTCGTTAAAAAGAGCAGAAGAGAGGGAGATTCCTGTCCAGTCTGGGAATGTAAAACTCATCTAAAACTAATAGAAAACAATTGCACACAGCCCAGAACTAAGTTCTTGGGAAAATGGCTAATTCGCTTGGTATGTTAGAAATAATGCCATTCATGAAAAACTAAGCTTGTTCAACTTAGAACCTTCTACTATCTGCAAAGGAATTTTCCTCTAAAACTGAGAAATACTAGCAATTCTGAGAAAAGAATTTATAATTATGACTACAAAGATATGCAAAACAAAAAAGGCCTATTGTTGTTATTTTGAATCCAAGCGTTATTATGGAATATATGTATAATATAAACATACATGTATATTATAAATATATAGGGTGTCCCAGAATTCTTCCTTTTACAAATATACATAAGACGTAAACTATGACACATAGAGAAATACTTTTTATCTTGAAGCGCATGTAACATATTCAAATTTTGGTGTACATGCTTAGAGTTACTTTTTTTGTCGGATTACAGTGCTCGTTATGACTTTGCTCTGCTGTCGGAGATTGAGAAAGATGCTGACCATCGGAAACGTGTCCTTTTCTCAGATGAGGCCGCATTTCATTTGAACGGTGGTGTCAACCGACACAGTACTAGAACCTGGGAGTGCGAGAATCTCCACGCTGAGTTTGAGACCGGCAGAGAGAGTCCTAGCTGAATTATGATGCGGTCTTATGCACAGTAAAATCATAGGACATTTTTTCTTCAGTGAAAAGACGATCACAGCCAATACCTATCTTGATATGTTGCAGTTATTTGTTGTGCTACAAATTCAGGACATTGCCGACTTAATTTTCCGACAAGATACTAGTATGCTACCTCATTAGGGATTAATTATTTGTGCCTATTTGAATGCAACATTTCTGAGAAGGTGGACCGGGTGTGATGGTCCTATAAACTGGCGGTGTCCGCCGAAAACATCGCAGCAAAAACATCGCGGACGAAAACGTCGTGGTACAAATCATTGTGCGAGAAAATAAAGCAAATAGAAAACATCGTAGTCCTAAAACATCGTATTACAAAATATCGTCGTCGAAAATCAAACGGGTCAAAAACTTCGCAGTTTAGAAACATCGTCGTCTAAAATATCGTGGTAAAAAATAAAGCTCCTACAAATCATCGCATGATGATGACATCGCACACAGGCGTTTTTCAGGCTTTAATAATTGTAAATGGATATTCGCATAATGATTTGTGAGCGCAAGATGGAAAGGAGAATAATTTTTACTTTCATATTTTTTATTAACTAATAAAAATTTGCTGAAAATGTAAAATGGAAACTTAACAATAGAAAATTAATGCAACTTCTAGCACTTAATTGAATTTTAAACTGATGTAGTTAACTAACAAAGGTCATTAATAAATTATTTTTTATAAACTTTTACTGGTAATTTTTCGTGAAAAGCATAATCTAAAAAAAAGTTTAGGAAACGGAAAATAAGTAACTGCATGACCTTATCTATAAAAAATTGGTAAGTTATTTATGAGATTATTTTCTTCACTTTTGTTAATCTGATACTCTTATAGTGAAAATTATTTCTTCTTTTGCTTTAAAAAATTTATTAGTTAATAAAAAATATGAAAGTAAAAAATATCCTCCTTTCCATTTTGCGTTCACAAATCATTATGCGAATATCCATTTACAATTTTTAAAGCCTAAAAACGCATGTGGACGATGTCATCGTCATGCGATTATTCGTAGGTACTTTATTTTTTACCACGATATTTTCGACGACGATATTTCTAAATTGTGAAGTTTTTGAACCGCTTTATTTTCGACGACGATATTTTGTACCACGATGTTTTAGGACTGCGATGTTTTCTCTTTGCTTTATTTTCTCCCACAATGTTTTATACCACGACGTTTTCGCCTTGAGTTGTTTTCTCCGCGACGTTTTCGTCCACGATGTTTTTGCTGCGATGTTTTCGGCTGTAACCAAACTGGCCCCCGCGATCACCGGATTTAACACCTAAACACCAGTGAAAGACATCGCAGCATTATTACGGTGCAGAATTACTGAAGTCATAACAACTATCCCTCACGTAATGTTGACCAATACATGGATGGAATCAGAATACTGCCTGAATATCCTTCGGGCAACGAAAGGATCACACTTCGAAATTTATTAACTGTGTACACAGAAGCTTGAATGCATTACATGCAATTCGAGATAAAACATATTTGCCTATGTGACATATTTTATGCCTTTCGAATATTTGTAATCATGGAAAGAATTCTGGAACACCCTGTATATTTATGTAAACCTAATTCATTCATGTATACTATATTTTGTTTATGCACTGCATATATAATTTTATTTTTGATTATTTTCTGTACTTTGCCTGCCCTTGCATACAACTTGTGTTTTGTTATCCACTACTGGCACCCTGTAATTCACCCTTGCTTTCTTATGTGTTAGGCATCTACTCTGCATTTTCATTTAATTTATGTAACGGAGTTCCTCTAAATCTTAGATTTAAAAAGAAACCACTACTACTATTTTTATGATAATTTAAATATAAACTTCAAGTTACTTAAACAATTTAGGAACTTTTAATTTTGTTGGTACGGCAGCTTGCCCATGCACCCTGGCGTTTAACACCGTTTCACCACGGAAAGGGCTTTTTGTGTAAGATGCCGATGGTTACTCCATCGTCTCGCATCTAAAAAGATTTGTCTTTCCCTTTCTATAGAATTACGCTCTGGAATTATGTCTTTTTTATGTCATTCGTACGTTGCTTTTGTATAATGTGTGTTAATATAATGCAGTTGTATTCATTCTGACCTTTTTATAATCTGGAATTTAATTGTTGATTAAAATGTTGCAAAATGACTTCTGATAAGTTTCTTTAAACGTTAGGATATAATGTTTCCAAATTTTAGTTAGAATTTTGGGCCTTATTTCCATTTTCATTCTATAAAGATTAATTGTTGTTTATGTCAATACATAAATAAGGGTACAAATGAACTTTATTAAATATTTGTAGCATTCAAAGCAATTAGAAATATTTCAGATCTCAAATAGACGCAGTGACCATAAAATTCATTTTCGTCAAATTAATTAACACGCAGCATTTATTTATCATTCATTAATCAAGTAATTTTGTGATTTATTTTGACATAAAAGAATTAAACCTCTTCCTGCTATAGAAAGTATGGCAGTTTTTAATGTAGTAAAGAATTAACCTTAGCTCATCATACTCAATCACAAGACGCAACATCCACGCAAAACGTTCAAGGCTAGTCCTCCCCCCACCAACACACACAGACATCTGCATTTTAATCCCTTCAACGCACGAGAAATATTTACTCGCGACGATCAGGTTCGAAGATAAACAATAGTTTCTTTATTCGTCACCATTCATTTAAATATATATATATATATA
>KK116102.1:0-23705 GCA_000611955.2 Stegodyphus mimosarum
AAGATATTGTTGCATCTTGGCAATGGCTTGATTCGCTTGGATGGATTTAATAGCAATTGCCGTTCACACTGAAAGGTTTCTACCTTTCGCTTAAATAGAACTTGGCTCCACTTCAAATTAGCATAACGCTGAAAACGCGCGCTTCTTCTAACGGGAAGTTGAATATGAGAAGGGATAGAAAGATTTAAATTAAAATAAAACTTTGTTAGTTTAACTAAAACCTTACAAATTGTTTACTCGAAAATTCTCTACTGCACGTCAGATGTTGTTCTTTGATTTACTTCCAACATGAGGAAACATTTCCATTGCATTCCTCACCTCACAATGAAGATGTTCTAATAAGCCTTTCTTCTCGCAATGGATAAAGCATAGAGAATCCTTTCTTTGGTTTACAGCATATTTTCTTATGGAACTTCTAAAAATAAGAAGAATGCTAATGCAATGTTTTATTATAGGTGGCATTTTATACTAACAGAAACAAAAATTAGTCAATTCCCGAAGAATTCAATATGTTTGTAATAAAAGAAATATAAACTGAAATTTCATGGAAAAACTATCTATGTTGCCAATTTACGTAATTTTGAGTAATTTTTTGTAAGCACTCATATTAAATAGTCCGTACACATTGGAATTTATAACAACTTTTCCTAACTTTATTAGCTGCATACATCTCTAGATTTAGAACAAGAATATAAACATACATTTTTTATCATACAGTTTACGCAGGTGTTTGAAATTAATAACTCAGCTACTTTTACCAAAGATGCGAAAGGATGATTTAAATGTAATCATTTGCAATATTCATGGAAAGGCGAATAATTCAGCCTTAGCAAAATATGTTATTTTAAATTCACCTTTATTCTAAATAAATTGACCAGAAATACTTTCATTTAATAATCTCATAATTATGGTTATCCATGTAGAGGAAAAATTATGTTTTATTTCAAAGATACTTAAATGCAGCTCTTGAGTCTTCTGTTGAGTTCGAATTCTCGCTGAGTCGTTTGAAAGACTATGCATATTCATTAACTTATTTGCGTTTGACTGCTACAAATAAGCATAAAACTCTTAGTATAAAATTATAATTCTTATGAAAGGAGTAAAGATGGGATGATCGCCTTCCAGAGACTTTTCCTGCCATGTTTTACTGTATTCTGCAAATGAAATATCTTTTTATGGATGTATCTCTTTTCCTCGCTATTATTTACACTTCACAGGAAATAATTATCTTATAGGTTGTAGAGACATTTGGTTATTACGAAGCAAGAGACATGAAAAATATGCAATTCCTTCGCCGGGAATCGAACCACGGACCTCTGAAATACCGGCTCAGTGTGCTGACCATTACACCACGAAGGCACGCTAATAATGTGGGAGATATTACCTTATATACTCCCCCTTTTAAAGTGCGACTGGGGTTTTGGGGACCCAATCGCCAAATCCCGGTGGTGGAGAATCATCATCCACCACCTTTTTTTAGTTCGGGAGCCAGTGTAGAGACATTAGGTATTTTTGGAAGGAGGAGACATGAAAAATAAGCAACGCCTTCGCCGGGAATCGAACCACGGACCTCTCGGTTACGCGTCGAGCGTGCAGACCACTACACCACGAAGGCATGCGAAGAAGGCGGGAGATATACCTTATAAGGTAATCCAGAATTGACGGTCCGTGAAAATCTTCTTCTGAGAATTGCTTTTATTTGCCTAATCTTATTGTTCTTTGACATGCGCAAATATGAGATGAATGAGCTCCCGCGTAACCCATTTAGGGAACAAGCAACAGGAATAGCTTCATCTGTTGAATTATGTGTTTTAAATTCAAATGCAAGTATACTATGGCAGAAAAATGAATTCTCCGAAAATAACAATGATGGAAAGTTTTCTTTAAAGAAGAAAATATTAAAACTGTCAAAATAACTTTATAATATGTAATAATTATTCAGATAATATTAATAATATAATTAAAACAGTATTCCAAAACTGTTTTTAAAAGAAAAATCACAGTATTATTTCCGCACAATATACTGCTGGAAAATGAATCAATTACAGATAAAATAGTAAGAAATTTAGAACATAAACCACAAAGACGAAATTTAAAACTAGTAAAATCAATAAATCTCGCAATAAAAAATGCCAAATAACCCATGAACTCAGTGTTTTAAAATCAGAAGAAATCACGGAAACAACAAAAATACGTAAAAGTACATATAAATGGAAAAGGAACATAATTAAAATCTGATTCAACGTTATCAAGAGGAGGTAGATGAGATTAAATTGAACCCCTCCTCTTAGGAAAATTACTGTGTTTCTGTTCCTCAAAAATTAACTGATGAACCATTTTAAATTATTTAATTACAATAGTTCATCCAAAATTCTGAATGCATCCTCTGCACAGTCGTTTCCCTTTAATACGAAAAAAAAATATAATAAAAAGATCTACAAACGGTTTTGTGACTGAGGGAAATGTGAGCGCTGCGTTTGTTTCATTTTACAATAATATTAAAAGAGCTGGAAAGAATTACAGATTGAATGAAAATAGTAAAATATTTGAAGCAAAATTGTTGGTTTCTAGAGAAGCCATTACCTATACTGATGTATGGATAAAAGAAAGATGTTTGGAAAGTTGTCCCATTTCGACATTTATCGACTCAGGGAGTATTTTAAAAGCCTTAAAATCTAAGGAATGTTTTTGAAATAGGTATTTGCAGACAAAAATAAAAGTTAATGAATTTAGTTCAAAATATGGATTTAACATGAATTGGGTAAACGACGCGCGGGAGTAATTTGGAATGAAGATGTAGTTCAAGCTGCAAAGACAGCAACGAATAAAGGTAGTATTCAATTCTCAATTTCAAAAACAGAATACATGAAAATACTTTTGGACAGGGAAATATCGCGTATTTGGCAAGGAAAGTGGAATAAAGATTCCATCGGAAGAAATGTGCACCATGTGTTACAAAAAAATCAAACATAAAGATTATTCTGTGATAAATTTCTACATCATAATTTATTAGGACAAAATAATATAAAAATGTCTCAAAAGAATGAATAAAGATATATACATAATTCAAAATAAATAATGCGTTTAAAGTTCCTCCTATATTCAATTCGGAATAACCATACGCAAAAGGAAAAAAAGAAAAAATCCCCAAACCAGAAGCACATTAGCAAACTACAAGAAAAAGGTGTCAAAGCATGTCAAAGCCAAAAATAAAATAAGAAATTGACATCTTTCGCTGCACCGTTATCACGAGGCTGGTGTAATGGAAGAAGTAAATAAATCAGCTTGTTTTTAAGTCAACAAAGATACAGTTAAAGTTTATAACTTAAAATAGTCTCAGGAAAACAATTTAATAAGTAATCTGTAATTTTATCACTCCGACCCCTACAGGTCGAAGTAAGTAGTGTAAAAATTCCAGAACTATAACATCGAAAACATAAACAAATTAAAAAAAAATAGTATTATTTTGAGCAACCGAATTAAAAAAATAAAACAAAACATGAAAACATAAGCAATCCAATACATGAAAAGATAAAAATATATGTAAATTTTGAACCCATATAGGTCGGGTTAAAAACTTTTTTTATAGCAACAAAATCATAGACAAGCAGAAAAGCTTAAGAACGTAATAATGATAATTTCAGCGGACATGTCAGACAGAAGTAAACCAATATATGAAAATTTGAACTAAAATGATAAAAATTAAAATAAAAAAAAACAAAAATTAAAAAGAGAATCTAGTTCTTAAAGTCTAACATTAGAGCAACAAAAATTTTGGAATGAAGACATATACATTTGTTGTGTTTGGTAGCAAAATACAGTTACTAAGCCTATTACGTGGTACATACGGATTCAGATAAAATACGAATTTTAAACTGATTAACAATAAAAATAACTAGAAAACTTCCTATGCAACACTAAATATTGAGTGGCAAATATGATATAACAAAAATGAATTATTTAGTAAAAGTAAAAAGGAAAAATCGTCGAATAACCTGGAGTACAAATCCGAAAAGAAGTTGAACACAAACCGACATGAATTTAAGTAAAGCATTATTCGCTTCAACTGAACGAATGGAACAAACTGTAGTGTTTAGGATAACGAATGGAAAATTTGTAAAGTTTAACCCTTTCGTGGGCCATTTATTTTTCTTTTGAATTCCTCCCAGTTTTTTATGTTTTATTAACAATTAAGCAATAACATTTAAGGAAATGCATTTTATTTTGCCGAATTTTATTTTTACATTTAAATTTCAGGGGTGGGAAGTATCCTTCCCACGGAACCATTTACAGTCATAAAGAAAATTAAATTTAATGGTGATTATTTGCCATGAAAAGATGAGAAACATGTTCCAATGCATAAGGGTACATCACATTCTGCACAGATGCAGCGGGTCCTCTTTTCTTTTCCTTTTGTGCTACATTTCCTACATCGTCTATAGTTGGAAACCATCTTTGGCATATGATTTCCCACACTGGCTAAGCGCACATCATCCGGAACTGCACACTTCTTTGCTTGGAAGCTAGCAGGACGTCCTTTCCTTTTTCTTGAGGAATATCCGTCTATTAGCTGACGAGCTAATGCTATACGGAATGTTAGCTGGTCTAAATTTCTGTTTCTTTTGTTCACTTGCCACAGTATGAAACTATTTATGATGCCAAGGTCAAGAAGAAAATAAAAGATACGATGCCACCATTTTACAGATCTTCTTCCTATTTGGTATCTTTCTTTTCTTTGATCGAAGCGATCAACTCCTCCCATTACATCGTTATATACCGCAACAGCTTTTGGACAAGGGACTTCTGCTTTAGTACCATCTTTTTTTGTTCGATGTACAGATGTCATAAATGCTGGATTATGTGCAGTGGTCAACAAGGTAACAGCCTTATTGTCCATCCATTTTATTGCAGCAACACCTTCCTTAGTTAGGAATTTTGATTCTCCCCTTTTTAGTTTGTCATTAGTTTTCAGCATTTGTGGTAGACCCTTCCTTTGCGGTTTCACAGTCCCCACAGAAAATAGACCACTTGCAAGTAGTTTTTTTGCAAGCCTAAATGATGTGAAATAGTTATCATGGGCTATAAGGCGACCTGTGTGTTTCACATCTTCTGTTAGTTTAGTAACTACTGTTTCCCCTAAATTTAATTTTTTAGCCTTATTATCAGACGTTTCCTTCCCACAATAAATTTCAAATTTCTGAATATAACCTGTCTTAGAGTCTGCTAAACACCAAACCTTGTACCCTCTTTTGATAGGCTTCATTGGCATATACTGCTTCAATGAAGTTCTCCCTTTGAAAGCTATCATACATTCATCTATTGATAAAGTCGATGAAGGTTCATAGGCTTTACATATGGAATCATTGAGTTGTGAGAGGATTGGTCTGACCTTATGAAGTTTATCATGACCAGGTTGTCCACGTGGTGGATTTGTGCTGTTATCATTCACATGTAAAGTCTCAGTTATTTTTTTGAACCTTTTTGCAGTCATTACTCTAGCTACTGATTGAACATTTAGAATAGGGTCTGTGCTCCAGTAGTTTTTTAGTTCAGGCAGTTGATGTATTCCCATGAGTATATGCATACCTATCCATGCTTTCAATTCTTCTGATGTGATCTCTTTCCAGTTCAAAATAATGTCTTTTGTATTACTACCCAATCTCTTATTTTTCTTAGGTTGATTTGCATATGAATTTGTTTCGTCAACAATATTCTGTAAAATTTCTTCAGTAAAAATTGTTCCAAAATAATCCTTTTCCTTGTCAGTTGAATTGAATGATATTTTCAGATTTGGCTCATTATTGAAAGAAGAATCAATGTTGTCAAAGAAATCTACTTCATTGCTCCATTCTTCATTCATTTCATCATCACTTTCAGAAGAATTGTTGACATCAGGTTCAATCTGCAATACTTCATCAGCAGAGGACAGTCCCTCAGTCGTCACACAATTACTTCCAGAACTTGTGCTAGGTTTATCTAAATTTTCTAGCGATTGTAATTCTGAAAATGCATCATCATCAGCTTCTACTTCAGAATCATCTGGGTCACTAGGGAGGCTAAACAGCATATCCAAAGCAGCTGATGTGGACAAAAACTTTTTCTTACTCATCTGAAAGTTATGAGAAGAAGCCGAGAATAATTTTTTTTTTGAACTACGATCGTTAAAATTATTTCACTTTTGATTTAGTATTTATTATTCAAATTAGATAGTTACTGGCATAAATTGTGCAGAAATGCAACAAATATGTAAATATAGTTACAATAAAAAAAATATTTTCTTTATTTATTATCTAAACATAATACTTACAATCTAACTATTCTAATTTTTCAATAGTATACAAATTGCACTTGTCTTTTATATGATACAATAGCATTTTCACATTTCACCTATTATTTATTATACAATAGCTACTGGCACAAAATGTACAGAATTATACAGAATAAGAAAATGTTATTACAATAAAAACAGTGTTTTACTCACGTTTGCAGCAGAATCGTTGAGCAGTACAAATGTCACATCAAAACAGAATTAGTAGAACAAATCTCACATAAAGCTTTCAAGCATTCGAAACCAAAATTACCGCCAATTCCATTCAGTCGATTGAACACTAGATGGCAGCACAAAATTGAAGCGGGAAATTCCGTTCCCAACGTTCTAATAGCAGCATCAATATATTATAATGGGAATTGCGCTTCCCACAGGTGTATTTTGTAGGATCTTGTAGGTGGGAAGCAATCTTCCCACGGCTCACGAAAGGGTTAATGATTAAAGTTTTTTCAAAGTTCTGCGATATGGAATGTTGTAGTGCATTTCGAAAAATTTTTTTGAAAAAGATACAACAATTTTTTTTTGTGAAGAATAAATAAATTCTAAGAAGCTAAATAAATGTGAGGATGTTGTGAGAAATTGCAGACAATGTAAAAGAGGAATTCAGCAAAAATGTTATAAATTACAGATAACCTTATAAGGCATTTCTCCTGCCTTCTTACATGCCTTCGTGGTGGATGATGAATCTCCACCACTAGGATTTGGCTATTGGGTCCCCTAATCCCCAGTCGCCCCTTAAAAGTGGGAGTATGTAAGGTATTTCTCCTGCCTCCTTAACATGCCTTCGTGGTGTAATGGTCAGCACGCTAGGGGGGTATTTGAGAGGTCCGAGGTTCGCGTCCCGGCTAGGGCATTGCTCATTTTTCATGTCTCCTGCTAGTAAAATAACCTGACGTCTCTGAAAGCTTAAAAAGACTAAAGTAAGAAAACGTAAAAAGTTGTCAAATGTTACAGAATATAGAACTCGCTTAAGCGGACTCTCTTGAGACTTAAAAGCTGAAGTATGGATGGCCATAGAGAGCATAATTAATTGCAAATATTGTGGAAGATGAAATTTTAGAATGTATGAGCTAGTCAACAGTTCAACAGCGGTTTGAATGCCTCTGAATGTGCTTAAGATGTGATGAAAAGAAGAACTGTTGGTTGGCAGTATTCTTTAGAAAGTTTTACAGTTAACCTTGGTTTCAATAATCGGGAGTAATGCCGCCCAGACGGTATAGTGGTTAGGGGAGCCTGACTGCGATACCGAAGGGTCTGGGTTCGAATCCCAGAGAAGGCATGGTTGTAACTGTCCGTCTCTTCAAAGGGGACAATGGTGGCCCACCTATTAGGTGCCTCTATAATAAAGAGTCCACCACAACTGGCCTTAGTATAGATTAATGGACTCAGTTAGAAACTGTAACTGTTCCCAATCTGCCGTTGGAAACAAAATAATCGGGAGTAAGGGCACTACAAGAACTACAGGATGATTACTTTTCCCCTATGCTGGATTGGGGGCTATAGTCATAACTCTAAAAGGAAATATCTGTTCTGCTAAAGATGACAGTTTTAGCTTTGTGAGACGTTTTTCGCATCGAACAGTTTTATTTCGCTATGTAAAAATAGCAGACACATGCAACTTTTAAAACATGCTCAGTTTAAAACTTTTTTGTTGTTTTCTTACATTTTTGTCCAAGAAAACGATACACAACTTCTTATGTATTATTTTCATGAAGAAGGTCATTAGATATCATCTTTTAATGTGAGCTGAATTATTCTTTAATTTTTTAGCAGTATGCATCTAATCAGAAAATCTGAAATGTAAAGCATGCATTTTTAGGTGAGAATTTGTTACCGATAGTTCATGCATTATAACTTTTGATGTGAAAACAATATTTTTGCTCATAACGTACTATAGGCTTTAATTAATGCATTTGTACCATATAAAACATAAACATCCTTCTTAAAACTTCAACCAAGAGCGTTTATATGCTTCATTATTGTGAGCCATGGTGTAAAAGCTCAATCTTGTCAGCCTAATGAACCTGAAACAAATTGAGGCTTTCAGTTTTAATGAGGTCATTTGCATAACTTCTTAAAGACTCAACTTACTGTACATCATTCACGACAGATTCTTTTATTAGCAATGCCATGGCTTCGTCGAACACGCGATGGCTATCCATTACTTGTCTGCAACATTACACCATATGTTTAACACATTTCCTTATAACTCATTTATCCCTTGAGTTGAAGAAATATATTTCGTCTACTAAATTCGCAATACGTTAAAATAGAAACCGAATAAATCTAGGGTTTATTTCATTGTTTTGAAATATTCATTTTATTACACTGATTATAATGCATTGTTGATATTTGGAAAGTAGATAAAAGAGCATATCCAGCTTAAACAGGTAAGAGCTTCCTATTTAAACCAAAAGCGATTATTTTGGAAAGGAAAACACACCCATCAATTTTTTTTGGTTCACTGATAATGACTGAATATTGCGAAGCTATTGAATAATATACAATTTGAACATAGGATGGTTCGGTTTTACCGTGGGAAGAAAATAATTGCATTAGGAATGTTTTAAACTAGTTAATTTAATAACAGTATTCTACGGGCTATGTTTTTTCAATAATTCTGTTATTAATAATCTTAATTAATACCAGTTATATAAATCTACCCGGTTTCGTTACCAAAAGCCATCTTCTTCAACATAAAAATGGATACTACAGCTTCAGCCACAAGATGAGTGTTTGGATATGTATTTAATGTTTGAATTTTTTTCCTTATTTATATCCTCAGTATTTAATTTTGTGTTATTATTAATATACGATAATCTTGTTAATGGCAATAGTTTTTTGCTATTGAAATTGTGTGAATGGCAACAATATTATTTTTTTATATTTATTCCTTTGACATGGAATAGTTTTCTTAGCCACACTGTGCTGCAGACATTTTTCTTTTCAATAATAATTCATACTTTTAGGACATTAATAATGGTTGTCTAAAAAGCTCATTCATTTAAGTGCAAGGCGACTAACGAGTTTTGAAAAGTTTCATTAAATTTTAAATACATCTGCTATAAAAATTTATGTTAATCTTTAAACGCTTTGAAATACGTAAGCATGTTACAGAATATTGCAACACTCAGTTAGTTAATTACCCTAAATCAGAAATAATTTCTTCCTTAAAATTCTTTCTTATATATTTTGTTATTAATGTCTGTGATAGTTATAATGCCGAAAGAGCAGAAGGAAAATGTAAATGTTTTATCTTAGTTAGTTTATGTTATGTTATTATTGAAATTATGTTAGTTCACAGGTGTAATTTAAGTTATGTTTGGCTAAATAGGCAGCTATTCTTATCAAGAAGGTAAGATGAACCACATGGCAATTACCAAAATCTAAAAGGTGAATCTTAGGTAACACAAAGTAAGTTATCTTAAGGCATCTGATAATTTAATACTGGTTATCACTTTATAAAGAACTTCACAAATTTCGAAGAAATATCATTCATAGATTGATAAAACAAGTAAGTCATTTTTCTGTAGCTCGCAAAACTTATTGTTTAAAATAAAATGCATAACCGTTTCTGAAATTTTAACGTTCGATATTTTTACTAAATAAGCGCAGAACGTTTATGCAGTTATATCTGTTGACTAATTAAACGATTAAGATATTTCATCACTAAAGCATAAAAATCAATTTAAAATTCTGTTGAAACTTTTTTCAAATATTCGATTTCGTTTGACTTTTATTAAATAGAAAGAAGTAATTTTGCAGAGACATTAGGATTTTTGGAAGGCAAGGTAAGAAGGCGGGAGAAAAACTTTATATACCCCCTTTTAAAGGGCAACTGGGGATTAGAGACCCAAGCGCGAAATCCTGGTGGCGAAGACTCATCATCCACCACCTTTTAGTTCGGGCGCCACTGTAGAGACATAAGGATTTCTGGAATCCGAGGCCATGAAAAATGAGCAATGCCTTCCATCGGACTCGAACAGACCTCTCGAATACGCGCCGAGTATGCTGACCATTACGTCACGAAGGCATAGTAAGAGAGCGGGAGAAATACTTTATAATTTGATGAATGTTTATGAAAGGTTTGCAATTAAATAACATTTCATAGAATAAAAACGTTGTCCCATAACAATCAAGGACCTGTTATAAAAACATTTTATAAAGTTTTCCATCATATTTTGCTCGTTTATATGTTTACTTACTGATACGTATCTAATAACTTGTCAAACATTTACTTTTCATTTCTCAGTAAAAATATTACTTAATACTTCCATTCAAAACATAAAGTGTGCTGTTATGGATAGAAATTCATCAAGCTGCCATTGTTAATAAGGTAGTACGTTCCTTCTACCACAATACATCTTCATCGAAAATGCAAGAACCTCTTCGTTCTTATATCGTTCTTCCCCAATAGCTTCATTTTCAGATAAATATTTCCCACCTGACGAAAACAACAGACCACAGAACAAAGACTGCTGACGAGCACCAATCTATTCTTATTCGGAACGCTGCATTTATCCGTTATCTCTATTTTGAAAGGCTGTATAAAGAAATGAAAGCAGAGAGAGAGAAGGAGAGAGAGAGAAATCACATGCAATTTATCAGCTTAGCAAAGGTTTAATTCAGTGTTCTGCTGTACATTACCTTTTTCATGCATTTATCCGTTGTGTTATGATATGATATGCTGAAAACTGTTTATTTGCGAAGTTCTCAAAGTTGGGTATGTGTTGGATTAAAATGAGGTGACATTATCTTTAAAATCTAAATTGTTTTCTAAGCTCTGTAATCAAAATACGAAATCAGTTTCTGTTTTCCTTTGGAACCAGTACAACTATTTCCTCCTTCTGCATTAAATCAGCCAAAAGATTTGAAATTCGAGAAGACATTATTCCCATTTCATCAAAAACAGCTTTTCATCACTGCCCAGCAGACTGAACCCCCTTTCCCCTGATTTAATATTTTGTATTCAGTGATCACTTTCTATTACGTGTTCAACTAAGGCGTAAGCACTTTCGTTCAAGGAAGTTAGAGCAGACGAAATCACTTTTGTAAAGCAAATGAATTCAGCGCTGTCTTATTGAACATTCCAGCTAATCTTGTTAATGAAACTGGAATTATCGAGAAATTTTAGCATTAATTTTTAATGCTACCATTCCTTGTAGCAGGAGGAAGCATTCAATGTGCCTAACCGAAGATTTCAAGACTAAAAATCTACTCTGTCTGTTGGATGATTTGGCCATAAAGGTCTCAAGTCATGAACCTAATATAGAATGCTACGCTGATCGATGAGAAATTCAATAAGAAACTTTTCTAAAAAACATAATCCTCCCTGAGGTACCACGAAAGTACCCAGAAGTATACTATGCAAATAAAAATCTCCTGATTGGTTGCATTCCTTCCTCTTCTACCCAAAATTGCACTGCCAGCGCAATTTGTTTTCTCCCACAGTAGTAAAATATTGAGTCTACGCGAAACAAATAGCTAAGCAAAAACTGTTACCCAGAAACTGAGACTAGAAATTTTGTGTTCAAACTAATTCTGGGATATACAAGTTCCTCGAAAAAGGTTTCTTATTCCGGTAATCAACCTCAATCCGGTAATACTTATGGTAATCAACCTCAGGAAAGAAGTTGCTCGCCTGTAATCATACGTAACTCTTTAAGAGGTAAAAAATGACATTGATCGATCAGTGGGGTTTTTTGGATTTTAGAGACATTAAGTTATTTTATAATCAGGCGTACATGAAAAATGAGAAATGCCTTCGCCGGGACTCGAACTTGGCCCTCTCGAAAACGCGCCGAGTGTGGTAACCATTACACCACAAAGGTACGCCGGATGGAGAGAGAAAATACCTTATATACTCCTCCTTTTAAAGGGCAACTGGGGATTAGGTGACCCAGTCGCCAAATCCTGAGAAAGAATCATCATTCATCACCTTTTAGTTTGGGTACCAATGTAGAGACATTAGGTTATTTTTTAAGCAAGAGTACATGAAAAATGAACATTGACCTCGCCAGGACTCGAACCGGGACCTCTCGAATACGCACCGAGTGTGCTAACCATTACGACATAAAGTCATGCTGGATACCTTTCGTGAAACTCTCAACTTCTCCTAGTATTTTCTCGCCAGGATGTAAATTTAAAGTTAAGTGAAGTGAATATTTAAACTGGTGAATCTCTGAGTTTATTCAGAGCGTGTTTTGGTTAGCCAGCGAACGTTTCGTTGTTATCTCGCTGTTATACCAGTAAGGCTTTTGGCCATTTCGAATTATCATCATGCCTGTTAGGTTTTTGTATGTCAACCTGTAAGGTGAAATTTAACGTGCTAATCCAACACTACTCTATTTTAGATTTAACTTGAATTATATACTACATTTAAGTTTTCACTGCAAATTGACGGTGTTTTTGTAACTCACGAAGATCGTGCCTTTCTGTTAAACTTTGAATTAATAAAGGTTTACTTTTCACCCTTCTTCTGCGCTGGTAATTTATTCACCCCTGTGCGAGAATTCGCCATGTTTATTGTAGGATCTAATCTAGTTTTATGTGGGATAGCAAAGACAGATCTTACAACTTAAGAATCATTTATACATTAAAAAATACACAGAACTATTCGTTACCCTTGATGTAGTAAAATGTTTAAAAAAACTAAGTCAGTTATGTAAAAATTTCTCCTTTATCGTATGAATGATCAGAAGCGATTTAAAAGTATAAACTTTGTAGTCTTTTTATGCTGCGAAGTGGCAGCATATCCAGTAGCAGTTGAAAGATGCAACGTTTTATTTCCGGCAAAGGCATATGTATTTTCTCACGTTCTTTTCTTCGGAAAAGTAGTAGTCTGTATAGCGTTATTTAGATACAGATCAGGGCACGGAAATTTATTAAAACCTGTATTACATTACGTATTACTTGTAATTACATTATGTATTACTTGTAGCAGAACACTTTCATGTAGCTGAACATATGCTAATATTTTTGCTGCTGATCTTTTTACGCAATCCTTAAATGCTGATAAGCTCACGAATAATCATAGATGGAGCAAGGGGTTCATAGACCTAAAAATTCAGTGGTGACAGCTAGACTTTACTAAGAGGCTGTAAGGATTTATTTAGTTTTACTAACCAGTTATTTTATGTTAATTTCCTTTGCTGCATTTTTCGCTTTAGATTTTCCTGCCAGAATGCACATTTATAGTTCGCGTAGCATCAAAGCGTGTTCCGCCTGCTGAAGGCCACATTTGTTAACTGATTCTTTTGAGCGCAGTATATCTGCGGCATTACGTTGCTCTTGCAATTAGGCTTGCCACGGCGATAGTTGGTCTGAGCCAACTTGCTCGTTTCTCTACCAGTGTAGCCTTTGAGCTAACTTGCATTTTACTTAGTTAAATTAAATCCGCTACTTTTTGTTTTCAGCTGTAAATGCTGGGTAGTTCTGCGCACACGAGCAGTGACTTCTGTTAACTTTATCTGAGTTAAATTAGAGGGTTTTTTACATTATTCCTACATTTCTGTCCTAATTTCAAAGACATAGTGATAAATCACTTTAGTCTTCAGATTTCTTGTCAAGTTTATGCTACCAAGACGAAACTCTGTCAGGTTATAATTTGAGATTATGGCACGCCTTGCATTATTCGCCTTGCACACTCCCAAACATCCATGCATTATTCGAAATTTAAACCCCGTTGTTTCACCGTTGCAGCATTTTTCGCGTACATTGTACTAATCTAGTGGCAGGCATACAAATGTGTGAGAGGAAGGCATGAATAGTCAATATTTCCCTAATAAATTCAAAGCGATCGCTTTAAACATAGAAAAGATTTTAAGGACAATCTTTTATGTAGTTTATCTTAAACGTGCACTTAAACAACATGCTCATGTATAAAAATGAAAAGAAGCATAACTGCAACAGCAGCAATATTGAGTCTATAAAAAACACTAGCATATTATCAGCTTTCAGTACACTAATAAAAGGGAATAACATAGATTACATTAATGCTAAGTGCTTAGAAACTACACAGCTGAAGATCTAAGTATGTGAGGGCAGCACATGACTAAAACTTTAGTTCAATACAGCTGCCAACTCTGAAAGTAATAACAGTTTCTCACATGAAACTGCTGGAATGCATAACTTATTTTCTTGAAACATTATTGCAATTTAATCGATTCGGTTTTAGTTCAATATAATCTCAGTAAAAGCTGTAACATCTTAAGGTATCTAACTAATTAATTAAACTACTACTAGCTAAAGGCTAACCTTTAGAAGATAACTAACTAGTTCGCTAATTATTGAGCCTCTTACTGTTTCTTATGAACATAAGGTTATAAGGAATTTTCTTCCTCCTTTCTTAAGTCATTTCTTAGGTTTCTTTCTCCTTTATTAGGTTATCATTAGGTTTTCCTCCAATAACTAGTTTGCTAGTTATTATGCCTCTTACTGTTTCTTATGAACATAAGGTTATAAGGAATTTTCTTCCTCCTTTCTTAGGTTATCATTAGGTTTTCCTTCAATAACTAGTTTGCTAGTTATTGTGCCCCTTACTGTTTCTTATGAACATAAAGTTATAAGAAATTTTCTTCCTCCTTTCCACATGCCTTTGTGGAGTAATTTTAAGCATACTCGATGCATATTTGAGAGGTCAATGTTTCGAGCACTGAACATTTTTTCACGTTTTCTGTTTAAAAAAAAACCTAATGATTCTGCAAAGTATAATCAAAAAGGTTAAAGTTAACGTAAAGCTTTGTTCCTGAAAACATATGGAATTTCCACTTAAAATAATACAGAACAAATTAATAAGCCGGTTATTGACAGCTACATACTGGAAATCTACATTATATTGGCTGGGTTATAAAATTTCCGCAAATTTACGCGAAGCTACAACCTGTGTGGTGGAACGAAAAACCCCAACTAATTTTCAGCTTTGGCCACCACCAACTTTAGACTCGTAAACTACTTTACCCGTATCGAAGGGCCTGGGTACGAATCCCGGAGAAGGTATAGATGTAAACTGTCTGTCGATTCACACAAAAGGAGCGATGGCCCACCTGTTTCGTACTCCATAATAAAGTAACCACCGCTTCCAACCTTAACAGTGGCCAACGCCTTTAACTTACTAGTTAAAGTGCCTTGGTGACTTGGGGAAAAGAAAACTTTCAACACTTACCAGTATGACAGCTTCAAACATTCGCTTTTACTCGGATGCATGGCTTTCTAGGCAAGAGTGGCTACACTTCTGCTCATAATCATATCGGTTACGATTCCACATAAAATTTGGCTAACCATCTGGACTAAGCAAGAATGCGACAAAATAGGAATAAAGAAAAGATTCAACATATAAACTTACTGTTACCAAAACTTAAATCAAATGTCACAGGTGAAATATATTAAATTAAATCTCAATAAATTATTACATCAGTTTTGTAATAATTCGATAAGCACTGTTGGTCTTTCGGAAGAAGTTTGTTTTCATTGGAAAACAATGCTAAATATTTTAAAATTTTGTCAGTGACATTGACACATATGTGTAAGTTTTTTCTAAATAAAATTGTTCGAAGTGAAAATATTAAAGTCTGTTCCAGAACTATTTACAAATTTCTCAAACATTTCTTTATATTGAGTTACTCATAATATTTCGTATTACTTGATAATCACTGTGTTGTTACTAAAATCACATTAGACCTTATCGGTCATATCCTAAAAAGGGAACTTAGAAATCTTCCAAGATGTCCTGAAAACATTTTTGTGAGACAAAATTGCCGGATTTCCGGAAAATGTAAAGAAAAGGTATGTTCTGACTGTATGAAATATTTTCAATCATAATTTGCCATTAACGTTCAATCGCCGTATATGTCAAGATTAACTTTTTTATGTATATTTAGTTTTTCCTATCCTCATTAAATTACTGCCGATCTCAAATGAATAAAACCTAGTTAAACAAAAATTAAATTATTTTTTATGACAGTTTAAAAATTTATTCCTGAATAAGTTAATTGAAGATTAGAATTTTTGAAAACTCTCCATGTTTATTGGTACTTGTTTTAAAATTCTAATAATTCTAATCTATCCGATTCTAAATATTTAATGTCCTGATCTTTTTCGTCTTTTTTTTGATAACGTTAAGTACCGAATAAGAAAAAAATAGGTTTTCCAGTGCTCAATTTAACGTTAATTGACTGTCACATGTTTTTGACAGAAGTATTATTCATATTCATTGCTCGGAATAGTAGAAAACATCGAATACAGTTAATTAAAAACTTAGCATTGCGTTTTATTTAACTACGGTTAACATAAATTATTTTTTTGTTATCTTCCTTTTTTTTCGGGACAGGAAATTTAAGTTTTACCAAGGATTGTTGCAGAAATTAGCATTACTGTCTGAAATTATACCTTACTAGTTTTATCTTTCATGAGTAATGCATTCAACTGCTACCATTTATGTCTATCACTTGAGAAGAAAAACTGCCCGGAAGCAAAACAGAAAGTAGAGAAGTAGCTTTCATAAAGATATAAATAGAATTAAGACTTAAATCATAAAAGCAAAACTCATTCAACGATGCCTCAGTGACGAAGAAATTAAAAAATGTAAGGAAAAGAAACAAAGCATATAACTTCGTCATAGTCTAACGTCGAACACCGGATTTAAATCAAGAATTGTCCTATTTGCACATTCTACTATCCACAGATACATCATCTAGTTCCCTCTGCTCTATAAGATATAGTATCCTCTGCAATATTTAAATTTAAAATGAATCACCTGATTTGTTTGTAGATCGTAGACTAAAAACCCACTCATATGTATTGTAGGATTCCTCGCCCTTTGTCTGAGATGAATGTCGAGGAACCTAGTGAACTATGTAGCGAATTATCGCTGAGTTCAAAACAACTAAGACTCAAGAAGGGTTAAATTGCCCTTTTATTCACTCAAATAAGAACAACAAGTTGGCCCCTTCTTGGGCTTACAGGAAAACCTCTATTTGGACTTTAACTCAGAATAAGAAAATAAGAAACTAAACTTTAATTAACTAAACGAGACTTAGCCGAATCTAAACAGAATTATCTAACGTAGTTGCCCTTTAAATTAAACTAGCCGGTGAATATCAATAGGCACGTATAAAACTGCCGAACGTAACAGCTTCAAGAGTGACTTAGCCAGAAGGTAAACACGCGCCACTAAGGACTTCTAGCACGCTCTCTTGAAGTTAGTTGAACGTTTTTTAAATACTTCTTCTAACTCATTTGCATCCAACGCGATTCTAAAAACGCATTCTGGTAGGGAGTTGTAAGTGGAAACAAGAATTGATAGGAAAGTGTTTCAAAATTAAAATAACTCTTATAAATTTAAAATGTACCTTACAGTATGCAGACTGTGATCTGTTCATAATAGAAATCGACATTCTAGCTCGCAGATAATTTTTGAAGACACAGTTATCTTGTTCTGACCCATAAATGAGGTTAGATCACTAAACATTAAGAGTTCGACACAAATTCAAATCTCGGTGTATGGGCTGGCTGAATGGGTGTTTCATGGTTTTCTCAGGTGTATGTATCATGAAGGAACTAATTTCTTTTAGAAAGCCCTCTTCGTAAGCACGTATTCTCCTACGCAGATAATCCTCGTGAGCTCTGCCATAATCTAATTAATCTACTTTAGTCTAATTCTTCAGGCGTATTGTGAATGTGTTCTTGTTCTTTTAAAAATTCCTGTATGAAGGCACCTTCCATTAGGTAGATAGTTCTTGTGCGCTTTGACATAGTAAATGAATCAAGAATTATTTTTCTTCTCTTACATTTGTTTGAAGTCAAAGATCGGAAAGAAAATGCGATTAGTTTCCACACGAAACTTTAGTTTCCACACAAAGGGTCGGAGCTAAAACTGAAACAATTGCATTTTTACCCGAACAGTAATTTCAAACTTTAGTGTAAGGATAAAATATGGGTAGCTGGAATGCATTGAACTCAAAGTAATGTCTGTCAGAAGCTTTTTCACTTTATGTGAAAAATATAAATAATTCTGTAAGGTTCGAATGACTCAAAATACATATGCGAGTCTGACTACTTTCAGTATGCTTGTACTGAGAATCATGATCAATATAAAATCGCAAACAAAACTATTCACAGTGTTCGAAAAAGGAGGGTACATGCCTTTTTTCCTTATGTATTGATCCTAGTTGTATGCCTCCAGATCCGAAGTTTCTTAAAACCAAGCAGAGAATTTAAATAAATACACTGTTTTGCAAAACAGTCGAAGCACCATGAAGGAAGTGGTTGTTTTTGATAAAATTGAATATGTGTATAGCTCATACAGCGATAATAAAATAATTAAAAATCAAGGTCATAGTATCTGTTCGCGACCCACAATCACCCACTGAGTGTTCAAATTAGTAGTTGGTCGAGCCGCCCCTGACGGCAATGCATGCTTGAGTTCGTCGAGACAAGGAGCGGTAGAGGTTTCTAATGTCATTCTGCGACATATTCTACCAGGCATTCATCAGTTGTCGCTTCAGATCTGCGATATTTTGTGGTGCCCGAATTTGGCGGCCTACCGTGACCCAGATGTGCTCGATTGGTGAAAGTTCCGGTGCCCTTGCTGGCCAAGGAAGAGTATCAACCGCACAGAGACAGTCCAGAGATATGCGAGCGGTACATGGGCTGACATTATCATGTTGGAAAATAGCCCAAGGATGACGTGCCATGATGGGTAATGCAACCAGTTGCAGGATGGTATCAACATATCGTTGAACTGTTAAAGACGTACGGAGGATGAATAAAGGTGACCTGCTGTCATAAGAAATAGTGCCCCACACCATCACATCAGAGGTTATGGCTGTATGCCTTTGTAAAACAAAGGCTGATTGGAACCGCTGCCCCCGTCCTCTCCAGACACGAACACGGTGGGCATCTGCTTCAAGAGTGAAGCGGTTTTCATCGCTGAACACTATACGATGCCAGTTTGATGGGAGCCATGATGATCGGCTGCGACTCCACTCCAGATGACTCCGCCGATAATGTGGGGTCAAAGGCAAACGTCTTAAAGGCCTCCGTGAAAGTAACCCCGCCTGAGACAAGCTCCGTGAGCTGGTAGACGGTACCGCGGGAGGTATAGACGTGGCTGGTTGAAAATCATACTGTTGGGGCGGTTCGGGCCTGGGGAACAATCATCCTTACCTTGCCTCGCATTTGTTCTCCTTAGCCTTCCAGAGCCTTCATTTTGTCGGCAATGGCAATTTTCTTGTAGCCAACATTGCTGCCAACATCTTTGCGCAGCAGTATCTGTACGCTGCAGGTGGCGGCTTATTGCACGGTATGAACATCCAGCTTCACGAAACCCTACAATGCAACCACGTTTGAAGTCGTTTAGTTGTCTGTAAGGTCTTTGATATCGTCGTAATGGCATCTTTAGTTGCTTCTTTACGGAATTATAACAGCAGCAACAAAAAAAAAGATAAATTTTACTCCTCTGTTACTGGTTTTATGCTTTGAGAATTGCGCCCTAGAAATGCGCGCTATGATCGCAATTTCTGTTCATTTGCCCTGAAACTTTGATCATTTGAATGTTCGATTAAGATGTTTTTGCATACCAAATTTAGTCACGATTGCAAAAGTCCATGGTGCTTCGATTTTTTTGCAAAAGATTGTACTTTCAGAAATTTTGTAAATGTGAAATTTAATCCCTCTAAAGAAAAATTTCGAAATGGTAAGTCTATGCTATAATAAATTCAAAAAGGAATGTCCCATAATTTTATGCACAAAAATTAAAGGAGATATTAAAAATGAATCTAGTAGTATATGTAATTTTCCTCACTTTGTGCATACTGAGAAATAAAATATTTAGAACAAATTTACGAAGCAGTTTTAAAATGTTTCTTGCTTTTCTGGGGATTTACGAAAAAGAATAAAAAGTTGACAGGAAAATTTAGAAATGGATCTTAAATTTGTAGCTAGTTCCTTGATAGGCTTAAAGTATATCTTTACGAATTTTGCCACTTAAAATTTGGAGCACTCTGATTTAACTAATTAAAGGACAGCGAATATTTTACCGAGTGGAACGTCTACTCCGTAGAGAATACATAAAAAGTTAGTTTTTATATAGAAAAAGCAGTTTGAAACTATTATTTTTATAAAATTCCCTGCTTTATATGAAGAAACTGGGGCTGGAAGCATGTATCTAAAATCAATTGTGAGGATATAAAGCCTTGAATCACCTTTATAAAAATTTTCGAGAACATAATAATTTGAATAATGCAGTCCCTCCCCCCAGTACTGCCTACCGTAGGATGATGTAGATTTGCTCATGTGTCACAGAAGAATGCGGAAAAACTGTTCCTGAAGAATTCGCCAAAAATATTTAAACAAACTATTAAACACCAATTCTTCATTCTCTTATTAAGTGAAAAAATTCATGTATACAAGACTGATATATGTGATAAACTAAATTCTTCTCGTGTTTGAGGTTTCTTTAAAAGTATCTAGACAATGAATTCACAAAACATGTTTTAAACTTCTTTTGGTACGTAATTTGAATATGCGTTTAGAAGGAGAGATCGTATAGTTGTCGAAATCATAATACTTATACATTTGAATAGTTTTATAAGGTATTTCTCCCGCCTTCTTGGTAAGCCTTCGTGGTGTAGTGGCCAGCACGCTCGACGCGTATTTGAGAGGTCCGTGGTTCGAGTCCGGGCGAGGGCAGTGCTCATTTTTCACGTCTTCTGCTTTAAAATACCTAATAACTATACAGTTTCTACTACAGAGGAGGCAAGTATTTTTTGGCTGAAGTCAAAATAGTGATTTCAAGAAAGCAATTGATGTCGGCAACGATTTAATTTTATCAATTATAAGAATTTACTCACTTATTTTTGTTATTCCTAAAAGTACTTTTCTTGATTTCGTGTTGTGTTTTAACATGTAGGTGCACTTTTAGAGGTCTTGTTCTCAATTTCAAACACAGCTTCTCACACGTGTTCAGCTAGTCAAACTAAATTTCTTTTGTTGAAGTAAATAACATTAAGCTTAAATTTAGTAACTTATTCATTGGATTCTAGAATTCAACATGACTACTGTAACTCGATCAACTGACAGAAATACAATCTCTCAATTCAGATACGTTTTAGAATCAAATTTTATATTAATTAATACGTAGAAGAATAAACACAGAAAGAGTGGAATAAATATAGAAGTTATCACTAGGAAGTTCTAAATCTTGTTCAGTAACTGAATTAATATGCAGTACTCATTTAATGAGACTAGTGGCCGAGTAGTAAGAAAACCCAGCACCGGTATTTCGACTTGAGCTCTATTGGCGAACGGGTTGGTTGCATAGGAGCTTTCGTGGTTTTCTGTATCTGTAACGAGAATATGCTCCAGTTTTCTTTAAAAAGAACAGCTACAAAGGTTAGGTTGTAGAGACATTAGGCTATTTCGAAGCAGGAGAAATGAAAAATGAGCAATGCCCTCGCCGGGTCTCGAACCATGGACCTCTCGATGCGCGCCGAGCGTGCTGATCACTACACCACGGAGGCATGCTAAGAAGGGGGGAGAAATACCTTATATGGTTAGGTTAATATCATTTGAGTACTGCGAAACACAGCAGGACTATCTGTCTAAGAAAAGGAATGCCTTCGTAGGGGACATTCTGAGGAAATTGACTCTTATTCACGTTAGTTACAAGAGAAACCATGAAACTCAGTTACGCAGAAAATGTATTCTCCTGGGACCGAACTTCTAGCATTCAGCAATCTTGACCACTCTGCCACTGGTAAGCCCTTTCCATGACGCTATTCCCTCCCTTAGACAGATAGCATAATCAACTATAATAACCGACACGTGCTTTGCCATAAATGAATTAAATCCAGTCAGTACTTATGTGTGATGTTCAACGGGTTTATTTTAAATTGTTACAGCAACAGGTAGTCAAAATTTAAGTTTTGAGCGCCAGGCACAGTCATTGACCAGCACGAGTTGAGCCTATGGACTATTATTAAGTAATCATGATTTCCACTGATTCTCTGTGTGTTTGTGTACGACTTTTGCTTTTGACAGACTTGTAATGAAAAACAGTTTCAACTAAAGCTTAACAGCTAATTCGAGGCAGAAAGTTGAGTACAATTCTGTAGGTATCGTTAACGAGATGAAAAGATTTAGATCAATAAAAAGATAAAAAAGTGTCAAATAAGTAGCATAAACATAACTCAAGCTTCTTGCTTCATAAAGTAAACCGAATAATTTCTGTTCTGCGAAGAAAAAACGAATTTGTTGTGATTAAAACAATTTTTACAAATAATTAAAGTAACTTAGAAGTATCTCATTCCTGAAGAAACAGCACCTTTTCTACATAGTCATTTCTGAGAACAATATCCTTCGTAGGAGCTGTTTCTTGTAAAAATATAATTGGTTTTGAAGTTCGATCCACTTGCATCTCAGGGCAACTTAAATAATGGGATAAAATACAATAATTTGCTTAAAACTTCCTAGGATCAGAAACGTCCAGCAATAAAAAACGCAGAATATAATATGTAAGAAAACGGAAACAAATCTAGAATATAAATTTAAAAAAATGCTGAAGGTAAATATAAAATTTTTTTTATCATTAATTAATGGCAGAAGCTAACAACACGTGAAAATTTTGCAAGAGCTGACTAAATATTTCTGACAACTAGGAAAAGACCGAAACCCGTTTTTAATCGACTTTTCTTGAATCCGCCAGAGGCAAGTATAGGTGAAGAAAGGTGTTGTTTTAAAGGTCGTCGCAAATGGAAGTGCCTTATTTTAGTGGTAATTGAAGCAAAGGGTAATCAAATTTTTGTCCCTTCTACCTCAACTATTGCTCAAATTTGCTGAAATGTTTTGAGAAAGGAAATTCAAATGAAGTTCAGAGGAGGAAATCTTGACATCGTATAGAATTATTTCGGCTGAATAAATATGGTTACGCCGTCTAAAATGGTTACATTAGTAGCAAAATAGAGCATCGCTTTGAAATACCAGGACTTTAAGTAATTACTTTTATATGATTGATATTTTTTATTATTGCGTATTTCTGATCTTATGAAAGACAAGTTTAATTTACTAAACAGCTAGCTTTTTATTTTGTGTTCCTGTCCTCCTCTTTTTCATCATCATTCACTCTTTTGAGAAGCTGGTGAAGGAGCAAAATTAAATAAAAATCGTGTGAATGACTGATTGATTTTATTGAGATTAACTACTCTTATATTAAAGTATTTTCACTTACTCTTAGATTATTTTATATAAAATTTAGGGTGAAAACCATGTAAGTGTATCAGCCAAGGTGTTTAGTGAAGTTTATTCTTTTACTGCAAATAGATTTGCGAATTTGTGCATTGTGTTGTTGTATTGTGTAAAAAAAAAAAAAAAAAAAAAAAAC
>KK116102.1:26298-80976 GCA_000611955.2 Stegodyphus mimosarum
TTTTACATTTTAGGATTTCTAATGATGTTTTACAGAAACATTTTGCATGATTTAATGTTTAGAAAATATTCTTAATTAATAATATATCACAAACAGCATTTTTTACTAGAGCATCTGGCATTAAAAATTTCACGTAATGTACGTAACAACACTCATTGAGCTTTTTCGTAAAAAAAAAGTGTATTCAATAATGAGACTGATGAAATAACTCACTTATTTACATGACGTTCTAATGCTTATCTCCTTCATTACACTGCCCATTCACATGTTGTTGAAATCTTTTTTTTCCACTAGTCGAAGGCTGTGGAACAGATTAGTCTCTATCAACTGCTCTGATGTGTGCTTCTTCATTATTGTATCCAGTGCCTCAAAATGTGCTTGTGGCATCATCATTTGCCATACTGAAGCACCATCTGTAAAACTCTTTGTGTGCAATTTTCCTTTCGCCAAAGTGACAACATTAAGCCACCATGAAATCAAAAGAACAATGATTTTCTGCTTTATGAAATTTGATATGAATAAATGTTAATCTTAAAGTCAGAAACATATTTAGCATTTTCCTACATTCACTGACACTTCACTGGTTTACCCGGATTTGATCCAATTCTACTTATGAAGTCTAAGAAGGAAGAAAAATGTACAACGTTTCTGTAAGATGATGAGATATCATTGACATTTTATGCATGTTATGAACAGTTAACCTGGTATTAAATATGTGTTATGGACAGCGTTGTAATCGCCCATTGTAAGATTCTATGTTTTTTTTTTCTGAGCTCAAAAGTAGATTGTGTAACAGTTTTCATTTCGCATCAGTCGCATGCATTGCATTAAGAACTGATGGTTCGATTATTTTTTTACATCTGAAATGTATATATTCTGAGCATACATTGGATTGAAATACTTTCGACTTCTAAAGCCAACTTTAAAAATTTTTATTTTGTATATATCGCAATATGTCTTCTGTGGTAATGTATACAATTAGGCTGTAAATTTATGGAAACATTTCAGAATATATCAAACGTGTTAAAAGTAAACGAACTAAAAAGCTAGTTTTTACTAAGCAATCTTTAACTGCAAGAGCTTAAGCTATATAAAATGAACTCAGTAAAGATAACTGTACATCTGTTAAGCCTAATTCTACTTTGGCTGATGTAGATGAAAGTAAACAAACTGAAACTAATGCAACAACTGCAGCTGTCACCACGGTCAGCATCAAAATTCCTCTTTCTTGGAAACCCGATCTCAGTATATGGTTTCTCAGATCAAAGCCCAATTATGCAACGCTGGAATTATGGTTGATCAAACAAAATATGAATATATAGTCAGTTCAATTGAAGCAGGGACATTTGTCCCAAATCGCTGACATTCTCACCAAATCACCACACAACGACAAATATCCGGCCATCAAAAAGAGGCTTATGAAATTTTTGCCAATTCTGAAATATACACTCACGTTTGTGAAAATTGCAACACCATGAAGGACTTACGCGAGTGAGCTGAAATTTTCAGGAAATGCAAAGTAGCGCATGATATGCAAATGATTAGAATTGCAAATCCGTAGCGCATGCGTATGCTGAGCAGCGCCCTCTGAACGGCTGATGGATCCGAATAAATAGACGGCTGTAGCGAGGCGTGTATGGTTATCGGTGGTTATCTGCTAGTGGTAAACGTTAACTCAATCTGTACTTATGCCTCGTCGACGAAAGAGAGCGAGATTTGAACAACTTACAGAGTTTGAACGAGGGAGAATCATCGGCCTTCGTGAAGCTGGATTGTCGTATCGTGCAGTAGCCTCTCGTGTGCAGCGTAACAGCAGCACAGTGATGCGCGTTTGGAAGCAGTGGACGGACGAGTGTCGGACAACTCGGAAATCCGGGAGTGGACCCCGAAATGTGACGTCAGCTCGCGATGATAGACACCTGGTCCGCATGGCGCGGACGGACCGTACAGCTTCCTCTAGACAATTGGCAGCACTGTGGTCAATAGCTACAGGTGTTTCATTGTGTGCTTCATCAATTCGTAGACGTCTGCTGCAGTGTGGACTGCGCGCACGGACTCCTTTATACAGGATCCCCCTAACGCACGACCATCGCCGCCTGCGGCTACAATGGGCCAATCAGCATAGAGACTGGCGTGCTGATTGGCAGCATGTCGTGTTTTCTGACGAATCCCGCTTTAATTTGTGGTACCATGATGGCCGCATTCGTGTCAGACGCTATGCCGGTGAACGCCACCTTCCGGAGTGCATTATCGAACGCCACAGTGGACGAACACCCGGAGTTATGGTCTGGGGCGCCATAGCATATCATAGACGATCTCAATTGCTACGAATTGTGGGCAATCTGAACAGCAACCGGTATATCCGTGAAGTTCTACAGCCCGAAGCTGTTCCCTTCCTTCAAAGCTTGCCAGGCGCTGTATTTCAACAGGACAATGCCCGCCCTCATACTGCTCGGATTGTTAAATCCTTCTTTGCAGCGCAGCAGGTACAGCTTCTTCCTTGGCCTGCGTGTTCCCCGGATATGTCGCCAATTGAACATGTGTGGGATGTCATTGGTCGGCGTCTTGCTCGTGATCCTCGTCCTGTTGCGTCTGCAGACGAACTTTGGGTACGCGTACAAACGATATGGAATGCTCTTCCTCAGTCAGACATTCAAACTTTGTTTGACTCCATGCCACGTCGTGTAGCAGCACTTATTGCGGCGCGTGGTGGCCACACAAAATACTGATTCTGATCTCTTGTTCTTGTTTGTTTGCTTTGAACATTTAATCATTTATTTGTACCACTACCACTCAACTGTGTATTAAATTGCATTCAATTATGACAATTCCTTCTTGGTGTTGCAATTTTCACAAACGTGAGTGTAGAAAACTCGGAAACATTTCACTGTATTAGAGCTAGGTGATGAGAAACCATCCCAACTTCTCTGTGAAATGAGAAACTTGGCAGCTGAGCAAGCGCCAGATGAATTTTTGATAGCATAGTGGATGCAATGACTACCATATAATATACAGAGCATTTTGCTTGTAAGCAATGATGATTTGTCCAGACTATCTACAATGGCTGACAAAATATGGGAATTAAATCCCAATCCACCTTCGGTAGCTTGCATTGTTCTGATAACATTATAGCTCAAGATCTACAGAAACAGATATCAAACATGACACCGCAGATAGCAGAAATGAATAGGCATAGGAATTCCAATCAACAAAGATACATTTCGAATTCAAGAAATCATTCCAAAAATAACAGTGACCCAAATAACTGTTATTTTCATCAACGTTTTGGAAAGAGAGCTTACAAGTGCACACCACTATGCAAATACCAGTTTTGAAACAGGAAAGCTGAATTCCCCACTTTCAATGACGACCGAAAGTCAAGGGGTCTAGCTGGGTCATCTATACATTCATGACAATGCATCAGCAACCCATTTATTAACTGACACTGGAGCAGAAATATTAGTTATCCTACCATCACCATCAGAAAAAGAACTGTGGCTAAGCTTGAGATGTTGCAGCTAAGCTAACGGCACAACAAGATCTGATGCTGTGCTCCGTCTGCTCCTTTTAACAGTTACTGCCAAATACCGGCCGTTATTCGGCATTGTAACTCGAGAGGGGTGGGAGGTGATCTGTACTGTAACGACTACTGATATTTCCATCATTTTGGAATCCTCCCCAAAGCCTAGAGATGACATTTTGAGCTATTCCAAGTTCCTCGGTTACTTCTATCTGAGTAAGCCCACATTCCAGACGGCCGATAATTTTACCACGTAAAAAATCATTTACATGCGTTCTCTGTGTCATAACTATTCGGTTGTGGCACTAAGCGGCTAACAGAACGCTTGTGAACAATTTTACTTCTTTGCTACCATTCCTAATATGCACTTCTCTTACACTTTCGTCACTGTGACGTATTATCGGCGTCGTCTGATGGCTTCCTGTAATTTTAATAGCATTCTTGAAGATGTGTGCGATAATTCTACAGGTGAATTTTTGATTTCAGAGTTAGATTTCTGTGTGATTCTGAATTATCCTTAATTTATGGACATGAGTGTATTTGTAGATGCTGTAAAGAATACTATGATGGTAAAACGGTTACTCATGATTTTCTGAATTCGAGTGAAGGTTAGTCAGGATGGCATTTGAGCAGAAACATCGTGTCTCTTCAATCAAAGCGTATTTCCAATGAACTGTACCATTGTTATGCATAAATTTGGCATGGAATCTTGAACAGTATCCTGTTACTGCTGAAAGATATTATATAAATTCCGTCTGAAATAATTTATTCAGAATTATTACGTTCACGTAGCTATGAAATAATGTGCGTACACATTCTATGATGGCATGCTAGATTGTAGTGTTTAATATTCTATTCTATTAATTTTTGAAAAGGGGGAGGACGCTTCTAAGCGGAGTCGCGACGCCATCTAAGAATGGGGTGGGTTGGGCGAATGGCACTTCACTGCTTGCTCACACCGCGTTACGCTCGAGTAAGTAGGGTCTGAATTCAGTGAGTGCCTATCACACAAGATGTGCAGTTATCTGTACTTTTGACCTAGGTGCACATAAAATACACCAAGGTAATGTTTAATTATTAGTGTGTAATATTTATTTAACAGCTGCATAGCGTGCATCAGTATACAATTATTGTATCGTAAATTACACTTATATTGTAAAATTTTTAAATATCAGTACAAAATGCTCAAATTTCAATATAAAGCACTAATAAAAGTCCTGGGCGCCAAAGAATTATTGCGTTGTACAGTTGCGGATTCCGGACGGTACCCGAATAGTCTTAGTAAGTCGCCCGGGTGTCCGGATGCTCTCTCACCTTGCACCTGTACTTTTGATGCAAAAATAAACTGCCGACATATTAAGTTACTTTTTTCGCTTCATCATGAGTTTGGCGAAACAACGAAAATAAAATGATGATTATATTAAATACGGTTTTAATGACACACCCAAAAACTGTGTCGATGAGCTGTCACGTGTTATTTTTTAGGAAGTGCCAATGATGTCATGAGGCCTTCTTGTCAAGAGCGATTTTTGTCCACTGAACATAGCGCGTTAAAAGGCCAAATGTGTAAGTTTGAAGCGGTAATGCTTCGATTTATTATTAATTTTTAAAACCACATCATTCATTTATAAACACCCTGTATTGAGTGGTCTTAATCTTATCGCCATTGGTGGGGCCCTGATGAGTATCTAAAATTGCTATTAAGATGAAAAATTACTATTAAAATTGCTGTGAAGATTGGAAAGTGTAATATATCTAGTTTGTACTGGAGAAAATTAATGAAACATTATCCTACTTCCAGCCATTTTAAGTGAAAATAATGTCCGCAAAACTATAATGTACACTCTACAGACGTAAACTGTAACATTATTATTGGGAAAAAATTGTTGAGGAAATACACAGTATTGAAACTAACTGCATATACACTTTGCTTGACTACGATTTTGTTTATATTTAAAAGCTTATTAAAATTTAGGCGATACATTTAAGCAGTCAAAGAAAAGAATTTATGAAAGCTCCTTTGGGATTTCGCATTCTTTTGCGGTATGAGGTGTATCATGGAAGCAACTGCAACAGATTATAAACTGCACTTCTTAATGAAATCGAAGTATCATCACCTTAACGTTTAGTTAATTCTGGATAATATGCCTAAAACTGTTCCCTGAAATTTAATATTGGACTATATGAAGGCATATTCGTCATCTCACTAGTATTTTCCCAAGTGAAACTAATAAAGGAATGAAACTCTACAATGGACTCCATCGAAGTGTTTGTATGAAGGCAATATTCTAATATAAGTTAAAATCTGATTAATTTTATAGCGAAGATAGGTTTCTTAAAATACCTGTTGAAATATAAATCAGTATTTCTCGAGTTTTATGGTAATAAATAGACAGCGACCCAGAGTTGGTCAGCGGCTCCAAATATTCATTTGCGTAATTGTAAGAATAGCTATCAGTGAGAAAGAAGAAACGGTGTTCGACCTTCCCGTGTAGATTCCACGTCTTCATAAATCATCAAAAAATATTATAGTCATTTCTACATTATTTTTGGAATGAACTTTCTCGTTTTATTAGTAATTGTAGAAAAGAAACTCGAGTTGCAGGACAAAGCAGAAACGGAAAAAGTGACCGTCGAAAGAACAAATAGTGGGTTTGTTAATTTAGTCTTTACATTAGATCATATGGATTAATTTGAAAAATTACTTATAATGAAACAGACTTCATGTACTCTAAAGAAAATCAATGTCTTAATTATAATTCTGACAAGAAATGTGTGAAAATAGATGACTGAACACCAATAATCTCTTTACGCGTGTTTAAAATATTTATTCAAGTTCTTCTGATTGAAAAGCAGAAACGTAATTTTAGCTAGGAAAGAATGAAAATTCTGTACACACATTAAAGGCACGAAATTATCAGAAGACGCATTTTTCAAAACATAGCGGAATATCAAGTAGCATACCACGTTTTCCATAAGAGGAAGGAAATTTGGTCTCAAATCTTTATAGATTAGCTGTTGTTATGGGGATCAAATTTCAGAAAATGAGAGTCTTCTTTATAAAGTATTACATACCAGTGAATCGCGAAAATTTCCCCTCATAAATCTGCATGCTCTTTATTCTTTTACTCGCTGTTGTGTCTTTAAAGTTAATAACAATCTTTCTTCAGACGTAATTAGATCTGTGTTAAACACTGCGCGATATTTGGTTCAGTAAATGGGAACTGCAACATCTGTTTCAAAAGAGAGTGCACTAAGCCGCTTATAATGCAGAAGAAATTCCCGCAACAAGACTCTTCATAAATATTTATTGTGGTCACCAAACACTCTTCATGAAAATTCAAATAAATATTTTCTTTGAATTAATGCTAAGAAAGTTTATTTGAAACTCTTTATCAACCAGTGTCGTTTTTACAGACAATCACTTTTCATCGAAACGAATCGAGCAGTAACAATGACCTTTTATCTTCCGTTTCTTTATCCTTTTTAGGACGATAATTTAACTGAAAATGCGGTGATGAATAAACAATAAAAACCTCAAAGCATGTAATCAGTTATTCAACAACTAATCTGAAAGGTTTATTGTATTTCTCTTTATGGTTTGTGATAAACTGAAAGTAACTATTCTAATTTTTATAAAGTACGAAATAGCTACCTACCTTCCAGAATATTGCATCTGTATGCTTTTTCTGTTTACATAACGTAACGATAGTATTTTATACATAACGCGAATATGCATTTTAAGTGCGTGATGAAGCTTTAGTTTTAGATAACAGTTTGTTGAAACATTAGGTTTTTTCGAAGCAGGAGAGATGAAAAATGAGCAAAGCCTTCGCCGGAAATCGAACCACGGACCTCTCGGTTACGTGTCGAGCGTGCTTACCACTACACCACGAAGGCATGCGAAAAAGGCGGGAGAAATACCTTATAAGTTATTGTTTCTAGTCTTTAAATTTTCCTATTATGATGATGAAGCAAGAAGCAAAAAGAAGAAAAATCAGATAAACACTGAACTAAATGAGCGAAAATAAAATAGTTAATACAATAAAGGCAATACTTGAAAGCACAAGAGGGAAATTCAAAAAATAGGTCAGTGTTTCTTACATCTAAATTCTTTTCGTAGAAACTACTTATATTTTAATACCATATCGTTTTGCTACCCGCAGTTTTTGAAATACTGAGTTTAGCTCTTTTGTAAATATGTTGCGAAACTTCAAGTGTCTACATCTAAACCTGTCAACTTCATTTTCAAAAATATTATTATTCCTTTCGCCTCAGATTATTACGTTAAAAGTTACTACGTTAAACTTGGAAGAAAAACACTTGCATATTATTCCGCATGCGTCATTTTTATGAAAGTAAAGGATATACAGGTGTTCACTGATTTAGGACGGTGATACATACTGACAAATCGTAAGTTGAAAAGATCGCAAAGTCAGAAATGGGCTTAGTGCATCTTTTGCAGTGTAGTTAAATCTTGTTCATTTTATTTGAACTAAAGAAATCAGATCAAGTAAATAGACCCATATATCTTTAGGTCTTCACTCATCAATGTAAAATGCATCTAATGCACATGTGAGGGGGGGAGAAAAACCCCTCATCTTTTCGTTCCTCCAAAGTATTTCTTAAACAACGAGTACTGACGACGAACCTGGAATTCCCAACCTGTGTTTCCTGTTGATTTTCTCCGAAGCCATCTCTCAGAATCATCTCCTACGACATACGAGCTATGAATTTAGAGCTTAAATACTTAAGGGACGTTTAAATACAGATTTCATAGTTATATTGACTGAGGAAACTTTAATTAAACTGTGTTAAATATAGGATAGAGAACTCAAAACGCCTTAGCTGTGTTAATGCACAACACATCAGCTACAACGAACGTTACATACATATGTGGTGCCTATGTTGAACGACAGATGGCGCTGACTTGGACGATTGAATGGAATTCCAAAGCTGTATGTAAGTAAAGTGTCGGCACTCCCATACTATAAGAGGACGCCAAATTGCAGCGCCATTCCACTGCAGTGGTGGCGATGTAAACAAAATCTCTTCCTCTCCTCCTCTCCCCTGCAGTGACGTCATGGAGGTTGGAAGTAAGATGGCCGCAATGGGTTTTGACACGATTGGATGTAAATATTTTGCAATTGCGTCGTAATTATATATATCAGTGTATATATTCTCTATTTGTACAGTATTTCAGAGTCCTAAGTATACGAAAAGAATACATTTTTATGCAAAGCTTATTGTTATTAACATTAAAATTATGCATTATTTCTTCTCCACTTACAGAGCTTCTACCTAAAATACTTTCTCAAATATGACATGATTTTTTTAGCTTCTGAGGCATCTTTTAAATAAAAAAAAATCTAAGTCAATTTGTAATTAATGCTCAATTCGGACCATTTCAAATTAGCGCTCTTTTTATTTTAATAGCGAAATACATTAAATAGTACATAACTGAAAATAGTATTGAATATTTCTGAAAGGGAATAAAAAAAAAGATTTTTCAAAATATTATTTAAAACTATACCTGCGTTATTATAAAATATAGGGTAATAATTCTTGCAATTATCAGATTTTTTTACCTTTAATTTCAACAATACATATCCTAAAACTCTTCTTTATTATTTCCTTAAAATTCTTCTTTATTACTTTCTTAAGTACGCATTGTCTCAAGGAAACGTGTAGAAATGTATTCCATCAGATTTTGACGAAATCTTACTCTTGCAATCCTTAATCCGCAGTATCGATACGCCATTAGAGAAAATTAAAAAAAAAATTGGCTCTGAACAGAGCCTTTTGTAATTAAAAAGTACAAAATTAGTAAATTATAAATAACACAACCATAGCTCGTTAGAAGCTAACAAGATTTCGGTAGAATCAAACAAACAACAAAATCAAAACAACCAATGACTGAAAAGAAAATTACATATTTTGTGTCTCCCTTGGAGCAGCTGAGAAAGCCGCGGTCGTTACAAATCGCAATTTCTCCCATTGAAGTGTCGACGCTTTACTTACATACAGCTTTGTGGAATTCCATCTAATGTGGCAGTTGGCCTCGAGACGTATTGAATGAATAACGACGCTAGATTTAAAGACGTAAACAAAAGTGTATCATAGAAGCGAACTAAATATACATAAACTTATTTGTAAAAAATGTAAATACTTTAAATGTAATTAAATGTGCTGTCCTTTTAAGAAGTTTCTTAGATGTCTTTTTAGAAAAGGTATTACCCCACAATTTATCAGAAGAGGGATTAAGGAATGCTTCAAGCAATTATTGAAAATCTACATTGATGCTGATATAGAACGCCATAATTAACTAGCTGGATTACCCAATGAATGACTATTCGAAGCTTGAAGGTATGTAATTTTGTTTTCATATCTTAAAATGATTTTAAGTGACATTAAAAAAATCTACGTTGCATTGAAGAATTGTAAAGCAGATAACATTAGAACTTTACATTGATTTATTTTTGATTCTGATGGAGATCGGTCAAACCGAAAGAGAATTAGGAATTTTTCTGGATTTGATTTTGCTTTAGATAGTGACGAACTTCAAAAGATAGTGACGAACTTTTTCATTTAATGAGCTAGTTACAATTTCTAATATCCTAAGCATTTCATTCGAAGGCGATAAATCAGAGCTAGCAAAAAGAATTCTATCTTTATTATGCAATATTGAAACATTAGCTCAAAATATAAATGTCGCCGTTACGTCTAGCTCTGATGAATCGGAAACAGAAGTAGAAAGAATACCAAACGATTTTTCAATGCAGCGCAATATTTTCAATAAGAAAAATTCTTCTATACAGCGTGATTATGCTTGTAAAAATGTTATTAATGGAAATTCTATAATTCAGAATGTTAATATTAATTATTCTGATATCGAAAGCACAATTACGAAGTTTAGTGCAGAATCGCATGAAAATGGTTTTCGTTGGATCGAGTATTTTGAAAATATTTCTAAACTATTTAATTTGTCTGATTTGCAAAAATTTATTTTTGCCAAACGATCGCTTGGCGGGAAAGCTGCATTATTTATTCGAACAGAACCGGAAATTAATTCATGGTCAAAATTGAGAAAAGCTTTGATTGACGAATTCTCTTTTGAAATAAATTCTGCTAATTTACATGAATTGTTAAATCAAACGAAAATGAAAAATGGCGAATCGGCTCAAGAATATTTCTTAAAGATGAAAGAATTATGTAATTTTGGGAAAATAGATGACGCTTCCTTAATGCATTATGTTGTAAAAGGAATAAATCACAGACACGAAAACAAAATGGTACTATATAGATGTAAAAACTTTCTCGAATTTAAAGAAAAACTGAAAGTGTACGAAGTAATGAAAGACGATTTTGCAAAAAGTAAAGGTGCTTTTGATAGAACGAAAACGAAACACGATTTTAATGATAGAGCTAATTTAAAAAACGAAATTGTGAGTAAAAGTAAAGTAAAGAATGATGGTAAATCTGATATTAAATATAATAGTTTCGAAAGTCGTAACAATAAATTTTGTTTTAATTGTGGTTTAAAAAATCATATCTCTAAAAATTGTATTCATAAAGATAAGGGAATTAAATGTTTTAAATGCAAAGCTTTCGGTCATAAAGCTTCAGAATGCTCTAAAACAAATTCTAAACAAGAAGTAGCTAGTGTGAATGTTAATGTTGAATCAAAATTGAACAAATTGGTAATGATCGGTAATTTAAAGGTAAAATCTTTAATAGATACTGGAAGTCAAGCAACATTGCTTAGAAAATCTGCTTTTGATAAATTAAATGTTAAGGAATTAAGTCCTTCGAATTCCACTTTGATGGAATTTGGGAAATACCGAGTAGAACCATTAGGCTGTTTTAAAGAAAGTATTCAGATTGATGATTTTAAGTGTAGTGCTGACATTTGTGTAGTAAACAATAATGCTATGTCTTGTGACGTTATTATAAGACTCAATGTGTTAACGCAGGGCGAAACCCTAATAAATGAAAATGGAGTTACGATTAAAAATAAATCACGGTGCACAAAAGAAATAAATACGTCTGTTCTTCCAATTGATTTATCTTACGATGAAACTGAAGTAAATATTGAACCTGATGTTCCAAATATTTTCAGAGATAAGGTGCAACAATTGGTTTCGAGTTATGTACCGCGTAAAACTAAAACAACGAATATAGAGATGAATATTCGTGTAAAAAATAATGAACCCATATTTCATCAGCCTCGCAGGTTGCCATTTTCAGAAAAAAGAATTGTCGAAGCTCAAGTAGCTGAATGGTTAGCACAAGGAATAGTAGAACCTAGTTCTTCAGAATATTGTAGCCCCGTTGTAATCGTTAAGAAGAAAAATGGAACACCTCGTGTATGCATAGGTTATAGGAGATTGAATAAAATAGTTGTAAAGGACAGATTTCCACTTCCATTTATTGAAGACATTCTAGATCAGTTACAGGGATCACACGTCTTCAGTACAATTGATCTTAAAAATGGGTTTTTCCATGTTTGCGTAAACAGGGATAGTAGGAAATATACTTCGAGACTGAATTGCATACTGACGCTAGCTTAGAGGGATATGGAGCAATTTTATTGCAGAGGTCTCCATATGATAATAGTTTCCACCCTACCTACTTCATGAGTAAGAAGACCACTGGCGCTGAGAAGAAGTATTCTAGTTATGAACTCGAAATTCTAGCAATCATAGAAACACTAAAGAAATTCCGCGTGTATTTACTGGGAATTCCTTTTAAAATTGTGACTGACTATGCCGCATTTGAAAAGACAATGTCAAAACGGGACTTATCAACTCGTGTTACTCGTTGGGCTTTATTGCTACAAGAATTTATTTATGTGATTGAGCATCGTTCCGGTACCAGGATGGCTCATGTCGACGCTCTAAGTAGATCTCCCATTAGTATTTTTTGTGTTTCAGTTGATATTTTACCAAAGTTGAAATTAGCCCAAGATAAGGATAATGAAATAAAAATGATAAAAGAATTACTTAAAAGTTCTAGTTATGAAGACTATTGTGACAGAAATGGAATTTTGTTTAAATTTGTTGATGGTAAAGAATTAATGGTTGTGCCTGAAATTTTGCAAACAGAAATTAAACGAAGTTTCCATGAGAAAGCACATTCAGGAGTCAAATATACTGAGAAAAGCATCCAAGAGTATTATTTTATCCCTAAACTCAGACAGAAAGTATAAAATATCATAGCAAACTGCGTTCATTGTATTCTTGTGAATTATAAGAAAGGAAAGAAAGAAGGTTTCTTACACCCAATACATAAAGAAGATGTGCCGTTAAAAACGTATCATTTAGATCACCTTGGTCCTTTGGAAGGTACAGATAAAAATTATAAGTACATCTTAGTAGTTATTAATGCATTTACTAAATTTGTATGGATTTATCCTACGAAGTCCACAACATCTGCTGAAGTTATAACGAAGTTGGAGATACAAAATGCTTCCTTCTCAAATAATCTCGGATAGAGGTACAGCTTTCACCTCCAGCGAATTCGTCGATTATTCTTCTAAAGAGAACATTAAACATCATTTGATTACTACCGGCCTGCCTAGAGCTAACGGTCAAGTTGAACGTATCAATCAGACTATCATATCAATTCTTTCAAAATTGTCTTTAGAAAATCCGACTCAGTGGTACAAACATATAAATGAGCTGCAGCATGCTATTAACTCGACATACCAGCGAAGTATAGATACCACACCCTTTGAACTGCTCTTTGGTACAAAGATGAATGCTAAAGGTACTGATAAGTTGATTGAAATGATCGAAGCTGAATTTCGAGCGAATTTTGAAGCTAAAAGAAATGAACTTAGGAAGCATGCGAAGCAACAGATATTTAAAATTCAAGAAGAGAACAGGAAAACATATAATTTAAGAAGAAGAGAACCAAGACATTACAGAGTCGAAGATTTGGTAGCTATAAAAAGAACTCAGTTTGGACCGCATTTGAAATTAAAACCAAAGTATCTTGGACCATACAAAATAACTAAAGTTAAAGGTGGCAATACATACGATGTAGTTAAAGAAGGAAATCATGAAGGTCCTAACTATACGACAACTTGCTCTGAATTTCTAAAACCATGGAGTACCTGAAAAGAAGACTGAAGTAAATTAAAGAAGAAAAAGAAGTATATTGCACATATTTTCTGTAAGAAGACAAAAACTTAAAAAAAATACATCATGACGCTTAAAGACGAATTGAAAGACGCATGAAAAGGTGCATAAAGACGAAGAAACTGCGGTTAAAGACGTTAACTATTGTTTCTATGGCAAATGAAGTTTGAAGACGACTTTACTCATTTTGTCATTCTTGAAGCTGAAAGACGATCAAGGACTCTAAATAGTCTAACCTATAATTTTAGACTTGCTATTGTCTATTCTGTTTTGCTTTTGTATTTTTTTATATTTGCAGTGTCGCCTGGAGGACCAGACGAATCCAGGATGGCCGAAAGTATGTGGTGCCTATGTTGAACGACAGATGGCGCTGACTTGGACGAGGGAATGGAATTCCATCTAATGTGGCAGTTGGCCTCGAGACGTATTGAATGAATAACGACGCTAGATTTAAAGACATAAACAAAAGTGTATCATAGAAGCGAACTAAATTTACATAAACTTATTTGTAAAAAATGTAAATACTTTAAATGTAATTAAATGTGCTGTCCTTTCAAGAAGTTTCTTAGATGTCTTTTTAGAAAAGGTATTACCCCACACATATATGGATAGTAGACAGCTCCAGGAGAACCTCAGTACGTCCAGCACAACGCCGGGTTTCCGTCAGCGTTTGAACGGGCATTGTTGGCTACCACCTAATAAGCCCATAACCCGTGCCTGTTCGTCTGGACGATCGATCTTAACGTCGGTAGATTTTACTGGACAAATTTTTGACTGGACCGTTAGATGAGCAAAGCATCCAAGAGCCGCCGCGCAACAGTATGTGGTTTCAGCATGATGGCGCTCCAGCCCATTTTACTCTCTGCAACATTTGATTCAACATTTGGTCAAAATTGGATTAGTCATGGTGGTCCTATTCAGTGGCTCACAAATTCATCGGACCTGACATTCTTAGATTTCTTTCTGGGGAGGTACGAAAGGGTGTACGAAACATCCGTAGCCAAACAGAAGGATCTTGTTGCACGCATTAGCGTAGCTAGCGTGATCATCCGTGAGACACCTGGTATGTCCCAAAAAGTCAGCGATTCTATATGGCACGCTGGTGTCACGCTTGTATCGTTGCTGGCAGCTGTAACTTCAAACACTTCGTGTGACCTCTGACTATTGCAAATGTAATGATTGTCAGATTAAAATATTTTTATTCACATCCCTTTCTCTTTCATTTCTTCTTGTGTTTTCTTCTCTGCACCTTAGCACACGAGAACTGCGTTTCCACCTCTACATTGGTCTGCAATTCCGAATCGAATTTGAGTAACCTATTGCTCACTGAAATTTGTACGCGGTTAAGCGAATCCCCCTGTATATAAAATCATCTAGAGTATATAGCGAAGCTCATCACGGGGAAAGAACATCGGGTAGATGGGAATCAGAAGCATTCAGTCTCTTAGGCATACTCGTACTGATCTCTGAGTCCTATTTTTTTGCTTAGGCATTATTTTGATCGGAGATAAACTATGCCGAGCTGAAACGTACATCAGATGTGTTTAAGTTTAAACCTATTAAAATAAATCTTACCTGAGAAGCATGTCTCGAAAAACATACGCATATTTTTAAAAGCAGAACTTATCATACATTTTCCTTTCCCGAAAATCCACTACCTGGGTAGGCCGTCTAAGGCTCATGTGGGTCCTGTAAGAGTAGAATGGAGCTTCACTTCAAATAGAAAATCTGGAATCATCATTATTCAGATATTTAGACATATAAGAGAATTTGATTGGGGTTATTATATAAAAACCTCAAGTAAGTGAATTAGAAGCCTACTGAAAATGTAAAATGTTATTCATACAGTATCCTTTCGGTTAATTGGGGTATGATGTGTTTAAAATCCAGATCATGCTGTTGATTTGGAGTCATGAGTTATTGTTAATTTTGTTAATCTAAAATATATTATGTATGTTATTATAATATGTTTCTTTCTGATGACATTCAAGAAGATTAATTTTATGATTTTAAATTCTCAGGAGCGCGTAAAACTAGCTATGCTATAAAACCGTTTATGCTCCATTGAACTTATGTAACTGGTATTTACACTAAGTTTTTTTTTTAAATTTACCATTTAACATTTCATTTTCATTGCATTTTTAGCATAAATCTTTAATTTTACTGTCAAATTGTAAGGTATTTTTGTCCTCCTTACTCCGTGCTTTCGAGGTGTAATTGCAGAGCAACTGGGAGTTGCGATGTTCAAACCTTGGAGAGGGCATTGCACAGTTTTCATGTATACTACTTCAAAATAGTAATAATGACTCCATAATATCTTTTCTCATGACAGGCACTTAGTTATTGATTATGTGCAAACCAATTATAGCATTTGCGTTTGTCAATATGCTGTAGCACCAGAGCACCAATTCAGAAAAAAGTAAGAGGTTCCAGAAACATGTGATGGCAGTGAAACGTGTTTTTTATAGAAAGGAGAGCAGCTTTAGATGCATGCATTAAAAACTTAATTTTAAATAATCATGACAGCATTTTTGTCTTTACTTAGGAAGCAGATTGTGCAGTTCAGTTCATGTTATGATAAACGTTATGAAGATCACGCATTTTAAATTTGATTCTTGTAGCATGCAACTTTTCTCTATACTCTGCTTAATTAGCTGTTAACAATGGCGCCATTATTAAACTCAAAATCAAAACTGCGGTAAGACAATTTTTTAACCGTTGGTTGGTAATACTGTGAAAACTTTGAAGAGAAGGCGCTACACGAGTTAAGGATTTTAGTACCTTTAATTTAAATACTTAATTAAAGTTTATGTTCTCGGCTAACTCAATAAATATATATTTAAATTTTTCATTCCCAAAACCGAACGCCATTTATATGAATAACTAGAGCATAAACTAGTTTACAATTAAATTATGGGTGAAGCAATCTTCGCTTGTTATAAAGAAACCTTTAATATTAGATTTACAATACAATAATTACTATAAAATGCTTTCAAATGATATGATTACATAATAAGCTTAAAACTTTTATTTAGTAACTACGGATATTTCATAACAAGTTTATTATACAAGTAACTATTATATTTCACAATTAATTTAATCCACAAATGAGCGTTAAAGAATGTTTATATTATGTAGAAAATCTAAATTTCTTATGTTCTGCGTTTCACAATAGCAAATAAATTCAGCCAAAATAAGTAAATTTGTATTCTACAGCTGTCTTGTCTCGCATGCTGATATTATTTCTTAAAGCTTTTAATACCGTCAGTTCTTTATCAAAATAAAGTGGATACACTTCGTAATATTAAAAATATGTGTGCTTTCGATGAAACAAAATCTCAGATTTAATTAAATAAGTCAATAATAAATAATAATAAATATGTCTAATAAATTTAATGTTCTCATAATAAGTAATAATAATAAATTTTTGAATAATAATAAAAATTATTAAACGATAAAATACTCTGTTAAAATTAAATATGTTAATTCATATGAATTCTAAATTGAGTAACAAGGGATAAAAGCCATCTTTTAGCTTTTCTAGGAATAACGATAAAAATTAAATGTATATCCTTGTCCAGTAAAACACCAACGGAGGTCTGCAAGTCATTTATTAAACATTTAGTAAACATTAACTACGTAAATTTTTATTCGTAGAACGTGCTAGATATATCACTTGTGCTTTCCGTTCCGTACTTCTCAAAATTTCAATGTGTATGTAATAATTCATCTTCCTGATAAGTAGGCGAATGCAACCTTTTACCACTCTGACTAATTACCGAGTAATGCAACTGTAAGCAGTAACTGATCTCAGATGTATTCGCTGGTGCGCATTACCGTGTGACAGTGTTGCCAGAAAATGTTTAAATAAAGTAGCAAAATAAGACTAAAAAAGTGGCAAAAATCACAAATTACGTCAGACATGAATAAATTTTTGTGACGTTATAGTTACGCATGCTCACATGACCTCTGACGTCACCACAAATTCACCGTCTATTTTGTTCTGTAAGTTACAAACTGTATTCGATTCTTAGTCTTTTTAATTACGCATCTTAGCTTTAACGAAAATTTTAAAATTATACACTCTTAGACAAAAAAAAAAAAAAAAAAAAACTAGGAAAGCTAAGTTTCAGTCGACTTATGCAAAGTTTTACATTTTGGCTGCCAATGAATGAACGGTTGTCGCTACAGCGCATCTGATCTGCGCAACAGGCAGGATATTTAAGAGGAGAAATTACAATTCCAGGTCATAAATTCTTCAGGAATTTCACTCCGTGTATTCTGGCAGACAGTAACTATGCCTCGCATACAGGTGCGCGAACGATATGCGCAGATGTCAGAAGTTGGGAGAGGTCGTGTAGTTGGGCTCAGAAGCCGGTTGGCCTTAACGGCGAATAACTCGACATTTGAGCAGGAGCGATGCCACTATTAGACGATGTTGGCAGGGATGGGTGAACCATGGCCGCACACAGCGTCAAGAAAGAAGCGGTAGGCCTAGAGAAACGACAGAACGTGAAGACCGAGCAATCGTCAAAGCGGCACTCACAACCCCAGATGCATCATTATCATCGATTGTACGTGCAAATAATGCTTCAGTGACAGCAAGGACCATTCATATACGGCTCACAGAAAGGGGGCTGATGTCACGGCGCCCCTTGCGCTGACTACCATTCACCTCTGTACAACGTCAAGCCCGTTTGCAGTGGTGTCGGGCTCATTTGCACTGGAAAGTTACTGACTGGAGTAGAATAGTCTTCAGTGATGAGTTCCGCTTTGAACTGAGCCCCGATGACCAGCGAAGGCGAGTCTGGAGACGCCTCGGACAACGGTGTGATACCAACCTGACTGTCTTCCGGCAGACAGGCGGACAACCAGGAGTAATGGTCTGGGGTGTCATTTCATTTCATAGTAGGACCCCTTTGGTTGTTATCCGTCGCAACTTTACAGCACAGCGGTACGTCGACGAAGTTCTAAGTCCCGTTGTGCTGCCCTTCATGTCACGCCACCCTGGGCTTACATTTCAGCAAGATAATGCCCGCCCCCACACTGCACATGTTTCTACTGTTTGCCTTAGTGCTTGCCGAACATTACCTTGACCAGCAAGGCCGCCGGATCTCTCTATCCTATTGAGCACGTTTGGAGCATTATGGGCAGGGGCCTCCAACCAGCTTGGGATGTTGACGATCTAAGGCTCCAGTTGGGCAGAATTTGGCACGATATCCCTCAGGAGGACATCCGCAACTTCCATCAATCAATGCCAAGCCGAATAACTGCTTACATAAAGGCCAGAGGTGAACAAACGCGTTACTGACTTTTTCACTTTGTGAAGCTCTACCACTTCAATAAATCATCCAATTTTTCTCAAATTGTAATCATTTGTTTTTCTGTACGTGTACATCACTTCTACCGATTTTCGTCCCATTCGGATAACTCCTTCTTCGTGCGTCGTTTTTTTTTTTGTCTAAGAGTGTATTGCTCATTTTCAGTTGTTCAAATATCCATTTCTTTTAAATTAATTCTCATTTAATTTAGGTTTCTGTTTTTAAATTAATTTGCGGATATCCATTCTTAAAAGATTCCTCACGTTTAGCCTGTTAGCGGTTTTGTACTAAATTTTTTGAGCTGGCTCTGTTTCAGATTCTGATTACTTAAAAAAGCCTTGTTCTTTCACTTAAATTTATTCGTTTTGTTACTTCGAAAAATATAGTTGCTTTGATTTTTAAGTCATTTCCATTGCTTAGTTCTTAGCAGTACTATAATCAGGAGTATATGTTTCATTTCCTTCTCTGTTTGGGTACCCAATATATGGCGCGCAAGCTGAAGTTGTTTGGTTCGATTCATTATCACCATAGAACTGGGGGGGGGAATGACTGAAAAACAAAACGCGCGGGGGACGACGGAGGGTGGTGGGAGGCCCCGAAGCATTTTTTCTTTCTTTTCATCTTTTTGACTTCCCTTACCCCTTTTTCCTTATATCGGCATCAGGCTGGGCAGCCTTGAAAAAGAAAGCCCACATGTAAACAAGATTGCCGGATGCCAAGCCTAAATAACTGTTTATTTTTAATATAAATTGTTTTTAATTGATACATTATTTTAACATAAAAGCATTTTATGATGCATTAAAAAAAATCTTTGAAGTCGCAAAAAATAGCACAATAACATGGTGAATGTCGCAAAATCGCAAATATTAAATTTTTAGTAGCATACGTTTGTCAAAAGTAGCAAATTTGCGGAAAATCGCACGATCTGGCAACACTGCCGTGCGATTGGAGTGATATTTATCACATATTTGGAGAATTGGGGAACATCATGAATCAGTTCAGCTTTCCTTAATCCTTCTGAATAGTGAGCAATCATTAAAAAGTGACTGCCCTTTGTTTAGTGCTCCAGTTCTATAATGAAATTTGTCTATTAATCTCCGTGGTTCTAGTGTAGAATTGGGTGCCCTTTCGATTAGCGAAAAATTTGTTCAGTTTTGGCGATGAAACCCCATTTCTGGTTACCATGAGAGTTTTAATTTGGTTTTAGTTTCTTGATTTTTTAAGTGAAAATAAATCGATGTGCACATGAACAAAGTCAAGGCAATGCGCAATGAGTAGTTTGTGCAATTCTCTGATGTTAAGTGAAAATAGGTCGATGTGTACATGGAAACGGAGTTTGTGAAATTCTTTGACTTCTTATTTTGGTTTTGTTTAGCGGCCATCTTGAAATTGTGCCTTCCTGGCGCCGATCTTGGCGTCAAAAAGAATCGCCAAAAAACACCCAATTGTAAACTTTTACCATTTCCGTAATTCTGATATTACCTCCTTCGCAACCCTTCATTTATTCATATGTAATAAATTAAGGAAGGTAACGGAACTGCTGCAGATTTGGTGAGTTTTAACTAATTTCCAGTATTTGCTTAAGGTTTAATGCCATGCTGAATTTTAATAGTTATAATGTTACATATTTAAAACATGTGTTTCGCAAATACATCTCTAAATTTATGTTATTTGAACATTTTAAGATCTTTTAGAGCTATTTAAAGTGCTCAGAGAAGTGTTTTTTGTTAGTCTGTAGTAACAACTAAACGCGCATTTTTAGATAATGATTAAACGTGTATAGAGTTTTGTTTACTTGCGAATTATATGAAGCTGTAACAGAATTATTCAGCGGTGTTTTGTCAACATTTTATAACCGCCATAAAGAATCCATTTACAGTTTACTTGGTTATGTACTAATGGACAGAAGGTTTAGATAAAAATAAAACCTCTAAAGCTGTTTATTCAGCATTTATTGAAAATAATCCATATGAAATGAAACTTATTTAAAACTCTGGAGTCTTTCTTACACATTTTCCCCTCATGGCATTCGCATTACGCTCATCAGCGTGATATTTAAGAAAGTAAATATATACCTGAAATGATTATGAGAATAATGAGATTGAATGAATATGAAAAATAAAATCGAAGTGTTTTTCCTCATATATTGAGATGTACACTAAGAACAAAATCCTTGCAGTTTTAGAACGGTTAATTAAATCTAATTCATTTAGAGACTTTAAATTTTGATGTCGGTCCAATGACGTATATTAGACGTAATTTAGTAAATAATGATTACTTTGATTTAATATATAAGTCAGAATTTACACTGGGTTATCCATGACTGAATAAGAAAAAAACTGGAGCAATGTTTCTTGGACATATTTGCAGGGATATAATGCACATAAAAAACCGAGCGAGTTAAATCCTTACAATCAGTTCAAACCACCATTTTAAAAATGCGATTTAGTTATTTGTACTTTACTGGAAGAAAGTCTTAATTCTTATTAGCTTCACAATATCTACAACTGATATCAGTTTCTAGAAATGCTTTTATGAAGCTTTAGGAGCTGCGAGAAGATTAAGGCTCAGACATGATGCATAAATTTGAAAGAAAGAAATAAAGCTATAAATGAATAAAACCTATAATTAAGCAGCAACATAACTCAGCTGCATGTGTATGAAGAACAAAATGCTTGTATTTATGCTAGTTTTATCTTAGAAAGAAGAAATTTAAAATTAAATACGCATTGATATGTATTTATTTGTTCTCGGCTTTTGAACTATAAACTGAAGATGTTATTTACGCACTGCATATGACTCTAATTTTATTCATAGTTTTTATATACCTTCTTCTAAATTTTGTATAAATAATAGTGACATCAGAAGGTGCCACAAACCTTTTCCGTATTGCAGTAAACAAAATATTAACGCAACATCTTTTTATCTCCCCCCCCTATATTTGGGCAACCATTTCTTACTGCTGCGAACAAAGCCAGATTTCAAGGCCCTTCAAATCACACAGGCACACAGCCTTCACACAGGCGCGAGAAAAATAAAAAATTCTATAAGTAAATAATTTGGAGTAAAGGAAGGAGTTATAGTAACTGAAGGAGTACAGTAATTGAAGGAGCTAAGTCTGCGTCTGCGCAAAACTCATGCTATTTTTCTATTTGAGCGTATTGATACGAAATTTGATAAATTTACCTTTCAGATACTCAGATAGATTATTTCATATCTTGTAATCATGACAAGATTTTTTTTAAATTTGATGAAAAGCAATATAATTTTATTTGGCATTACAGTTTGAGATATCTTTTAAAAATAAATTTTGCGTTTTATGGTTTTCTAAGATATCATATAAGGAATGAAGTAGACACAAAATGGGAAAAAAGAATGCAGTATTTTAACATATTATCAAAGTGTAAGCATTTAAATAGAGATAAACCAAAGTATTTGTCAATAAATGAATTAAACACGAAAGTTATGAAAATTTTAAATCCAAAGAAACGTTCCAGTTTTTTAAATGATTACTTATCGTTTTAAAAACATTTTTAATTGCTAGAACTATAAAACATCTTTTACAGAATTAAAACATATCGTTGCAAGCGTACGTGTTTGTAATAGATTGAATGCACAAGTCCGATAATAGGTTAATAAAATTTATTCTCATCAAAAGAAATACATCAGAACTCTGGAATTTTCCTCAGAGATATTCGTACAAGTTTTAACAATATCACGCCGTAATAATCAGTAGTTTTAGTGCAAACTGCTAAAAGCGTTAAATAGAATGTAATGCACAGCGCATTTAAAGAGAAAGATAATCCGATTTCAGGTTGAATTTGCGATAATAACAACAGCAGCTAACTAAACAACTGAACCGAGATGCTCTCTCGCTGGCTTTTTATAATTTTCAACCGGTCGCGAGAAATTTCTAATAATTGCTGTTTCTCGAGAATTTTGGAAGACAGTAAGAGGATGGAATTACGGTTTCAGCTAATATATTGGTCAATAACATTTATTCAATTTCAATACAAATTAATGAGATACCCATTTATTAAATGTTAAATACACGTGCCCCTGCAGTTTCATTTTAACGTCATAGCTTTGTCTTAAAATTTGTTTCGTGCTGCATTGCACGAGGAAATACAACAATTTTAATTAAAATTCTACCAAAATTGTATACCTAAATACAAAATTCATAACAATTTCCCCTTCCTTCGCGTCTTAGGCAATACATTCCCTAGACAAGAAGGTAAAATTTCTTCCTTGATTGGAATACAACTGAAGCGGCATTCCAAACCTGGAAATCCAGTGCTGTATCAGTACCACTGCTGCTGTGACAGCCTCTTAATCAGGAACACGATAAGCTTCAGGCCACTTGGTGAAGTAATCCTGAAAATCCAGTACTGTATCATTACCACTGCTACTGTGACAGCCTCTTGATCAGGAAGTGAAGTAATCTATGACAACGAGGATGTATTTGTTGCCATCAGCAGTTCGTGGCAGAGGTGTCAGGATGTAAAAGGCGATACATTGAAAAGGTGTTCCTACATTGTAACGCTGCAGCTTGCCTCGACTGCGTTTCTTCGGTCTTTTCCGACATGCACAGGCATCGCAAGATGGGCATCATTTATGCACGCCATCCTTTGCATTACTTCTGTAGAAGCACTCATGAACTCTCTGCAAAGTCTTCATTATTCTGAAGTGGCCTTCTGTAGGGCTGCTATGTAGCTCTTTTAGGACGTCCGGGATCTTGGAAGTATCAGCTGCCATCGAAAATCCTTTCCATCATCCGATTCGAATTTCCGATATAAGACGCCGTTTCGAATGTGGAGTGAATCCCAGAGAGCCTAATATTGTTTTGTGTTAGGGGTACAAATCGAAATGTCCTACCAAGTAGGTTTTCTGTTTGCAGATTCCGTTAAGTCAATTATTGGTTTAATGTCGCCGTCTTCCAGCTGGTCTTCCCTGACTTCGTCGTAACTCTATAGGTCTCGATCAGCCGATGTTCACGTTTTATTTTGTCATGCGAGAAGAGTAAGCAGCACGTGTTTCTCTTCGACCCTAGTATAATATCGGCAGCTTTCTGAGCAGCGTGTTTCAGACAAGGCATCAGTGTTTCCAAGTGAGGATCCCTTCTGATGATGGATAGTTATGTCCTCAGATGCTGAAAGCAGTTTGTTGTTTTTGAAGTACACAGTCCAGTCACATTAATGTGACCACCACGAACTTTCCATGTCAGAGTTAAATAACCAATCACAGAAGGCAGGTGGCAGCACAGTGCAGTTGAGCGTATATAATGGGTGTGTGAGGGCTTCGGAAAACATTTCAATCGTTGGCGTAATGCAGAAACGAAGCGATTTATCCGACTTCCAAAAGGGCATGATCATTGGCTTTCGGGCCAAGGGTGGAAGCATTTCCGAAACGGCTGAGTTTGTGAACTGTTCGCGTGCCGCCGTGGTAAAAGTGTACCGTGCATGGCAAAATGGGACTGTCCAAAATCAGCGACGTGGCAAATGTGGTGCACCACGGGCCATAGATGACAGAGGCGAACGACGGTTGCGGAGATGCGTTCGGGCAGATAGACGGGCTACCGTTGAGCAACTGACCACCAAAATGAACCAAGGGGCTACCAAAAGTGTCTCCCAAAGTACTATTCAGCGAACATTGCTGCGTCTGGGCCTCCGAAGCAGACGCCTGGTTCGTGCACCTATGCTGACTGCTGTTCATCGACGGCGAAGGCTAGAATTTGCACGCCAGTACAGCAGCTGGACGTCCACTGAGTGGCGACAGGTTGCGTTTTCGGATGAATCGCGTTTTATGCTCCATCGGACAGATGGACGTTGGCGTATAAGGCGTGAAACCTCTGAAAGGAACCACCCTGCAACCATTGCCGGAACGGTCCAAGCTGGAGGCGGGAGCATTATGGTCTGGGGAATGTTTTCCTGGCATTCTCTAGGTTCACTGATCATTGTGGAAGGCACAATGGATCAATACAAGTACGCATCTGTCCTTGCGGACCATGTTCACCCCTACATGCGCATTGTTTTTCCTCAGGATGATGGCATCTTCCAGCAGGACAATGCGAGGTGCCATACAGCTGCCAGTGTACGTGCGTGGTTCGAAGAGCACCAGGATGAGTTTACCGTCCTCCCCTGGCCAGCAAACTCACCTGACTTAAACCCAATCGAGCATCTGTGGGACCATCTCGATCGAGTTGTTCGCGCCATGGATCCTCAACCGCGTAATCTAGCGCAGCTGGCCACGGCATTAGAGTCGGCATGGCTCAACATCTCAGAGAACACCTTCAGGGACCTATGTGACTCTCTTCCTGCACGTCTCGCAGCAGTCCGCTCTGCGAAAGGTGGTTATTCTGGCTTTTGACAGATGGTCACATTAATGTGACTGGACTGTGTATAAGGAAAAATTGTATTTCCTTAGAAAGACCAATCCGAGTATGCAACGGTCTGTAATATCTGCCATATATGCCGTGTGATGTTAGACGACACTTCCAAATCTGATGTTTACTCTTAGCTTCCCATCAGTTGCGGTTTTATTACCAGACACAGTCTGAAGGTTAACGCAAGTGGCGTCCAAATGAGTTTATCTTTAAATTGTTGAGCTAAATCTTTCCAAGTGATGGTAACATTGGCTCCTTTGTCGATGATCATATTGCAAGGAACTCCATCAATATGCCCATTGATGGATACTGTTGCCACTCACTGCAGAAATCTTGAGCGCTTTAAAATGGGGTTTTTATTATAGTTCAAACTCCACTCCGCGAGATGGCCACTAATTTACTTCTTGCGTCATTATTGTGGAATGGTCTTATTTTCCGTGCTCTGGGGTATTCCGCAATTCCTCCGTATATGGCCTTTCGCATCGCACTGAGAGAACTACTGACTTGTCTTATGAGTTAGCCACTGACTCTTCAGAACTTCTGGAATTTTCCTCAGAGGTATTCGGACAATATCGTGCAGTAATAATCAGTGGTTATTCAAACTACTACAAATGTTAAATAGAACGTAATGCACAGCGAACTTAAAGAGAAAGCTTATCCAATTTCACGCTATATTCACAACAATAACAACAGCAGGTAACTAAACAACTGAACTGAGATGTTCTCTCGCTGGCTTTTTATAATTTTCAACCGGTCGCAAGAAATTTCTAGTAATTTCTGATTCTTGAGAATTCTGGAAAGCAATAAGATAATGGAATTAAGGTTACAGCTAACATAATGTTCAATTATGCTTATTCAATTTCAATACAAATTAAAGATATATCCATTTATTAAATGTTAAAAGCACGTGCCCTTGTATTTTTACTTTCCCGGCATAGTTTTCTCTTTATCTTAAGTCTCGTGCTACATTGCATGGGGGAATACAAAAATTTTAGTTACAAGTCTACCAAAACTATGTCTCTAAATGCAAAATTCGTAACAATATATTATATCAAGTTATCTGAAACAACGCGAGAATTAGTCTACTAACAAAACTACAAACTTAATACTAAAAAACTAATATTTTACGTCAGTACATTGTTAAGGAGGATGAAAAAGTCATTGTGTCAGTTTTCGGCCTTATATTTCGCAAAAATAATAGCTGACACCAGTTTTATTGGGAAAATAGATTCGCTTCCTCGAATTAAAATCTTTGACTTTGCAGCAGCTAAAACATTACAGATTATAAATAGCTTTAATATCTTGAAGGCGATATCAAAGCTGTTTATGATATGAGCTATTTTATCTGTGACGGCAACAACAATATTGCGTCAAAAAAGTTAATTAATCAAGGAAATGTAGAAAATAGGAGATTATAGTTTAGTAAAATTGCGTATGCATTAACGTATATAAAGAATAACATAAGAATATTGGGTCAATAGCAAACATAAGTATCGCAAGAAGAGAAGATAATGGCTTTCAGAAATTTAGAATCCTTAGCGAGAGAATCGAGACAATCGCCACAGAAAACGCAAATATTCTTAAAATGGTATGTCATTCTTGAAATGCGACCTATGGAATTTCATTCGTCACTAAACGAGACGTCAGATGTTGTTTACAAAAATCGTCCGAGTACGATTTAAAGCGTACCTCAATGACGTATTTAATGAAACAAAGTTTAATAGAAGACAAATTTGATTAAGCTGAATAGGAAATGTTTCAGACAAGCATGTCTTCTATAACATGTAAGTTTCTAAGCCAAATAAGCTCTTAACTATTTAAAATTAAAAACGTTCTCTTAGAGAAATTTAAGAAACGTCCAAAATGATCTTCAAAATCATGGCAACAAACCTAAGATCCTGTATTCCAAGTTTAATTAAAATCAAGAATGCGACTGCATTTGATAATAAACAGAATTAAGCAATAATTATAAAATGTTTTGCTTTCCCTGTTTAGTGTCTCTTGAACTATTTTTAATTACGAATACAAGCAGGCAAAATATATGCCTGCTCGCATCCATATGTCACATGTGATATGCAGCTTAATTAATTGCATTTAAATTGTCTTTCAATTCAGTAGGAAAGTCTTTTCTCCGTTTTAAAGTGGTTTCACTTTTGTTTAGTACAATTAATCTTTTTCAAGCGATTGCAAATAAATTTCTCATTTAGAGAACTGACGGTACACTTTTTGGGCTAAAAGTGACTGAATATTCTCAGAAATTTAAGAAAGTATTTGCTCCTTTTGAAGTAATTTGTATTTGTTTCGTGTAAATTTGTATAAATTTCTGAGTGCCTTTCGTACTGTTCTTACAGTGAAAATGTAATATTTACTCTCTTAAGATGCAAAGTTTACTCTCTTTTACAAATTTTCTGCCTAACTAAAGCGTTATAAGCAATCGAATTAGCAAATTTAGGCCAAAGTATTAATAGGGATTAAAAAAATAGAATCTAATAAAATGCTTTCAACATTTGAGGACTAGTTGTTGCCGGAATGTGACGTATTTAGCTCTCATAAAAACTTTTATTGAGGAATGATTCGCTGTTTTTAATTTTTTACGAAATAAAATTACATTCTGTATCGAAAATTTACTAATAAGATCCTAAATATTAGAAAAGGAAAGGTAACAGTTGTTTTCAGAAACTAAAGAGTAAAAACAAATAATAATATTTCAACGTAGAAGTGCAATAAATTAAGCATTATAAAGAAGCTTTTGATGAACATTTAATTTCTGAGAGAGAACGTAAAAATTTTTGCGTATATTTTACGAATTTCTTTTATTTATTTACTCGTATAAACTTTATTTGATTAAGGTGTAAGCTTTGATTTCTATTACACTGCTGCTTAAGCAAACCAGCCGAACGTTTGGTTTCAGACAAATTTTCGTAAAATCCGGCATCCCGCTATGGTTAACTAAGAAACTTTAGCAGCTACACGGGCAATCTAAGTTAAGGCATGAAAGTTGGTTAGAATACTTTTCTAAAAAGTAGCATCAAAATATTATTAGCAATTACTCTATTACTCAATTCACATAAAATCCTACTACACTATCCCAGAGTACTGATAAACCAACCTTATAATCTGGCTCACAAAATAGTTAGATTAATATCAATCATGGGATGTTTACAGCTGCGTATTTTCTGTCTTGTAATTTTTGTGAATAATACATTTTTTACTTTCTGATTTCAAATTATAGAAAAACTGAATTTCAGATAGACGTTGGGTTTATACATTACTTTTGATCCTTGCAATAATCGAGCTTTGTATCTGAATCTCACTAACAATCGTATTTACTGTTTAACTAATGTGAATTGAAGTTCAGATTTTACGTAAATTTACATAATTGCTAATTAATTTATATTTGACGTAAGTTTTCACCATGTATGTTCTAATCTGCGTGTAAACCAAAAACTAATTTACAGAATACTTTCAAACGATATCTCTCTGCTTGGAAGATATGCTAAACACTGCAGAAAAAATAATAAAGTGTAAAATATATAATGCAGTTAGCCGTCTGGCTACCGGAAATTACTTTTGGAAGCAACGCTTCTGTTCAGCATTTTCTTATCCATTAGGCCACTAAGGATACTAATCAGCATTATTGAGTTCTCCGTAAATTTGACTATAAATTGAAAGGTAAACTAGTTATCTGATTATGAGTCTTAAACTAATTACAATTTCATCATTAGTATATTTGTATGTAATAGTCCGGGAATGTCGAGGTAAAATGAGAATTTAATGAAGGGATTTATTGAAACAGCAAAATTTATAAATTACTGGTTATTGACTGCATGAAGTTAAAAAAATGAATTTCAGTCCTCTGAATGCATTTCAGAATCCTTTATGGGAAAGTTTCCGAAAATCTTACTAGATAATACGTTATGAGTTAGGATTCAGTCTAGAAAGATCTTAGAACAGAAGTAAACCATTATTTCTCAAAAGTAATGTCCAATCCATTTATATATCTTAATGATATATAAATTAGTGTTTGTGAGAATGCTTAAATTTTACTTGTCTGGTATGTCAATCACAAGAAGCAAAAGAATTTGAAGATAGTATAATAAACTATGGGATCACTTGGAATATATTAACTGGAAAAAAATTACAGAAGATACCTAGCAGTTGATCTGAAAACTGAGTTTATCAGTACAAGCAAAAAAATCCTTCTTCACCAATTTTGAACAAAACATTCTAATGCGTGGCTAAAAATAATTAAAGCACTGCATTGCAACATTAAAGTCATTACTCCATGATATTTAAATCAATACATTCATCAGCGCAAAGTGGGCAAATATCATAAATGAAAACGCAAGAAGGATAGGTGTAACTGTAACGGGATACCAGGACTTTACCATTAGCGATACAGGCATAGTCTTATCGCACTACTGCAATGTATAAAGATATTGAATGTCATAGTGTTAGGGAAGGGGTATGTTAGTAACCCACTGAGGCTGTACCATTAGTAATCAGAACTATATTCTACGATACTACTGCATTAGAGAAGGCAAATACCCACGCATATACACTTCAGAGTACATTACAAGAATTCATGAAAATAAAAATAAATGTTTAAAAAAGTTAATATTCACATATTTGAGAGTTCATAATAATGATTTTGTAAGAATCGCGTCATTATATAGATCTTCAGAGGATACACAATTAGCGCGTGGCGAATTGCAGGTTTTTGTCTATTTAACTTCATTCTATAATTTAAGAGATAAGGCTTTATTCAACTAAGCCTCAAATTTAAAATAAAATTTGGATTTGTCTCTGTGGTAATATCCATAGGAACTAACTGCGTGTTGTATTGTCTGCTTGAACCGCTTGCTAGTAGTATACATCACATATTTCTCTTTATTTATATCATACAATATGTCGTGGAAAATGTATCTTGTTATTATAACTGACTAAATTGTGTTCTATGCTGAGCTTGCCTCAAATCTTTCGGGATAAATTTTGTTATAATATTTATGATTATTGTTAGAAAGTGCATTTACTGAGCATATATTTTTGAAACGTTTAAGATGAGATCTTGGCTTTTGTTGTGCATATTAGATGATATTGTTCAGTACAATTCGTAACGATCTGCTATGCCCCTTTCTCCGTATACATACTTATTGCTGACTGTTTCTTGCAAAAATGTGGAACCGTGTCCTATTTTATATAGAGTAAGAAGTTACAAGAGATCTTTTTCTGGGTTGACAGTATGCAATTTGCGTCCTTGATTCATTTCATGGCATCTTTGCTGTGAGGTTGCGACACTATGTTGCTGTGAAATATGTTTGAACTATGTTTGAACTATGATATCGACAGTCTTAGCATGTGAAGCACTGGCGTCTAATGCTAGCGCTTGGTCCAAGTGGTCTACGTATTCGTTTCCATTTTGGCTTTCGTATGCGCGTTTCTGTCTAGCAGGTGTTGACTCGGAGTTCTGAAACGGATTGAAGTCGCTCATTTCTTGCATAATTAGAGACAGAGTTTCGAAACTGGAACTTGCCTGATTGGCTCTCCAAATGAACTTTGGTTTTACATGTTTCTAGTTCAGTTGTATAGGAATTACAATTTTTATAGTTATTACTTCAGCCTGAGAAACAGTGTTAAGCTTGTTTACTAAGAGAGTTAGTGAGTTAGTGAGTTAAGTGACTTTCCAAGTGTTGACTACAGTTGGCGTTTCGTAGAAGATATAACAATTACCTATTTGGTCCTTAGATTCTGAGCTATCTGTTTAAGATATTAAATACATTGGCACCCTTGTATAAGAATCTGTTGTATTTGTTGCAGTTGAATATCATGTGTATAGAGAGCTTGAGGGTTCGTAGGTTCTCTCATTCTGATTGTTGTTCGAGTTACAGAACACACGGCTTCGTGGCCTCTTCCTTTGCTGATGTATGCTAGGGTGGTGTACCATCTAGTTTACACAACGTTATTCTTGGTATGTTCATGCAGTATTTAACAATGTTTGGGAGGAATGAACATAAATGTTCTTTTGGTTATGATTGCATTATACATTATTCTATCATCTATTATGCATTATAAGTGTGGTTTCAGAGCCCAACTTGAAATTTGCATCGTCTGTAGAGCTTCCATAGTTTTAGCAATGTGTTATATGATGAAAATGAGATGTTCATTCCTCTTGAAATTTGATCCAAAATGAGGGCGAGGAATTTTACTTAAGGGGTAAATTAATATTATTATTGTTGAGATTTAAACGAATTCGAATGTTCTTTTTGCGAACGACTTTTGTTATACATTCTATAATATACAAAGCAACGCAACAAAATTGTATACCTTACAATCGAATATGCAAATGATTAAATTTTAGTTTTAGCCGGAACTCTAGCGCATTGCAATGGAGCGTTAGTATGATGTATAAAACAGAGGACATTCCAATGCTGAAGCATAACTTCCATGCGAATGTGGTTCTGTCGATTCACGTGGGCCTCACTGACCACGTGAGGCAAAGCTTCACTGAGAAGTTCACGAACAATGTAAGCAGACGTCACCATTTGAAAGTGAATGTGCAATTAGGCTAAAAGAAGCAGGATAGTCAAATGTTTTCTTTGTGCAACGCTAACATTTGAGGCTGTTAACAGGAATGGGTGAAACATGGTCGTACAGAGCATCAATAAGGTCGTGGTCAGCAAAGAGCGACGACAAAATGCTAAGACAGAGTGATCGTCTGATTGGTGCTCACAGCTCCTAATGCGTCCTTATCAATGATCTGACGTGTAATCGGGACACCAGTGCCTGCAATGACCATTGAAAAGTGACTCAGCGAATGGGGCGGAGATCACGGAGGAAACTGCCTGCATCGTCTGCCTTTTACTGATTGCAATGTTCCCCGGCACATTTGATTTGCGATCTTAGGGACTAGAGTAGAGTTGTTTTCAGCAATGAGTTCTACTTCTCAGCGAAGCCCGATGACCAGCGAAGACATGTTTCTAGACGTCTAGGACAACTGTGGAATATTCACTTAGCTGCCGTCCGCCACATGAACCGACAATCGGAGTTATGGTATGGAGTGCCACTTCTTTTGGTAGCCGGATCCTTTTCGTTGCCATCCGTGACCCTCTTACAGCCTTACAGCATAGTAGTACATCAACAAGATTCTACGTCCCTACATTTCACGGACCCATGAGCTAACATTTGAACAGGAAAATATCTGCCCGCATATGGCACCACGCCTTTCTGTTGCTAGATTTAGCGTTTCTCAACACTTTCCTGGTCCGCAGAATCGCTCTACCCAGTAAATTCTTTCCTAACTAGCCAGTTGAAACGTGTATAGCATGCAATATCGCTGGAGAATATTCGCCAACTCTACGGGGCAATGCCCAACCGGAAAACAATTTGAATCTACAGGTGGGCCAACGCGTTATTGATTTTGTTTGCTTTTGTAGCTGTATTTCTTGAACAGAACATTCAATTCCTGTCACAGTGTTAACGATTTGTTTTCAATACATCTACACTACGAAAAAAAATGGGACAGTCCTATTTCTCGCGTTCTACTGCGCCGACTGACGAAATTCAACTTGCGTGTCTCGAAAGCGCGACTTGGACATGTATTAGATTTATATATAGCATTATTCTAACACAGGTATTTTGACAAAAAATTGATCTTTTTCTGAAATAGCATACCAATTGTTTTACATATTTCGATTTTGCGACTCAAATTAAGCCAAACTGCCAAGTTTTGTAAAAGTCGCACGAGTAGTTATTAAAATATTAGCTCTGATAGATTTGTTAGATATTCTGGGCGCAAGCTGAAAAAATTCGCCAAGTTAAAACTTTGAATTTCTCTGTAAATTTCGCACCAAATTTTACAAAATTTAATATCCAGGCATAATTTGAGTCGTAGAATCGAAATATGTAAAAAAATTGGTATGCTATTTCAGAAAAAGTCCGATTTTGTGTCAAAATACCTTTGTTAGAACAGTGCTATATACAAATCTAATATATATCCTAAGTCGCGCTTTCGAGACATGAAGAACGCAATTTGAATTTCGTGAATCGGCCCAGTAGAACGGGAGATATAGAACTGTCCCCCCCTTTTTTTTGCACAGTGTACATCATGTCTACCAATTTTCGTCACATTCGGATAACTGTTCTATTTTGTGTATCATTTTATGTTATAATATGTATTATTATTAGCTTCTTAGCGGAAAATCTGAGTTTCTACTGGTTTGTTTGTTATTATTTTGCATAATGTTTCTTGCTCTTTATTTGACTAATTAAAGCAGGGGTCGCCAAAGTGGTCTATATAGACCCCTAGGGGTCTATTTAACAACAGTAGGGATCTATCTGACTCAAGGGGTCGAATGGGGGTCTATTGGTACTGCAACAATTAAAAATAAAAGAAGAAGACTTGGAAATATATACAAATCATCTTCAAAAATTAAGCGACGATTTTAAACTGCGCTTTGTTGATTTGGAAAACATCGACATCCCTGATTGAATTATTGCGCCATTTTCGGCGCAAATTGATAATGTCGACATCAACATACAAGATGAGCTTGCTGAACTATTGTCCGATCTTGAAGCAAAAACGCTTATTAAAAATTTGACAATACATAAATTTTGGACTAATATAAATATAAAGCAAAAATATGTGAAACTTTACGAAATGGTTCAGCCATTTATGCTGGCGTTTCCAAGTTCGTATATGGTTGAAGCCGGTTTCAGTCACGTTAATTCAATTTTAACTAAAAACAGAAATAAATTAAATGTGGAGCTTCGAGGGGATTTACGGTTAAAATTGACTAATTTCGAACCCAATATAGCGAACCTTGCCAAGAAACACCAGGCATACTCATCTCATTAAGAAGTAAAAAATATGTAGCTACTTTACTTACTGTTTCTGATTTATTAAATATTTAGGCTAATATATAGTTTTATTTTAATTACCTGAAAATTACCTTTGTGGGGGTCTATGGAGATTTCAAAAAATTATATAGGGGGCGATGATCAAAAAAGTTTGGCGACCCCTGAATTAAAGTAATGTCATCAACCAACGGAACAGCTTTGTACTCACTAGTGAGTCATATAAAATAATTTGGCTGAATGTGGTGTTTCATAAATCGGCACTGAGGCACGAAATCTGGAAATATCTTCTTTTTTATTCTGCATGATCTCATTTTTACTTATAATAATGATTTCTTTTTCGGAAAGTTATTTTGTCTTTAGGTGGAGCATTTTCGAATAGCTTATATTTTCCAGTGTATAAAGGATTGGCCACCATAAGAAGTCACAGGAATATTTGAAATCCACATGTAATACTACAGGGTGTAGGTATAAGCTTTAATATTTTGAATTTATGTGATTAAACTTCCTTTTGCGGGCATCATTGACTTTTATGCTCTGAATCTTAACTGGTTAAGGGTCACGATAGAGTTGATTTCAATTTTATACTTTATTTTTTTTTACCGCAGCTCTGTTCCAAAGTCAAACAATAAACTGGGCGGAAGATATGCTGTCTGTTGTATTTCTATTTGACTTGCGGAAGAGAATAATTCATCCATACAGGAAGCATTTAGAGCATGCGTGAAGTTCAAGCATGTGTTTAATAATTTAGTAAACAGAACAACGTTGAAGCTGAGGAATAGTTTTATTTTTGTTTTAATAATCTCCAAGCACTTAAAACTTTCTTACTGGAAACGAGTATTATTAGTTATTTGTTTCGAAGTAGAAAATGAAATGTTTTAGTCAGCTCTTCCCTTCTGTAGTTCAAGTGGTTCTGGGAATTTCTTGAATTTAGCATGTTAAGATACTGGGATATGTTAACTGCAGCTTCTTGCAGAACTGATTATTCTTAACCTTAATTATTTAAGATCTCTAAAATTTAATGAACATAATCTGTTTTTCTATGTTAAAAGTTACTTATTCGTAATCCGCAATTTTCTAGCTAGAAATAAAATTGGTAAATTGTTAAGTAAAGTTTGACCATATTTTTGTGCCAACTGTTTGGATTCAGGAGTTTCAAATTCGCTATTATGTATGCAAAGTTTAAAACAGTTATCTGAATTTTGAAACAGATGTCAATGTAGCTTTATAAGTGTTTATGGTCTTTTATATATCTTGCTACGTTTTGTAAGCAATTCCGATATCTGAAATTCTTATCTAATCCATCCTCTACTGCATAGAGGTTAAAGATTGATGGCTTCTCAGAAAACAATGGTTAGGCTCGATTTCGTAAGGCTTATCAGTATGTGTGTTGTCCGTTCCCGCCCTTTCGCGGATGTAATATTGGTCGCCCCTTGTAGTACAACTTGGATACGGCTGTAAGTGATGAGACGACTAAGTGGCGGATGGATTAGGCCGTTCAGGAGAAATGCTTGAAATACAAATGTCCTCCTGTCAGCATGCTGGAAAATTCCTAACCTATGATCAATTGCAGCAAGCTCTATGAAGCAAGTTATAATAAACAATAATATTCGCATTTGGGCGGCGCTGGTTTCAGGGTAATATTTAGAGGCAGAATATTACTTATTATTGAGTAATTTTATGGAAAATAATTATTGCTTTTTCTGTTTTATAATTAACTGCGATCTAAAGGGAATTTTCCACTCAGAGCATAATCAACTACATCTCATCTACTTAAAGGTGATAAGTTTGATTAGCAGTTTTTGCCTAGTATTCAATTGCAACAAAATAATTTAATTTATTTATACATTTTTATTCTACTTCTCTTTCAAACATCCGAAGTCTTTTTTTTTGGTTTTTAGAAAAAGTATATCGCTTTCTCCGAGAAGCAGAGCACTCGAATTAGAAATCATCGATTTTCCCTAAACTCTTCATTGCGGAGGACCTTAAAGTTAATATACTGAAAAATATTAGCTCCCATCTCTTAGAAAAAGCAAACACATCTAGGCTCTGAGTAACATATACATAATTTAAATTCGTCTGTCGAGCTCCTCTCTGCTCTATTTTTAACGGTATTATTAACAAGTTTAAATTCGATTTTATTTGAAATGAATATTTATTCACGAAAATCTTTTGAATATAATAAATCAAGTGATAGTGAAGTATAAAAATTTCAATAATTTAATAGTTGTCTATTTTCCTTTAATTTAATATGTTTATCCACAGATTAATTTACAGTTAATGAGATCAGAATTGTTATAAAATCATTTAAATCATCAACTAAATTATGACGCAGTTGTTGCGTCGCTGTATCCACTTAACTACTTACTTCTGATTTTTCCGATTTCATCTGAAATGTTTACACGTACGAAATTAATTAATTAATTAACACCTTTGTTCAATCAGACCCATACCTTTTTCAATCCCCTGACAAGAGCCTAATAACGGCTACGTCGATATAACTATTGAACACTGGTAATTAGTACCAATCTGAAGCGTAGGCGGAGAACTTCATCGAGTTTTCAAGAGTCATTGTAATTTTGTTTCATGTATAATACAAACATGAGGCTGCAAATAATTAATTCTCCAAGGCATCCTTTCAATTGCAGAAGCCCTCTGGGATGTGTTGTTCTGCAGATGGCTTTTTGTGTTTATTTTACATTTCATGGTTCCTCTAGATGGGATTTTTATGTTTATTAACTAGTTATCTTATCATTTGGCTGTTATTGTCACTTCCAATTTCGTCTGCTCCACCCAAAATGCAAATTTATATTTTCAAGTACACAGTTCTTGAGCTCTATCTAAAGCTTGCGCCAACTATCTCTCACGGTCCTGTAGCATTTCTTTCACTGTATGAATAACTTGAATCGGCTTTATCCTTGCTAGTTGTAATTGTTCGCGTAGGTTGAGGGCTTGAACCAAAGCTTGTAGGCGCGCTTCGTCTTGTTAAGTTTCCTTTTAACACTTTAAATTTTATTCTAATTTTATTTAATTACGATAGTAAAAATTAACACTTTTTTTCTAGATAAATGTAAAGTACAAAAAAAAAACAAATATTTTTCAGAAACTTATACTATATTACAAAATATTTCAGCTGCTAATAAAAATGTTATCAAAAATAAAATGCATTCAGTATATCAATGTAATAATTGAAGCTGATGAATGCATGCACAATTAAAACTAATTAATTGATTACAATGAAGAGGTATTCAATGCCATATGTTTTGCTCATCATTTAGACAGAGAATGTAATGGTAACAAGAGTGAATAAATAATTCAAGGTTAAATGAGAAAAATCTCATTATCTCCTCTGTTTTACAAAATTGATCAAATCTATAGCCATCATTTCACTCTTCAGCAGACATGCATACGAAAGCGTACAGAACAATGATTTCAGAAAGCTTTTGTTCTAAATTTATGAATAGTGCATACCTGAATAAAATTCTCTCCTACTCTTCATAAATTAAGTATGCATATATGCATAGGCCTTTATCGCCTTAAAGTCGTGGATGAATGGGACCTTCGAAGAGGATAGTACTTGGAATTAGTGATAAAAATGATTTTTAATTTTCAGCGTTTTATAGACGAGATTAAAATTTTTTTCAATTTTTACCGCTGGCATAACATTTTTGTCTCAGAAAACGCTACACGTGAACTATTATAAATCATCATTAACAATTATTAATGAGTTTAAAGTTTTGTAACGGAAACGGAATTATTTTAATAATGCGAGATTTAAATTTAGCACAAAGATATACAGAAAAAAGTAACTTTGGAAGACTGAGACAATATGAGAACTCCCACAGAAACATCTCGTAACATAAAACAAAAATAATCATAAAAGTTACATTTTTTTAAAAATTGTCGTTATAGAGATTAATGAGGCTTTCAAAGCAAGAAAAGGATAAAACCAACTACGCCGTTGTTTAAATTCATACGAAAAATTATAGACGAAAACATCAGGGATGACAACCTCACAGAGCAAACAACGCAAAGAAAAACATCGTCGGAAAAACGAAAGCAAGGAGAAAACACCGCAATTTTAAAATAGTACTGTGGAGTTTTACTTATTTAATTCTAAAGTTCTAGCTTAGAACCCCACGAACACTAACAAGCGAATAATCGGTTAAGTGTGTGAACAAAACACGTAAGACTCAAGGAGGGTTTATAACCCTTTATTTTTCAGCATATTTACAAAGAGTTCCTACTTGGAACTTTACACAAAGCCTCCACTCGGGTTTGAACTTAAAATAATAATAATTTAAACTAAACTAGCTCAATTAAGCCATTTGAAAGGTATAGCCGAAGCTATCAGAAAACTAACTAGTTGGCCTCTAAGTATTAATTAAGTCGGCGAAGTCAAGCAAAGGCCTAAGGTATGGCGGAGCGTAGTAACTAAGAGAGGAATTAGTCAAAGGCAAACGCGCGCTAGTTAGTCAGGGAATCAGACTCTCTCTCTCTCGAAGTCGGTGAAGTAATGACTTAAATAGTACTCTTTCTCATTTGCATTAACTGCGTTCCTGAAATTACATTCTGGCAGGAAATTGTAAGCTGAAATTAGAATTAGATAGGAAAGATACAAAACTTAAAATAACTGTTAATAAACTTAAGATAAATCTTACAGTTGAAAAGGTTGTAAGGTTTTAGTTAAACTAACAAAGTTTTATTTTAATTTTACTCTTTCTATCTCTTCTCATTTCAACTTCCCGTTAGAATAAGCGCGCGTTTCAGCTTTATGCTAATTTGAAGGAGCCAAGTGTATTTAAAGAAAGGTAGAAACCTTTCGGTGTGAAAGAGCTTTTAGTCTCAAACCACGGTTACTTTATTCGACGTTCTCCTGACTAGCTAGCATTTAAATTCTAAGCCATAGCGCTTTTACGTGATTGCTTACTGAAGTAATTCCAAGTCCGTCAGTATTAGTTAAATCTTGCTACGCACCATTTAATTTAGAGGCCAACCTCGCGTTATAGCTCTGCGAGCAACAACTACTTAATTTCTATTTAGCTTTAATTTAAATATTATTTGATTGTTCATTTTAGACCCAAGTGCGGTCTCTATTTTCTGTATCCCTCCCGAGTTGGGAAGTGGTTGTAAATAATTGTGATTTAATAAAAGAGGATTTTAAATCGCTTTAAAGTGCAATTCTCCTACCACTTAATCACAATATTGTACCACAGAACATAGCTGCATTCAGCTCCCTGTTCCAGATCAGGATTTAAGGAGTTCACGAAGATGTTTGCCAAGAATTTGCACCGAACACTCAGTCCTGACAAGGTCTTTTTCCCCTTAATTTCGTAATTAATTCTGAAAAGCAGAACACTAGTGAGAAATGAAATAAATGAAATTAGGTATGGTTATAGCTTATTTTATGACCATAATGTGTACAAAACTACAATGAAGACCATAATGTGTACAAAACTACAATGAAAATGCCAATCATTAGCACGAGTTATGGCCAAGAGTCCAATGTTGTCGAAAATGAGGTATAAACGGTAGCGGTGAAAACGTGGTGTATAGTCGCCTCTGATAAACAGACAGCATGCATAAAGAGTAGCCATGCTGTTAACAAGAGAGTTCAAAAGTGCATGTGGAAGTCACATCGACTCCTCCACCAGAGCAATTTTCAACTCCTGAATGGTTCTAGGTGGGGGCTGGAGTATTACAAAAGTCCTTCCAGGAGCATCCCAAGCATATTCAATAGGATTAAGATCAGGAGATTTGGCTGGCCAGTACTTTTGGTGAATATCTTCGCTTTCCAGGTAGTCATCAACTAGGTGGGCCCTATGTGCTCGTGCATTGTTGTTCATAAAAACGAACTCAGGGCCAACAGCTCTCCTGAAAAGTCGCACAAAGAATCTCCTGCCTATATCTCTTGGCATTCACGGAACCAGTGAACACATGGAGCGGTGTTTGTGTATTTTGCATGATCCCTATTTGGACCATCATTCCTCCATCATCCTAATGGTCCCTTTTTATGATGTTGCTGAGATGCTATCCGGTGCCAGGTTCTCTCTATATCAAGAATCAGGTTGCATACTGAATATGGACTCCTTCATGCAGAGAACATTAGCCCAATGAAGATGCGTCCAGTGTTGGTGTTGTATGCACCATTATAGAACCTCTCTTTTGTGGAAGGGAGTGAGTGGGATGCAAATAGCGGGCTTTCTGGCATATAGTCCTGTCTCATGGAGTGTTCTAGCTAGTCGTCCTTGAAGCTGATGTTCCTGTGGTAGTAGCGAGTCACAAGTTAGTTCTGCAGCTGTAGACATCTTCTGGGTCTTAGCTGAAAGTACCAAATACCGGTCGTCATTGGTCATTGGAGTTCTCGGGCGACCTTGTCCTGGTCGTTTGGACACTGTTCTGCTGATTTTAAACTGATCAATGAATTAGAGGTGACACTTGATGTTACAACCATTTCTCTTGAAACCTGAGCTTGGGAATTCCCTGTCTCAAGCCCACCCACGATTCCCCATCACGTACCTTTGTCTAAGTAATGATGTGTACTCATTTTATCTAAAAGGCAGCAAGATTATTTAAGAAAGATAGTAAAAATCACTACTATGTTGCAGAGCGGAATGAGCTGAGCAGCTGGACTTGGACTTTCATACCTCCTGCTGGCGTAGCGACGTTCACAGGAACACATAAACTCATCTCAGTGACACCAGCGCAACAGAGATATTATATGGCAATCAACTGTCCAGATTTTCTCTAGTAGGGGGAAATGTGGAAAAATGTTTTCCATCTTTTAATTTTTGTCCACCAATATATTTTAATTCAATGACTGCACAATAAGTACTTATCTTTTACGACTGCATTAAAATCAACTCATTTAAATATTTATTAATTTAATAGATCTATATGTTTTCTTTGTTATAGTTAAACACTACAATACTCTTTGCTTTAGTTAAATGAAACTTCATTAAACTATGTTAGGCATTCCTTTCACATCAATAAACTACAAATATATCATTTATACAATCGATAAATCCCAGGCTGATTCAAGCGTAATTGAAAAAAAAACGCTTTTAATGTAAACTTTTTATTAGAATAGATATCAAGCCCAGTTATTCTTATAATAATTGTTCCTTTTTAAATATCGCTATTATTGTAAAGAAATTTTACGAAGAAAAAACTTTCATAAAAATGTTAATTTCCTAACTTTTACGCTTCGACTAAATTTCATGATGATGCTAGCAAAATGATTAAGATTTATTCTTAGTAGTTTTAATAACCATGAAAAACACTGAGATTTCCTTTGAATTCATTTTAGAAAGTATTTTCGTTTCATCTCTTCTCACAATAAGCATAACTATTATGATAATTGCATTATTAAGGATATAAAACTGTTATTAAGTCTTTTCAATGCTGCAAAAGTTAGTATATTAACTGCTTTGCGTTTTCAGGTTGCACGAGCCGTCATTACAACCAGAAAATCATTTTATGAATTCTGTTGCATCCGGAGATGAGAAATGTAGCTCTTTCAAGTAATTTTAATTAAGGCGTTATCTCATAATTTAGTAAATCAGATGACTTTCACATCACCACTTTCTCGTATGTCTCTATAAAATATTTTTCTTTACCTTCAGAAATTAACTTCGTTTCTTATTGCTCAAATTCTAATTTATACGGTACACAATCTTTCAGAAACATAGCTGTTTGAAATAACTTTAATGATTTGCCAAATAACACTCAGATGCAATAACGTATGTAATCTGCAGACTGATGATCAGCTGATGTAATTTGCAGCTTATAATTTGTTTACGCAGCTGAGACTGCATTAGGAAGAACGATGATTTCTTACCGTTTGGCTACAACAAAACAATGTCTGGCTCTAATACTTCTAAGCAGACTATATTTAATGACATTAAAATCCATAAATCGAAGTTTTGTTAAGAATAAAAAAATATTTTCCTAGCTGTAACTGCAATACGCTAGATACATCCTGTTCCACGCCATCCGCATCAAAAACGTTATCAAATGCACACATACGCTCACAAACTCACACACGTATATACACTCATGTCCATAAATTAAGGATAATTCGGAGTCACGCGGAAATCGAACTCTTAAAATAAATATATCACCTGCAAAATCACTACACACATCTTCAAGAATAATATGCAAATTTCAGGACCGATGACACCGATGACACCGATGACCAGATGACACCGATGGTACTTCATAATGACGAGAGTGTAAGAGAGTGGTATATAAGGAATACAGGCAAAGAAGTAAAATTGTTCGCAGGAACTTTATAAGCATTTCAGTGCAATAACCTAATAGTTATGACACAAAGGACGCATTTGGATGATTTTTTACGTGGTAGAATTATCGGCCGTCTGGAATGTGGGCGTACCCAACTGGAAGTATCAGACGAACTTGGGATTGCCCAGAGTGTCATCTCCAGGCTTTGGCAACGATTCCAAGATGATGGTAATGTGAGTAGACGTTACAGCACGGGTCGCCCCAGAGTTACAACGCCGAATGAGGACCGGTATTTGGCAGTTACTGTCAAAAGAAACAGGCAGAGCAAAGCCTCATACCTGTGTCGTCAGCTCTCTTCAGCCACTGGTACAACAATTTCAAGGCAGACCGTGTACAGACGCTTAAGTCCGATTGGTCTATATGCTCGTAGATCTGTCAGATGCGTTCCTGTCAGATGCAACTCACTGTCGCCTGCGGTTAGCCTGGAGTAGAGAGCTTGCATTGTGGACACCGCAACAGTGGGCTTGTGTGATGTTTTCCGACGAGTCCAGGTTTAGCTTGCAGTCTGATTCTCGCCGGACTTTCATATGGAGAGCTCCAGATACCCGTTACCACCAAGAAAACATGATTGAACGACACCGTTACGGTGGTGCAGGAGTGCTCGTTTGAGGTGGAATTATTCTGGGTTCCAGAACTGACCTGCATGTTCAAATTGGAACCATGACAAGCCAAATTTATCGGGACGTCATTCTGGAACAACATGCACGTTTGTTTCGGGGCGCCATGGGCGCACAATTTATGTTTGTGGATGACAACGCCTGTCCTCACCGTGTAAACATCGTAAGCGAATGCCTTCAATCGGAGGATATCACCCGGACAGGACAGCATTCTCACCGGACTTGAATTCAGTAGTGCACGTGTGGGACATGCTTGGCCGACGAGTTGCAGCCCGTCAACCTCCTCCTACATGTCTACCGGAACTTCGGAGAGCATTGCGTTTTGAGTGGTGTAATATCCCCCAAGATCAGATCGATAATTTGATACCCAGCATGCCTAGGCGTTGTACGGACTGTATTGCATCGTCTGGGAGACATACAATGTATTAACAATCATTCCAACCATGTAATGTTGGTTTTTTGTAAATAGGTTTTTTTTTTGTAATTTGTTCCAGGGAGAAAAAATCGCTATTTTTTTTAATAATATCAAACATATAGCATCTTTTTTTGCTCTTTACCTTTTGTTTAATAGATAAACTTTACAAATAAGTGAAATTTGTTTTGCTTCTAACTCTTCCTTTGCCTGATTTTGCATTATCCTTAATTTATGGACATGAGTGTATATATATATAATTATGCTAAACAAATTTGTATTTCCTTGCGTAAATAAAGCACTTTTAAACAGTAATTTTGAGACTTAAAGTAAGAAAAAGATCATGATTTACACTTAAAATAAAATATTTCCTACAAAAGTATTAGTAAGGTTTGGTTTCATTTATTTGACTATGACAAAGCACTCGAGAGTAATAGCCAAAGGAGAGGTATGCCTTCGTGGAAGACGTTATAGGTTATTCAATTATGGCAAAGCACACGTGGGTTATCTGCCTAAGGGGAGGGATGCCTTCGCGGAGGACTTTCTAAGGGAAACTGGCTCGTATACACGTTACACATGGGGAAAACCACGAAAACGCCCATGCAGCCAGCTCGTTCGCGGGATTCGAACCTCGGACCGAACTACCAATGTTCAGCGTCTTTACCGCTCGGCCGCTGGTGGGCCTAGTGGAAGACGTTTAAAGGGAACTGGCTCGTTTCCACGTTACACATGGGGAGAACCACGAGTGCGCTTTTGCAGACAGCCGGCTGGCCGAGATACGAGCATAAGCCAAAGAACCTCTATGTGAAGAAGGAAAGGCTCCATAGACGTAATGTAAACCACTTTGTCTGCAACGCCGCTACAAAGAAAAGGGAACATTCGCCAAGGGATTTGGCGACGGAATCTGTTGGCGAGAATTTCCCCTCTGTGATGTGCCTGTTCTTTAGTACCTAGCCGACATTTTCCCCCTCCGCGACGTGTATAGGAAATTGAGGAACACGGGTTAAGATGAATCGTTCTTTGACTTGTCGCGATAATTTAAACTCGGAAATGATGAAATTTTAGGTGTAGTTTCACTTTCACTGGCTGTTGAACTTCCATTGTCCATATCGCTACTTGAAACCAAAGAACCTATTCTTTGTTTAAACTCTTGCTAAATGTAACGGTCGAACCTGTCCAAACCAACTTCGACATTCAGCTTCGAGCTTTGGCGCTTTTTGGCGACAGATATTTCACGCATGCGCAGTTGTTTCCCTTTTCGTTGGAAGGGAGCCACTTCTGCTTCTGCGAAGTTTTCCTTCTTAACAGTACATATTCTTTGCATTAGCTGGACTACCCGTATTCGGCGAGTTTATCGCTCTGCCACGAATGGGCCAGACTTACAGATACGCTGCTCAGATATCATTATGACGGTACTTAACAAATTTGAAGAACACATTTTTAAAGATATCAGATTCACGAAATATCCGAGGCTAGACATCTTTATTAAGGTAAAATGTTAAGTATATTAATAGGGCATAGCCTGAATATGGGAAGAGAACTATTATTTTTTTCTTTTTAATACCTTTTTGTTTTTAGTTTTGTTCCAATGAATTTGAAATGTTCTCAGTCTGCTCATATTCGTTACAAACAAACCTGATATAAAAATAATTATTTTCAAGATACTGTTGCGTGCGTACGGGTTCGTAATAGATTGAATGTACTGGATAGATGTACAAGATTGAATGTACAAGATAGTGCTGATGACAGCTTGATAAAGTTTGTCTTACGAAACGAAATATCTTACAGTTCTGGAAATTACCACAAAAATACTCATACAGTTCTTCTCAACATCACACAGCACGATCAGTAGTTACACTTAAAACTACTAAGAATGTTAAACACAAATGCTAATCGCATCGGGAAGCTTTTGCGGATATTTCAGAACTCCGAATTCAGCTCTGGACTAAAAACTGCTAAACTGATGCTCTCTCCGGTCTTATACAGTTTTCCGCGGCTGCCCAGAAATCTCTAATACCTTCCACTTCTCGAAATTACTGGAAGAGGCTGGATACGCTCACAGTTACATAGCTAGGTTAATTAAATTAATTCAGTCACAATACCAATTATAGCTATACATGGAACGGATCAGAATATCGGTAAATGGTCTCCAAGTTTGGCGACTTTTGACGGTTTCTCGCCAAATTTGGTGAAACAAATTAGTCCCCCAAACCATCGCCAGCCTGGCAATATCTTTCCAATTTCGCGAGACAGCCATTTACTCAATGTTTAAATAGATTTGCTCCTGTATTCTTATTTTCCGGAAAATCTTCGCTTCTTTAGATCTTCATGTTGCTTGTTACAGTATGAAGAAAAACAAAAACACTATATTTTTCACATATAACTTCACTAAAATCATTTACATATGTATAGATTTCTTAATAATATTGATAAATAGAAGTACTGATAAATAGAAGTACAGTTTGTTTGTAAATATGTTGTAGAGTCATTAGGTTATTTTGAAGCAGGAGTCGTGAAAAATGTGTAGTGCCCTCGCCAAGACTCGAACCCTGGATCTGTAGAATACGCGGCGAGTATTCTTCCAATCTCAACATGAACGCATTAGGAAAGGAGCGAGAAAATACCTTATATATTCACCCTCTTAAAGGGAGATTGAGGATTACAGGACCCAATCGCCAAGTCCTGGTGGAGACGAGTTATCATTCAGCCTCCGTTTAGTTCGGCCGCCGCTTGTAGCGTCATTTAAAGCAGAAGTGAAAAATGCGCAATATGTCCTCCCTGGCACTCGAACCCTGGATCTATCGAATATGCGTCGATTATGCCTCAGTTACACACACCACGAAAGTATGCGGAAAGGAGAGAGAAAATACTTATAATGTTTTAACATGAATTTTCTGTTATTGGTATTGATCATCAAGCATTTTGCATCACAGCGGCTTTCGTAACATGTCTCCATACAGGTTGAAGGAACGGAAGAATCCGAAACCGCCTCATTTGATGAAACCAAACAAGAACAGAACGCAATCCTCTACTCTGTTTCCTTGCAAGAAATGTCATGTTTACCATATCATTCATAATGAAGTATTTCCTGACCTTTAAATGAGCAGTAACAATCCTTTTGTGTTCAGTAGCGTTTTGTTATTAGGTAGCTCTTTTTCTGGATTCATATGAGAAGCCTAACGTAAGGGTATTGAATACAAAAATATCTGGAGTATAATAAAGAGGAAAAAACATTCGACAAATATATCTGGATGTTTTTGGGCGATATGATTCAAGGACAATGGTCATCATTAATATGGAAACTTCTGTACAAGTGTTATGTATGCAGCTATTGAATAGAACAAAATTACGAAACAAGTTATTGAGCAAGTGAGTTTTAAGACATGCAGAAGTATGTAACAACTAGCTGTATAATGAGGGATGAATTTTTAGGATAAGCTTAACAGCTTAATGGGAATTGGAATTTACTTCCGAAACTGTCGGTAATAAGAGATCTGTGAAACATTAACATTAAACATGGTCCCTGCGAAATGAAATAAATAAAGTTCGATTAGTAAAGTATTCTTAATTCTTTATTAGTTAAAAAAGAAGTTCCGACCTTTACAAGAAATATTTTAAAAGGCATTAGTTGACGAAAGGAAGGGGAAAGAGAGACGGAATCGACATTATTCAGGACCAGGTAAGAAACGATTTTTGTACCTATGGAGTTACCTGAAAGAATAAAGCTTAGTTAAAATCTTTCCCTTCTGATTACGATTTGTCTCGATTAATTTGATTACGGCAAAGCATTCGAAGGCTCTCTGCCTAAGGGAAGGATGCCTTAGTAGAGGATTTTCTGAAGGAAGCTGGCTCGTATATACGTTTTTAAACCACGAAAACGCCGATGCAACCAGCCCGTTTGCGGGATTCAAACCTCGGGCAGAACTACCAGTGCTCAGCGACTTTACCACTCAGTCGATGGTGGGTCGCCCTTTTGATTATGAGCCGTTTTGAATACTTTGTACACCCTAAGGAAATGCCGATTATATATTGATATCGATCCTACATACTTGTCGATCATGTACAGGCTTCAATGCTACATCTTGCTATTTTTATGCTAGATCTGATTCTATGCATCCAAGCGCATTTTATGCCTGTGATAGTTCTGCGCTGGTGACAAATGTTCATTAATCCCTCTGTTCATTATTGCATCAGTATCAAAATTTACTTTTTATCTTGTTGATAATATGCGGGATTCATTTTGCAATGTGCTGTGGTTATGCAGTACAGCGTGTCGTGCCTATGCAAAATCAATCCTACCTAGTATCGAATCTGTGCAGTATGGGTCCCACGACATAAGACATATTTAATGAAATATGTCGACTTCCCATGAGTATTTCGAACCTAAAATCAAAACATTTGAGGAAAAAGTGAGCAGCTATAAAAGGTGCTCCTGTAGGTAAAACATTTTATTAAATTTTAAACAGGTCTCTCAATATTTGATGAAAATCTCTCTCAGTCGTATATCCGTGAATTTTTTATCTGAAAGCAGACAATTTTTTGCGTTTGACTAATTAAATCATGATGAAGAATTTTTTTACTGGGAATTCTTAATTTAGAGAAAATAAATTAAAAGTATGGTTTCATCTGTTGTTGGTTTTTTTTTTCTTCACAAAACCTTTTCCACCGATTTCTTCAAATTAGGTGCAAAATCTTGTGAAACTTTTGTCAAGAACGCTTTCATAAAACTCTGCATGTCATTTTGCGAAATATAGTGAATGGATGTGGAAGATAAGAACTTAACTAAGGTCCGAGATTTTATTCCAAGTTTCGGGCGACACTTCTTAAGAATGATTTCTGTTTTTATAAAAATAAATAAAAGAAAAAGAAAAATTTTAATGAGACGCGGTTTGAGGTTATAAGGTATTTTCTCCCTCCTTTCAGCATGCCTTCGTGGTGTAACGGTAGCACATCGAGAGCGTATTCGAGAGGTACAGGTTCGAGTCCCGGTGATGGCATTGCTCATTTTTCATGTCTCCTGCTACAAAGTACCCTAATGACTCTACAGTGATGCTTGAACTAAAAGGTGGTGAACCACCATCACTTGGCGAGTAGTTCCCCTCATCCGCAGTCGAACTTCAAAAGGGGGAGTATATAAGGTATTTCTCTCTCCTTCCAGCATGCCTTTATGGTGTAACGTTAGCACGATCGGCGTGTATTCGAGAGGTCCAGGTTCGAGTACTGGTGAGGGAATTGCTCAATTTTCATGTCTTCTGTTTCAAAATAACCTAATGACTCTACAGGGTTTTAAAAAAATTGGTACCTTTATTTATAACTGTGGTGAACAAACAGTACTAGTAGCTTATTTTGTTTAAAATATTTATATTATGGGTAACGGCGTCGCGATGGTCAGCTGAAATATAATCTCTCATGCGTGTGGAAACAAAATCTGCTGGGAAATACAGAAAGATACTTCAAAATATTTTTGCAGTTTATTTTTGGATGCAGAAATCTAAAGAGATAGAAAATATTCACATTTTAAAAAAGTACAGAAAGTTATTACTTTTGGCTAAATCTCTCGAACAGATTAGCGCAAACGTTTTTCGAGAGTTTTAGGAAATTAGTAAGAAGATTTACAAGAAAAGTAATTTGCCTAAGTTTATTATTATTATTCATGCAATAAATGATTCCACTTTGACGTTAATGGAATATTCATTAAATAACATCGGTTTTGCGTTATGAATTTTTCTATTAAAATATATTTGAGTCATTCGTTCTTTGACTGCAAACTGCATTTCAAGATTTCTTAGTTTTTGTATTATGGTTAGGAAATTAGTAAGAAGATTTACAAGAGAAGTAATTTGCCTAAGCTTATTATTATTATTCGTGCAATAAATGATTCCACTTTGACGTTAATGGAATATTCATTAAATAACATCGGTTTTGCGTTATGAATTTTTCTATTAAAATGTGTTTGAGTCATTCGTTCTTTGACTGCAAACTGCATTTCAAGATTTCTTAGTTTTTGTATTATGGAATTTTCTAATTTCAAGGATCGTTACTGAATACATTTTATTTCTAAGCTGATATGATTATATTATTATTACAAGCATTTGCAGTCGTGCTAAACAACATTTGTGGTATATTCCCATCTAAAATGGAATAGTATTTGTTTACTTGTCTCATATTATTCCAATTCGTATATTCCAGTGTAATTCTTCGTACTTTGTTGACTAAAATAACGAAGACAGAAAAATACGTAAGTAAATGAACTGCAATTTTTAACATTACGTTTATATTAAAAATTAATCTTAGTAAATTTAATCCAGTTTTAAAACACTGGAATCAGCCAATCAAAAATCGAACACATAGCTAATTTCGATATATAAACTTAAGATAATCCCAGCAAACTAAAAGCAAATGTTCGGAACGGTCGGACTCTTCACCAATAAAGCATTCGTCGGGAATGGCTGAACCCATCTGTCATACAGCTTTCTTATTAACGAAAATTTTAGCCAGGGTACAAAACAGAGGGAGATTGAATTACACCTTCGAGACAGAGGAAACACCTTTCCAGATTTAAAAGAGAACACTTCGGGGACATATCCGAGAGTATCCTACCCCTCATCCAGTACCACAACCTCTCGAAAGGAATTTTCGGCTGCGTAGTATTTGAAATGATTCAAATCCGGTGTTTGGATATGTATTTAATATCTGCATTTCTTTTGTAATTCTTGCTTTATCTATTTTGTCAGTATTTCATTGTATCTCATCATTAATATGCGATAATCTTGTTACTGGCAGCATGTCTTGTTTTACTATTGAATTTGTGTGAATGGCAACAATATTTATATTTTATATTTATCCTTCTGGTATGAAAGTAAAACGAAGAATGGTTTCTTAGATTCACTGTGCTGCAGGCATTTTTCTGTTCAATAATATTCCATGTTTTAGAATGTTAATAAAGTTTGTGTGTCTACAAAGATCATTCTTTAGTCCAAGGCGACTAACATCCGGACTCAAGACTGTGGCAGACGGCATCCGTACCACTATGCCAAAGTGGCGTCCTAAAGGCACTTGTGGAAAAATATAAATATATTGTGATTGTGCGTAAATGGATAAAATATTAGTTTATTAGTAGTTAACGTCAAATTAAGAATTTATGATACTATGCAAATTTATTTCAATTATTTGGATATTGTGTAGAGTCATTAGGCATAGGCGTTTTTGAAGCAGGGTGTCGAAACCTGGACCTCTCGAATACGCGTCGAGTATGCTTCTAATTACACCACGAAGGCACGAGGAAAGGAGAAAGAAAATCCCTTATAACTGAAATATTTGCGTTTACTTTTTCAGAGTTTAGTTTTCAGAAAGAGTCTTTTTGGAGATAAATATAGGAAAAGGAAACGTGGTAAGAATCGACACCTTCTCTGTTGACACTCGATCGATACTGTAGTTCAAATATTGGTTTCAGTGTTATGCCGGTGTCTATCCTATTCAGATAATAATTCAGATATAAATTACTAATTTAATTAAATTCTTTCCCTCTTACTCATGCACATCACTAATTTAAGCGTTGTCTACGCTTATGCTAATATCCTGTATTTTTGTATCGATTCGATTGAGACGTCGATCTTTTTCCAGTGTCGATCCTGTGCCAGTGTTGATCCTACTCCAGTGTCGATTTTACGCCGTGTCGACGCTGTGACTTATTAATCTTACGTTGACGTTATGCCATGTCGATTTTACGCATTATCGATCCTGCGCACTGTCGATCATATGAATGCAAGCCAAGAAACAAACCAAAATAACACAAAAATGATAAGTGCTCTGGAAAGTTTAGAACAAAGTAATCATACAGGGTTCGTATGGCATACGAGATGCGTACATTAACAAAGCGGTCAAAAGAGTACTTACAGGCAGTCTTCTCATGTTTCGGTAATTTTAAGAAATCAGTAACACGAGCAGAATCAGTCAAGTAACGAAGGTATTAATTTTATTATAAATCTTTCATTCAAGTAATCAAATTATTAGCTAACAAAGTTATTAAATTCCTTCCACTGGGGAGCAAATTTCATAAAATTTGTAGCTCAAATGGAATCGAAACAGTGAATTTAGTTGTATTGTTAGACATTCATTTAATTTATTAATGTGCAGGACTTTAGGAACCGTTTGAAGTAATTATAATAGAAAGGTTCCTGACATTATTAGCATTTGCACCCCGACGTCTGCTCTTAAGAGATTTTCTCCAGCATTCAGCGCTTTCGCTTTTAAATTATTATTTTAATAAACAAATTGAATATTTGCAGCACATACTAGTGCAAACAGAAACAGTACCGTGAATCTGATTATGGATATCGAGTGAACATTTAATCGAATTTATCTGTTATTCTGCATCTGTTACCTGTTTATCTGCTAACTGCAAATCTCTTGGCTAAAGATTTCACATAATTGAGAGAAACTTCGTAATCTAGAAATATATAAAATGGATGAAATTTGCATGGATCCCTAAAGTGCAAAAGCTAATATCGTATCTGGAGAAAGGAACTACCACAAAAGAAAGCTTAAAAAGTAGGAAAAATTAATATATTTATGATCTTTTTCATAAAAGAGACATTCGATAATTTTACTTTAATTTGATAACAAGTTTCTATTTTACTCAGTTAAATAACATCATTAAACACTATTAATTCTACATTTAAACCTTATTTCAAAGTGACATTAAGTTCACTATCATATAGTTTGGATTTAACTATACCTCGTAGTCTATTATTTCTTGCAATGTTTTCGTTATAATTCAGTTTTTAAGAACTTTTGCAAAGAAAAGGAACAGTTTAAATAAATCACATGGTTCAAAATCATCTCCTGGTGCATAAATTCTCAGATGGTTTTTATAATAGGTCACCTTGCCATCCTTCCAACTTTAATCCATTGAAGGCAACGGCGGCAGTGGGGTGAAGTAAGCCTTCTCGAGGAATGTATTACGCCTTTTAATTCATCTTGAGGAATAAATAAATTCTGCATGCCGCCCGGATGTGTAGTCTTATCACTTGTATTCATTCATGGTGTTTTGAATCCTGAATGAGATTATTTATTTCAGAAACAAAACATCATGTAAGTATCAAACTCTTGCTCACAGGCATGGCATTGTCTGACTAGCACTGAGTTCGAAATCTGGTAATGACATTTGCGGTCTCCAGTCCCTGCGTAAATTCTTTGAAAGGGTTTTGAATGAAACTTCAGACCAGTGAATCCAGGACTAATGTTTAGTTGCAATTAAAGATGATATTGCAGAAAGCAATGCTCTTAAAAAAAGTTGCATACGTTAAGGGAGAAGCTTTGAAATGTTCATGTTGTCTATCTTCCTCAAGTAGATCCAAATATTTTATAGAGAGGTCTTTACTATTTTGATCATTTAACGCACAGCTGTGCAACTTAATGCTAACTACATATCTGAATCCATTTTATTACGATTTTGCAATACATTAAACTCAGCTTTACACGAACTCGCTGAAGGAGAACACTCAGTTAACAAGATCAAAATTTCGGTAGTGATGAATATAATCTTACAGTATATAAATGGTTATGTGTAGAAAAAAACTATTCCAAAAGTAAGATGGGAGTCCCAGTTATCATGAACTCTTTTTCGGTCCCTAGAGATTCGTGGTAACGATTCGTATTTTATATAATATTAATTTAAAGTTCGTCATATTAATAATTCATAGGCGTCGAACTACTACTGAAGAATTAACACTATAGCTATCCCAAATATCTAAAACCCGAGTTATTTCTTCTCTGTTTCGGTTTTAATAAAAACAAATATTTAAATGAAATCAACAGTTTCGAGGCAGTTTAAATTCCACAGTTCTTTAACAATGTCATTAATGAAGAAGAAAAATGTTATTTCAAGATAATTGAAAAAACTGAAAGCACAGAAATTAACACTCGCAAAGGTATTTTTTTCCTTTATAGTTTAGATGATGATTATTTCTAACTACACCACAATTTTCTCAATAAATAATTACTCGTGATTAATTATTCTACTAATGAGTGAAGAATTTTTTTTTTGTGATGCAACCTTGGAAACACGTACTCGCATCTTACGAAAATTGAGCTAAATTCTCTTACAATTTATTTAATATATCCTACCCGCCGTATTCGAATGAAAAATGGCTTATGATAAACTAAAAAAATGAGTGAGAACGGAGAAAATAAAAAGCTGCATATTTCGTTTCTAGGAACAATTGACGTGGACTCATAAATTAGGGGCTTATATTTATAAAAATAACATTTTATTTTTTTGTGCGTTTTTCCTATGGAAAATCTGTTTTTATGCGTATTTAGGAATAATTAACTTCTGAAATATGCGGAAGGAAACGAAACTAATAAGAGAAATCATTAAAATGTGTCTAACTTCTAACACAAAAATGTGACGGGGGGAGGATTTAAAAATGTAACAAAGTAAAAAAATTCCACAAATTCATGCAGTTGTTTGCAATAACAGAAGAAACTAAGTAAAACATATAAGAATGTTTAATTTTTGACAAACTGGCAAGCAAAGTTTGACTGTATTAAGGTAACTACGAACTCTTATAAGGTATTTCTCCCGCCTTCTTAGCATGCGTTCGTGTTGTTATGGTCAGTACTCTCGGCGCGTATTCGAGAGGCTGGAGTCCCGCTGAAGGCATTGCTCATTTTTCATGTCTCCACCTTCGAAATAACCTAATGTCTGTACAAGCTATTAGATATTTCGGAGCAGGAAACAGAAAAAATCAACTATGCTCTCTCCGCTGTCTGAACTACGGATCATCGTACTGCTAGGTAAGCTCCATCATGAGAGCATGCGCATGGGAAGGCGATAATTTCTTATAAATTTATCTCAATTCAGCTTGTTCATTAAATTAATATTTTGGTGATTATTTTTTTTTTCTCAGAGGTTGGTTTTCACAATTAACTGGCTTGTGCAGAAAAATCCATCATTTTCCAAAGCTGCGTTTTTGCTTTGTATGATGGCATTTTATTTCAAACTTGAGTACTATTAAAAAACAGGAAAAACGAGATATATAATGTTACAAATTCCTAACTTCGCAAGAAACTGCTTTTTATATTAGAGCGCTCACGTTGCAGGAGGTGGGGCATAATGGTAAG
>KK116102.1:80995-112142 GCA_000611955.2 Stegodyphus mimosarum
AAAATAAAAGGTCCCATGCATGATAACATCTCGAAACCTGTGTTTGACACCTGAAGATGCACTTCATTCACTCCATTTGGCAGTACTTTTCATCACAGCATTTGTTAAGTTTCTAAAGATTAAAAATTAAATTAATAGAGGAAGAATGATACTTAATAAAAATTAAACGTTTTATATATATAAATTAAAATATATGTGTAAAAGCGTAGATATAAACATATTACTTACCGTCGTATTCATGACAGCATATATTTCTTCACAATAATCGCTTTTAAAAACAGAATTCACAGTATTACACTTGATTAATTGCTTAAGAAAATTAGAATCTTGGCTTAATTTAGAGCATGTTATGCCAACTGACAGCTTTCGATTATTAAATGCAAGCATTATAAAATAGCCCTCATACACTTTGCTGCAGAAGTTCTCTAACGTTTCTTTCTCGGAAGATGTCTTTTGTGAACCTAATCGCATTTAAAAAATTAATTTAAATGCTACCGTTAATCAGTAATCTAATAAATTAGACATAATTTTATAGGGAATTTAAACGATATATAAGATTTAAAATAACAACATTATTGCAAATATTACGCACAGGAAAATAGACAGAAATGTAAAGCTGATAATTTTTTTTATAATTCTTGTAAACTACAAATAATTTTTATACATAGAAAAAAGCAATAAGGTGAAATTACAATACATCAAACATTTTACATTAATTAATGAATTTTATTTTTTTTTCAAACTATACAGATTATTAACATTTAATTAGTAAATTTGTTTTTAATTTACTAATGGACATCGCTTAGGCATACTACTTGCAAGTTTCCAAAATCATTCATTGGAACTGCATAATACCAGCAAGAAGTTACAGCTTTAATTAACTTTACACAATTGCTTGGGTTCCTTAAACTGACAGTCTTTTTCAGTATCACGCAAGTATTTTTATTTGTGTTAAAACCTGGCAATTGGACAGATCGTTGCAATTTTTCAATTAATTTAAAAGACGATGTCTCGTCTACTGTTCGCGCTTGATGGCAAGGTGCATTATGATCCTAAAAGACATAAAACATTGTTTTTAATCATATTAATAGCTAAAGATTTAGTTTGGTTTTGTTTATTTAATTACGACAAAGCACTCGAGAGCTATCTGCCTAGGGAGAGGGATGCCTTCGTTGAGGACTTTCTAAGAGAAACTGGCTCATGGTATACGTTGCATATGGAGAAGACCACTAAAACGTTTATGCATCCAACCCGTTGGCCGGGATTCGAAACCCGAGCAGAGCTACCAGCGTTCAGCGACTTTATCGCTTTGCCGATGAGCTAAGAGCTGAAGAAAACATTTTTCTTCCAAGCACAGTAATGTACTCAGTTACACAGTAATATACTTGGCACTTAAATATATTTATTTAGAAAATGATTGCTTTCACCATTAATAATTTAAATGGTGTTTCTTTGTTTGGAGAATCATATACGATAATAATAATTATTAAATTATGTATTATTGCTGAAAATTAGGAAATAAATTTTATACCTAAATGGTAATTAGTCGGTTGATATATTGTAGCGAAGCAAGCAAAAGCTGTGGCTTAGAAGAAATGCATTCATGGAAGACTTATCCGGTACACTAGTTCATATTCACAGAGTCCCCATGCAATTTCTTCATGCTTATTCAGCAGTCTTATCTGTTAGACCGTAGATTGGTTCTTTTCCTACCTAAATTGCTTATAAAATTTCAATATCCTCCTTCTTCTTTCATTAATGATTAAAAGTTTTAACAAATTTGTCTTGTTTCAAAATCCCGATCATTTCAGAGCTGCGGAATGAATCTTGGCCTGTCAAAGAAATTCCATTTTGTTTTTTCCCGACACTTACCATTTAAATTATTAATATTCATCGCTTCAGAAATTATTAAAAACAAGCATCTTCTTTCCCTTAAGAGGAAAAGATCGCAGTTCTTTTTGTTCAGAACTTAATACCCACACAAAAGGGATTACTTTGTTGCCCTGAGAAACAACAAAGTTACATAAGGGGAACCCATTTGCTGACAAAATGCTTTAAGCATCTTTATTTATAAATGGCGAAATGTAATGCGTTTTGATATCAGAATAATATTTATGCTGTAATTTTGACATCTGTTGCTGGCTGCTTATCTTAATTGTATTTCTTTTTGCGAAAAAATTGCGTAGTCTTATTTAATTCTTTAATATTTAATAACTTGTGTCTTACTAGTGATAATGTCCTACTAAACATAATTATTTAATGAAAAGTCTTGTAAATACACTGTTAGACAAAAAAACGACGCACCAAGAAGGAGTTATCCGAATGGGACGAAAATCGGTAGAAGTGATGTACATGTACAAATGATTACAGTTTGAGAAAAATTGGATGATTTATTGAAGTGATAGAACTTCATAAAGTGAAAAGTGAGTAACGCGTTTGTCCACCTCTGGCCCATATGCAAGCAGTTATTCGGCTTGGAATCGATTGATAGAGGTTGTGGATGTCCTCCTGAGGGATATCGTGCCAAATTCTGTCCAACTGACGCGTTAGACCGTCAACATCCCGAGCTGGTTGGAGGGCCCTGCCCATAATGCTCCAAACGTGCTCAATAGGAGAGAAATCCGGCGACCTTGCTGGCAAAGGTAATGTTCGGCAAGCACTAAGGCAAGCAGTAGAAACATGTGCAGTGTTGTTGCGGGCATTATCGTACTGAAATGTAAGCCCGGGGGGGGGTGACATAAGGGGCACAACACCGGGACTTAGAACTTCGTCGACGTACCGCTGTGCTGTAAAGTTGCGACGCATAACAACCAAAGGGGTCCTACTATGAAATGAAATGACACCCAGACCATTACTCCTGGTTGTCCGCCTGTCTGCCGGAAGACAGTCAGGTTGGTATCACACCGCTGTCCGGGGCGCCTCCAGACTCGTCCTCGCTGGACATCGGGGCTCAGTTCCAAGCGGGACACCACTGTAAACGGGCTTGACGCTGTACAGAGGTCAATGGTAGTCGGCGCAAGAGGCGCCGTGACTTCACCCCCCTTTCTGTGAGCAGTCTATGAAGGATCCTTGCGGTCGCTGAAGCACTAGTTTCACGTACAATCGATGATAATGATGCATCTGGGGCTGTGAGTGCCTCTCTGACGATTGCTCGGTCTTCACGTTTCTCTAGGCCTACCGTTTCCTTCTTGACGCTATGCGCAGCCATGGTTCACCGATTCCTGCCAACATCGTCTAATAGTGGTATCGCTTCTGCTCAAATGTTGAGCTATTCGTCAATAAGACCAGCCGGCTTCTTTGAGCCCAACTAACACGACCTCCCTCAAATTCTGACATCTGCGCATATCGTTCGCTCAACTGGATGCGAGGCATATTTACTGTCTACCAGAGTACACGGAAAAAATTCGTGAAGAATTTATGACTTGGAATCGTAATTTCTCCTCTTAAATATCCAGCCCGTTGCGCAGATCAGATGAGCTGTAGCGACAACCGTTTATTCATCGGCAGCCAAAATGTAAAATTTTGCATTTTCCGTCGAAACCTGCATGCATGTCAATTTGTGTCCAGTTTGGTTTATATCTTCTGGGTGCGTCGTGGTGTGCCGTTTTTTTTGTCTAAACGTTGAGACAAAAATAAAAAATGAATGACAAAGATTTATCAAGTTCTTTTATTAAATCAACTAAAATCTCTTTACTGCTACTTTAGTATGTAGCAGTAAAAAGATTAAATTCTGTAAAGAATTAAATTGTTCAATAGTTTCGTTATGAAATCAGATTTCAAATAATTTCTTAGCATTTAGCTTGGATTTGAGAAATTCATCAATGTATGTCTTGGTTGGTAACATTTAATTACTTCAGCTTCCTTATTTAGATCATCATCGGCCAAACTGCGAGGCAAGAAACAGTTTCTGAAGGGTTCCGAAACTTTCTTATTGCTGTTTTCTTATTTAGATATAGTGCTCATTTATCAGTTAACTTGTAATTATTAATTAATTCGTCTTTCCTTTTTTCTCACATCAACTGTGTTGCTTGTGAGTCGCAAAAATTTGGAACTGCGTGTACTTAGGACACGATGCTGTAAAGTTCAGGTGACACTGATTTAGATAATAGTAAGAAAGGCTTGATTATTTGAATAAAATTAAAGAAACGAAAATGTGCATGAAATTCTATGAAATAAAAATGAACATTGAAAACTTTTGTTCCTAGTGTAGTATCCAGATACAAAAGCAGGGCAGCTTTTCTGAATTTTGAAGAGATTAATTATTTGTACTAAAGCTGTACATCTATAGTTTTAGGATTTACTCAGAAAGGTCTTATATGTATATTATTAACGGCAAAACTTCTTAATCAATCGGATTTTTGAGAAAATTTCAGAGAGCTCGGCTGGCAAACAAACCTAAGTAAACAGCTTATTCTTTATGAAGATCTTTTGCTGAGATAGAAATCTTTACATTATAGTTCAGTGGAAGAAAGGTAAGTCGATAATAACACACAGCAACACTGTCTCTCTTTTCTGAAATTAAGAAATAAAACGAACTAAGGCACTTTTTCTTAAAGGAGTAAATTCTGGGAAGGAAAAGTTGTCCTTCGGTAGATAAATATAACGAGGGAACTTTAGCTTCCAGGAATAACAATGGATCCCACGGTCACTTTCAGTACTTCTAAAATGAAAGAAAGCCAAGACACTATTCTCTGAAAAAAGTAAATTTCAAAACAGAAAAATTCTCTTTTCTCTGTCCGTAGATTTTCCCCCCATATTTGCAAAGGCTAACTAGAGAGTCTTTCTTACTCAGTAAGCGATGGATAGAAATCGAAAAAAATTCACAGGAATACCTTTATTCGCCGAAGTGTCACTTTGTTCATACGCATGCATCAGTTATTTCAAATATCTTTTTTATGTCATTTGATGTAGAACGATCGTTTTCGCAACTAAAGTAAATTTAATACAACAGGTACCATGACTTTAAATTTGAAAATTAAAAAAAACTGTAAAAATAACGAGATTTGGCAATATTTTAACATCTTTCAAAATTTTCAAGCTTGGAAAATTTGGAAAGTCGCCAAGTTGATCGATTCATGCAACAAATACATAAACTTATGAATGATAACAAGTAAAATAACATGAAAAGGATATATATTGTTGGCTTTTCATACCCAATAACGTAAAATGGAATGTTAAATAGAAATAACAAAAAATTAATCTGCCGAAAATTAGATCAGAATACAAGAAATTCTGGAAATAATTTTATTCTGGAAAGACGTATAACACTGTTGACATTTTACCACGATACGCTGAACCACCGATTAACTTTTTAAAGGCCAAAACGCCTGAAACAGACTTTAATTCAAACGACCACATCCACTCGATACGGCCAATTGCTGTTTTCTTCCCTCCCCCCTAAGGAGGCAGTAGCAGATGCAGTTTTCCCAAATGCATTGCATGAGTTTACTACAGACAGCTTGTCCTAAAAGGCTAATAAAAGCTCCTTTGTTAGGAAGTAGGAAGGATGTCATTTGAAATCTTCACACTTTTGTGGTCGTTAATCGATGGGGAGGGGAAAGAGACTGGCGTTTCGGTATTTTAAGCATACAGGTTAGCGAAAGCTTCGGTTTCTAAGGGTTAAATGTATGGCAAAGATGGAAGTGCAGTAAAAAGTAATCAAAGCAGTAATCTATCTTACAGCTTCAATTAACCAATGAATCTAGTTACAGTGTTCAGAACTGCAATGACCATAGCTGCCCAGCGGTGAAATCGCTGACCACTGGTAGTTTGATCTGGGCTCAAATCATGACGAATGGACAGTCCGCAGGGGAGGTTTAATAGCTTTTCCTATGCGCAATATAAATACAAGCTCTTAAAAATTCTTCGGTTTCTTTTAAATTTTCCCTCCAAATAGCAGAGGTCTGGAACTCGTTCTCCTAAAATAAAAATTCTGCAAAGATTTCACCTGACAAATACGTTTTGACTATTAAAAGCTAAATTTTTTGACTTATATTGCGCTAGAATTTTATCTCTTCTTCCTTAAAATTGCCCACCAGCGGATAAACGGTAAAATTGTTGAACACCAAAAGTTCGATCCAAGTCCAAAACTCAGTGAACAGGCTGCTTGTATGGGAGTCATACTTGGCAAAACATCTGAGAATTTCCTTTCAGACGCTTTACTTAATTCATTTTCAGAAATGACGGGGCAAGGATTTTGTACTTTTACATCGTCAACCGTCGTTTCCCTTGGACTTTCGTATTCTTTTAACCAAAATTAATTACAGCTTGCCAAAAAATAGTGTGAGTACTATTAGTGATAATAACATAAATACTATTAGTGATAACAATTTGCATTTAATAACTAAGTAAATACATATAACATAACATAAATAAAATGTAAAAGTTTGAATATTGTTAACTTCAAAGGACAAATTACAAACTTTTTGCAGGGCAAAACTTGATGCGAATATTTCCATGACCCAAGGCTATAGCAAGAAAAGAATTCTTAATGCTGGGCGAATTCCTATAGAGATTTTACCTTTGATTAAAAAAACGTTTAATTCGTTTATTCTGTCTTATCCATAGAAATTTAGCTCATAACTTTAAAGAAAGTTTTAGTTTTGGAGATGCACGTTTTGTCGTTTAAATTTCACATTTCCAGATTGCAGTTTTACTGAAAACTTGAGGAAGAATTTTCAACAAAACGACGAAAGTATTAGAAATACAAGACTGCAAATAATATAGATGCTTTTTCTCATCTAGAAGCGCATAATGGAAAAAAATATTACTACTAAATCAGTAAGAAAAGGAAACTTAAAGTACTTTTTTTTTCCAAACGGCGAGTGCTATTTTGTCTTTTTGCGGCACTGACCACTCCTAAGGCCGAAAGTTGTGGCCATTTTATTGTGGCGACATCTAACAGGCGGCCACTGTTACCTCCTATGAAAGGACGAACAGCTACAACTTTGTCTTCTCCAGGATTCGAACCTGGTCCCTTCGATATTTTAGTCGGCTCTCGTAACCACTATACCATCTGGGGAATCGGAAACTGAAAATATACAAATCTAACCATATTTGCCAACATAGCGCTGTTTTAGAGATTTCGCGAAACTTATAATTTCTGCAGAAAGTCGCCATTAGTTATCCAAATCTCGTATTTAACATGTTCTTCTTAAATTATCTGTAGAATATTAAAAGGTAATTCTTTTACGGTACTTACATATTATCCCGTGGGCCATAAAAGTTGGCTAATATTAAAGTCTATCAAAGCTATGTCAATCGTTTCTGCGGAATTGTGGAAGGAACGGAATTTATTTATTTAAAAAACAACCAGTATTTAACCCGAAGAAAATAGAAACAATATAGATATACAATATAAGTAGAAGAAAATAGTACAGCAGTAACAGTTAATTTATATTCCTATTTATAAAAACAAACAGCGGCTTATCGAGAATCAATCAGTGTTATACCAAACAAAAGCACAGACGTCATGAGAGTGCTGTTACTTGCCGCTTATTTGTAACTGACGCTATTGGGCAACAGTTCCGTGGTCGACAGGATAATACGTAAGTATCCCTTTTACTATTACGTTTTGGTATTCATTTGTATTGTTTAAGAGAAACTGAGAGTTAAAAGATGAAAATCCTTTATAGGAGCTAAAACAGTTGCTTTGAACCGTATGTTTTACTTATTGTTGCTTTCATATATGTAAAGTATCTTACAAATGTTCCTTTCATGGATGTGAATTTCTGTATATGTAAAGAAACCTAATAACTGTAAAATGACATACAGGCCTGAAAGACTCCTTGTTGAAGGAATTCTATATATCTCTCACATTCTGACAAACGTTTTACAGTTAGTTACTTGAATTTGAATTTATTTCAAGCAAAACAGCAAAGGTTTCAATAAAAATCATTTCCAGCATAGAAAAAGAAATGATGTTATTCATATTTCATTTGCAAATAATGTCTGCATAATATTCACCATACAATGAACAAAGGAAAAAAAGTGTCGTAATTCCATCTTGAAATTCAAAATAGTTAAATTTCGATTGAGCAGTAGGGCTTTCACAATCTCTCGATGGAAATACGAGTGTTTATTTATACACAGTTAGCGCATCTAAAAATATGTGTTAATGAATAAATATGAAAATTCTTTCCGAATACGTTACCCTCTAATTAGTTGAACTGTACTCATGGAACTCACTTTCAGATGCTTTGCTAATAAGTCGCTATAAGGCAACACTTTCTGCTGCCCCTCCCCCGCTTTCTCCGCTTGCTTTGCTGTAGTGATCTTTTTTTTTCTTTGCTTCAGGGGAGCAGGAAAATTTTCCTTTTACATTACTTTACATATCTGACGCTATTGAGCACTTAATAAATGACTACGTAAATATGCTTTATTTCTACCAAGTAAAAAAGACGAATATTTGCGTTACTGAAGTGGTATATAATTTAATCTAACCAGATAAGTCAGTAAATTTTTTTAGAAGGTATTAGATTTTTAGAAGGTATATTTTGGTTGAACATTAGGGGATTGAGAATATTTATTATGGTACAGCTGAAGGAAAAAACCACGCGCAGCAGAAACATATTGTTACGAATTTCACATTTATTTGGCTATTTATTTAGAATTGTAATTAGATTTGCTTCATGTTGCCTTAGCAACGCAGACGATTTTTGAAGAAAAAGCTTCGCCGAAAAAAAAATAGCAATAAAAATAAAAGAGCGCGTGCATTTAATGCTTAATAAATAAATATCTCGTAATTACTGTTGCCATCCAGAAAAATCTAGAAAAATCGTGATTGTTCTACTGATAATTAAAAAGCTTATAAAAGCCGAGGTGAAACACCTCATCTTAGTGAGTTAGTTGTTGTTGTTGCTGTTATACTTGTAGCTGTAAAAAGCGAACTGCTGTTTGTTTACTTAATGCTGTATTGATTGTAGCGATTTCGCTGTGAGATAGAACTATTTTATCTGTTTTAAACTGAGTTTTTGCTAAACGTTTGAGATATTGTGATATTGTGCGAAGATCTGTGAAGAAATATTTCAGCATTTTAATTTATTTCTTGTGGAAAGAATAAATTTTTGTTAACTTTTTAACGACTTGTGCATTCAATATATAACGAACCCGTACGCACGTAACAATATTTGGTGTCAGAAGTGGGATATGAATGCCATTCACGAGAGCAATGGAAGAACAATTGAGACAGCTTGTCACTGCTTTTGCTGCATTCCAAGAAAAGATGGAAGGGGCCGTCAACTCCGTTAAAGAGGAGATGAAAGGTGGTCAAGAATCAGTTAAAGAGGAGATGAAAGGTGGTCAAGAATCAGTTAAAGAGGAGATGAAAGCTGTTCAAGAATCTGTTAAAGATGAAATGAATTCTGTTCAAGAAAAGATGGAAAAATCTGTTAAGGAAGAAATGAAGGCTGTTCAGGAATCTGTTAAAGATCAGATGAAACTGGGTCAAGAATCCGTTAAGGAAGAGATGAGAGCCGTTAAAGCAAGTCAAGAAGAAATGAAAAAGGAAATTACTTGCATAATAGAAAATAAATTTGAGGCTATGGAAGGCAGAATAGATGCGGTTGAAACTAAAGTTTCTTCTGTCAAAGAACAAATAGAAGAGAGAGTTTCTGCCGTAGAACAACAAATCGATTACAGAGTTTCTGCTGTGAAAGAACAAATTCAAGAAAGAGTTTCTGCTATGAAAGAACAAATTCAAGAAAGAGTTTCTGCAGTGGAACAACAAATTGATGACAAAGTTTCCGCAGTTGCCAAAGAAGTTGATACTTTAAAGAAATTCGTAGCGACGGCAGGAAGCAATTCGGATACTTTTAAATTCCTAGCCATGCCTGCGCATCCTTCTCTGAAGCTATCGACATATGATGGGAAGACCTCCTGGCAAGTGTATAAGACACAATTTTCTATAGTTGCGGAAGCAAATGGATGGGATTCCCAAGCTAAGGCCTGTCACCTTGCGGCTTCTCTGAGAGCAGACGCAGCGGATATCCTTCAGACTCTTCCCGAAAACAAAAGGCTAGATTTCGAAGCTCTGTCCGGCGCATTGGAGCTGCGTTTTGGAGAGAAGTGTTTAAAAGATTATAGCAGGCTTCAGTTAAAATCCCGTCAACAGAAGTCTACGGAAACACTCCAGGAGCTCGCCACGGATGTTGAAAGGCTGTCCCACCTCGCCTTTTCGGAGTGCCCGACAGAAACAAGAGAAATCCTGTCCCTGCAATACTTCATCGACGGCATCCGGGATCCTGAAATACAGAAAGCACTGCGAATGGCTGATGTGAAGGACTTAAAAAGTGCTCTGGTCTACGCCATGAAATTTGAGGCAGCACAGCAAGCCACTCGTAGAGACCGCCACCCAATCAGAGCTGCTCACATACAAGAACCAGTGGATCCAATGACTGCTCGCCTAGACGAATTAACCAGAAAGGTGGATGCTTTGACACGGAATACTGGTGACAAGAAATCGTTCGTAAAGTGCTGGAACTGCGGTGCTGAAGGACACATTCGAAGAAACTGCAGAACACCCCAGGGCACGGATGTTAAAACCGCGCCTCTCAAGAAGGAGGGAAACTAATTCGTGGCCATCTCGCGGGGCGGAGGTTGCCAGATAATGAAAAGCCCCAGTTTAAAGCGCTTCAGATTTCTGCAGTGAGTGGCGGCAATAACGGAATTTTCATCATGGGACAAATCAATGGAATTCCTTGTAACATGACGATCGACACGGGAGCCAATGTTACCATCATTCGAACTCATCAACAACTCGAAGGTAAACTTATCTGGACGCCGCCCTGCGTTACCCTCCAGACTGTGTCCGGCGAGAAGATCAATATAGAAGGGAAATTAAACGTTAACATCACGTTTGGAAGTGCCGCCTACCATCACACAGCATATGTAGCAGAAATTACAGACCCTTGTATACTTGGATTGGACCTTTTAAGGAAATACAACTTTTCCTTGGACTTTAAAAATAACGAACTGCATTCTGCCTCTGAAGACATAACTTTATTCGAAATTAATGATGAAGGAGTGAAATCTATCCACAAAATAATAGCTCAAGACGATATCACAATAACGGCAAGAACAGAAATTTTACTTCCTGGATCCATAGCTGAAAATAGCAATTTCCGCTACGGCGTCATGGAATATCCCAAGAATTGTAATAGCCCTAAAGGAGTATTAATAGCCTCAGCACTCGTCGACCTATCAGGGACCGTTATCCCGGTGAGAGTTGCCAATGTAACTGATAAGGCGAGGGTTATTAAGAAAGGTGAAGTGGTTGCAGAATGTACCCCAGTAACCAGCGTTGAAAGAAAAAGTAACATCTCAAAACCCGTGTCTTCCGACAACATTATATCGGAGTTACTGCAGAATGCGCAATTAAACGATGAAGAAAAGAATGCTGCCGAGCGTGTTATTAAAGATCTTCAAGATGTTTTCTCCCGTTCGTCTTCTGACGTTGGTCGAACCAGTTTGACTCAACATAGAATCGATACTGGTGATCATCCACCAATCAAGCAACATCCAAGACGTCTGCCGATTGCGAAACAGGAAGAGGTACGAGCACTTTTAAAGGACATGCAAGAAAGCAATGTCATCGAGCCTTCAGCAAGTCCCTGGGCATCTCCCATCGTCCTGGTGAAGAAGAAAGACGGGTCAACTAGATTTTGCGTTGATTATCGCCGGTTGAACGAGGTTACGAAGAAAGACAGTTACCCTCTTCCTAGAATTGACGACATTCTGGATACTCTTTCTGGGAGCAAGTGGTTCTCGACACTTGATTTAAAGAGTGGATATTGGCAGGGAGAAATACATCCTGATGACAGAGAAAAGACGGCATTTACTACAGGACAAGGACTTTGGCAGTTCAAGGTGATGCCGTTTGGACTATGTAATGCGCCGGCTACATTCGAACGTCTAATGGAGACTGTTTTAAAAGGTCTTTCATACGAAGCCTGTCCTGATATACCGGATGACATCATCATCGTCGGGAAGAGTTTCGAAGAACATTTGGAAAATCTTAGAAAGGTGCTTCAGAAACTGAAAGAAGCCAATCTGAAGTTGAGTCCCGCTAAATGCAAATTATTCAGACAGGAAGTGGCTTACCTCGGACATGTCATCTCTGCTGAAGGTGTGCGCACGGATCCTGAAAAAATGTCAGCAGTTAAACACTGGAGACGTCCTGAAAATGTCCACCGGCTGAGAAGCTTTCTAGGGCTTTGTACCTACTATAGGAGATTCATGAAGGATTTTTCATCCATTGCGAGACCCCTTCACAAGCTGACAGAGAGCAAGCAAAAGTTCGTGTGGACAAAAGAATGTGAGGATGCATTTAAGAATCTGAAGGAAGCCTTAACATCTGCTCCAATCCTGACGTATCCTCAGCTAGACAGACCATTTATTCTCGACACGGATGCGAGTAATGAAAGTGTCGGCGCTGTTCTGTCCCAAGAAATAGAGGGCCAAGAACGTGTAGTGGCTTACTGGAGCAAGTGCCTATCTAAACCGGAGAGGAATTACTGTGTCACCAGGAAAGAGTTGCTCGCCATAGTCAAAGCCGTAGAACATTTCCATCATTATCTATACGGCAGAAAATTCCTGCTCCGCACAGATCATGCATCATTGGCCTGGCTTTTAAATTTCAAGAATCCTGAGGGTCAGATAGCTAGGTGGATACAGAGACTCCAGGAATATGACATCATTATCCGTCATCGCAAGGGACAGTCGCACGGAAACGCTGACGCCTTGTCTAGAAGACCTTGCCCAGAAAACTGCCGATATTGTTCCAGGGTCGAAGCTAAATACCAACTGGTTAATCCAGTCGCACGGCAAATTACAGCATCAACATCGGCTGATCCAGACCCATGGAGTGACAAGGAAATCAGGAAAGACCAGCTGGAAGACCGTGATATTAAACCCATAATTGAGTTAATGGAGACCTCAAACAGAAAACCTACCTGGCAGGATATTTCGAGCTATAGTCCCACGACAAAACAATATTGGGCTCTCTGGGACTCACTCCATATTCGAAACGGCGTCTTGTACCGAAAATTCGAATCGGATGATGGAAAAACATTCCGATGGCAGCTGGTACTCCCAAGATCCCGAATCCCGGACGTCCTTAAAGAACTACATAGCAGCCCTGCAGGAGGTCACTTCGGAATAATGAAGACCTTGCAGAGAGTTCGGGAGCGTTTCTACTGGAATAATGCAAAGGATGACGTGCAAAAGTGGTGCCGAACTTGCGATGCCTGTGCAAGTCGGAAAGGACCGAAGAAACGCAGCCGGGGGAAGCTGCAACGTTACAATGTAGGAGCACCTTTTGAACGTATCGCCTTTGACATCTTAGGACCTCTGCCACGAACTGCTGATGGCAACAAATACATCCTCGTTGCCATTGATTACTTCACCAAGTGGCCTGAAGCGTATCCTATTCCTGATCAAGAGGCTGTCACAGTAGCAGAGATGATGATACAGCACTGGATTTCCAGATTCGGAGTGCCTCTTCAGTTACATTCCGATCAGGGAAGGAATTTTACCTCGGCTGTAGTCAAGGAACTCTGCAAGCTACTCGGCATTGACAAAACCCAAACGACGCCTTTACATCCCCAGTCGGACGGTATGGTAGAGAGGTTTAATCGAACCATCCTCAATAACCTCTCATTAGTGGTTTCCAGAAACCAACAGGACTGGGACAAGAAGTTGCCACTATTTTTACTGGCTTACCGCAGTGCTGTCCACGAGACTACCGGCTATTCCCCATCTCAGATGCTCTTCGGTCGTGACCTTCGTCTGCCATGTGATCTTTTGTTTGGTCGCCCTCCGGATGCGCCTTCATCGCCTGAGGAATACATTCAAGACCTCCAGGCCCGGTTTGAAGTGATGCACAACTTTGCACGAGAGCGAGTCAACTTGGCGACGGAGAAGATGAAGACCCGCTACGACACGAGAGCTACTGGACATCGTTTCAACGAAGGAGACAAGGTGTGGTTATGGAATCCGACTCGTCGAAAAGGACTTTCTCCGAAACTACAATCACCTTGGGATGGTCCTTACACAGTCCTAAACAGGCTGAACGACGTCGTGGTTCGGATCCGTAAGTCATCGAACTCTAAACCTAAAGTCGTTCATTATGACAGGTTAGTTCATTACTATGGCCATAGTACGTAGTGTATATAATTGTAAATAGTAATGTACATAGTATAAGACCATGGTCCTATTTGTATTTAGTATTTGATTTGTATTTGTTAAGTATTAGTATTTGATAAGTATCTGTATTTGTTAAGTATTAGTATTTGATAAGTATCTGTATTTGTTAAGTATTAGTATTTGATAAGTATCTGTATTTAACAGCATTTGTATTTGATAGTATTTGTACTTAGTATTTGATAGTATTTGAATTGTATTTAGCGTTGGATAGAATTTAATTTGCTGAAAGTAACTTATTGGAATTATTGTTTATTTTGTTATTATAAAGTAATGTTTATTATAGCACTGAGGCTTTAGTTGTAAGTTTGGCTTCCTGTCCAGGGATTGTACTGCCCGGGACGTGCAGTCCTTGGGAAGGGGGCAATGTTACGAATTTCACATTTATTTGGCTATTTATTTAGAATTGTAATTAGATTTGCTTCATGTTGCCTTAGCAACGCAGACGATTTTTGAAGAGAAAGCTTCGCCGAAAAAAAAATAGCAATAAAAATAAAAGAGCGCGTGCATTTAATGCTTAATAAATAAATATCTCGTAATTACTGTTGCCATCCAGAAAGATCTAGAAAAATCGTGATTGTTCTACTGATAGTTAAAAAACTTATAAAAGCCGAGGTGAAACACCTCATCTCAGTGAGTTAGTTGTTGTTGTTGCTGTTATACTTGTAGCTGTAAAAAGCGAACTGCTGTTTGTTTACTTAATGCTGTATTGATTGTAGCGATTTCGCTGTGAGATAGAACTATTTTATCTGTTTAAAACTGAGTTTTTGCTAAACGTTTGAGATATTGTGATATTGTGCGAAGATCTGTGAAGAAATATTTCAGCATTTAAATTTATTTCTTGTGGAAAGAATAAATTTTTGTTAACTTTTTAACGACTTTTGCATTCAATATATTACGAACCCGTACGCACGTAAGAATATTAAGTACTATTCATTAGAAAAAGGTAAATGCGAAGATCTAATCTCGAGCACTTTCAGATGCAGCAAGTATTTGGTTGAAAGTTATATTTTTTTAATTTGAGATTTATGTTATTCGCAACCGTATGAAATTTTTTACTCACGTATATTCCTATTGATTATGCTTTTATCTTTAAAACTAGTATTAGTGCAAATATGAAAATTCACGTGGAATATGAGATTATCATGGTTTTGATTTCTGGATCTGAATAACAAAATGGAATATCCATAAATGCAGCAAAGATTTTAAAATTATTATGTAGTATATCTTACGGTGAAAATTTATCTAGTAGATAGCTTCCGCACATTTCTTTAAACTTTAGCACATTTCTGTTTGCTTCAACACATTACAATTGAACACCACAATTTACGAGTCTAGTTTAAATATGCACAGGTGATTCATATTAGGCTAAATTAAATATGCTCAGATGACATATATATAGGACAAAATCATCAAAGCTTTAAACTAAAAGCTTGAATAATTTATGTGAGTTATTGATCTGTTAGGCCTGGACATCTGAAAGCCATCTCAAAAAAGAGCGCAAGAGCTTCTTTAAATTGTTATTGTTGAGCTTTTGCGCTTCTTTGTGATCTCTTTTTGATTAACTCAGGACCCTCTCTTTCCACGGATGCATGCTGACAGTCTATTTCAACCGAGATTGTTGTGGTAAATGTTCAGATCCGTATTTTAGCTAGAAATGTGAGATTAATAAGAATAAGAAAGTCAGATGCATTTTTCATGCATTTGGCTTTCTTTTGAGTGTGGAGCAAATGTGTCGTTTCATAAGGGATGTACAAGGAATCCCGAAACTTTTCTAAAGCATACAATTTATACAATAGTGAAGACTGCCGATAAATGATGAAGCTCTGCGAGACCTTGGCAACAGAAAATGACGGAACATTTCAATAACAAAGCAAACTGCAGAAACTACAGTGAAGTAACTGCAGGGAAATTCATTGAGATAAAACGAATTAATAATTAACTCAACTCTAACACATATAAGAAATTCACCTATAGCAAGATGAAATTAGTTGCATAGACAAAAACAGTAAAACCCCATCTAAAATTGAGATAGATCGATCTCGAACCTACAGAAATTCTCGAAAACTACGAAAGTCTGAACAATTCAACAAAATGTTTCCAAGTCCCACAAAGGAAGATAAAATGGTGAAAGGAAGAGTATTTAAGGATTTCGCCCGAAAGTGCAGTGTTTAAGATCTTGCTTCAAATCAATACACCTGATTGGTCAACAGCAAGAGCTAATGAAGTTAGGAAACTATTTCGGCTCAATTTTTGAGAAAATATTTTGTTGCTCTGTGTTCGGAACTGTTTTGACCACCTATTAAATCTATTAGTTCCAGTCCAGACAACACCAAATTATATAATCACCATTAACACTTAAAAGAGCATCAATTTCTGTCGTTTTTAATGACCTCAGCAACCAGGTTTTCTCTTGAACGACTGTTGTTTCCGTGGATTTATATTTTTTGATTTCCACATAAATATACCGCTACAGCACACCTAATACACCGATACCGATACCTAGCTGTATTAGTGCTAAGCATTAATATGCACAACTGAAAGCAGTGTATGTTTTCTGATGAATGCCTTATTAATATACAAAACTGATTCTATTAGGAACTCCATTAATATCCGCAAATGAAAGCTACATTCAGCGTATAATTATGATGAAGCTATTTCTGAAGAAGTCTTTAGAAGACGTAGATTAAATCAAGATTTTAATCTACACTAACTGCTATGTAACGAGAATATTACATTACGTTATCTCGACAACTAGACAGCCATCATGACAGTTATTATTGGACTGCTGTCAGTATTTTGAAGCTTCACAGCGGCCGAGCGATAAAGTCACTGAACACTGGCAGTTTCGTCAGCGACTCGAATCCCTGCAAACGCCCTTGCTGCATTGACAGTTTCGTATTATTTCCCATATGTAGTAAAAGAGTCTTCTTTACATGTTACAAATTTTCCTTAAAAAGTCCTCCACGAAGGCTATCCACCCCTTAGGCTGTTCCCTTGAGTTCTTTGTCCTAATAAAATAAATCAAACCAGTATTTGGAATCCTGCTTGATTAGAAAGCAATTAATAAGCAATTTTTCGTTTTTAATATAAAAATTATATAAAATTTCTTTGCTTTAATTTTTATGTCACCTGCAGAAACAAGATACTTCATATAAAAGGAAAGTGATGAAAAATTATTTTCATAAAAAAGCATTTTTTGATAACAATCATAGATACTTTGTATACGAAAATACGCGAAATATATTTGCCTCAGTGTGTGAAAATCCACAGTAAATGATTAGGAAATCTCTTTGCACAATTTTTTAGTAAATTAGAAATATAACGTATCTAGCGTTTGGTTTGGAAAGGATAGCTCTAATGGAGTCTTATGATTTTCTGGAACTAAGATAATGTTCAAAATTAGTTTTAAATTAATTCCTGGACGAAAATGAACTCATTTCATGTAAAACACATTAATTTAAGTGCTTCCGATTGTGCACGAAGTCAAAGAGAAGGCTATGTAAAGCTGCAATTGTTCTGTATTCTTTGAAGAATAAATCGATATATCATAGAATATTCGTGCATTTTCTAATTCCATGACTTTAAAAATTAATTTTTTGTATACATACTAATGTGTTAAATGTTTTACACATATTTCTTCGTGTTAATAATTTCAAATGTTCCCATTTCGAGAAAACTTTTAAATCTGTAATGCGCAGATGCAAATGTACATAAGCCGATAAAAGCTGATTTATATTTTAATCTTATGATACATAAGATACGCACTTACTGTCATGAACAGAAATTTAAAAATGATTAAAACTAGATCTAGGGAGCGTTATTTAATTATTTACTAAAAAATGAAGGCAACAATTCAAATCCTCCTTTGGAAGACAAAGAGAGAGACAAGAGAATTACGAGAATTAAGACGACATTAGAGAAGACGAGCTTGACATTAGAGACATTATTATTATTACGCATTGACATTAGAGAAGACGAGCAGGAAAATATATCATGCTTTTAAATGGCCTCAAAACATACGGATTGTCAGACAGATGCGGAATCCAACACAAAATCGTGAAGAAAATTTTCATTCTTTCAAATTATTAATATATATATCACTTCAATTTAGGCTTAACTTCCTGACAGTACAAATTTATGATTTTCTGTAATTTTTCAAAATTGGTTAAAAACTACCCACTTACCTTAAAATGACGTAACTGTTTAACGCGTGTTGTTAAACTGACCTGTCCTGTGTTCAGTGCAGAGTATATATAGTTTTTGAGAGCAATCTCCATTACGAACCTTATTTAAAACATTATTAAAAAATCAATTTAATCGTTTCAGTGCGACGAAGCGTTGTCACGCTTCTCTTATATTATGCCAAAAATGCGTAGAAGCACGATCGCGCTGTTTTTTGTTGCTATAATTTTTCACATTAATTAAGAACTGTCATATTCACACTAATTGTTATTTTTACTAATATCTTTCAATTGTGGTTTTTAATTAAGGTAAAAATTAATGTCTTAGGCATGATCCGCTACTCTGACCCTAGTGGGTCACCCTATGAACTGAATGATACTTTTCATAACTTGTATTTCACACTTCTTCTGCCTTCACAATACTATTAACAATATACGGACGAATACCCAGTTTTTGGTTTTGATACGTCAGTTTCAGGTATGAATTGTTCTTTATCATACATTGTACTGCTCTATCGTTTACACGTAATACGCATTGAAGTCTGCCGTACAAAGAAACAGCCCCCCCCCCAACCCCGCAAAATTCAGCCGTACTTAAGAGGTTAAGTAAAACGTTTTCTTTAGAAAAATTGTCTGCACGAAACTTGCGACAGTGTGAGGTACGTAGTAAAAAAATTGGTAATGGGATTAAGCAATCCAACTTAATTCGCCCCATGCGTAAAAACCGAATTCATAGAATTTGTGCAGCAAAACACTCTTAATAAGTGAGAATTAAAAATACTTTTGTTGCTAAAAATTACTTTTTATATAATGATTAAAGCAGGGGTTCTCAACCGGTGGTACGCGTACTACTGTTGGTACGCAAGAGAAAAATGTGGTACGCAAAGAAGCAAAGTATTTTTAACTATTAAATTCAAAAATTAAAACCCCAACATCCTGATTGAGTTTTTTCTCTAACACACGTAAATTTATGCGATCTGAGCTTTATTCAAGAGTGGTGGTGGTGGTAGTAGTACTTTGTAGTAGTGGTACTAAAGGTTTTCATTTTTTGTTTAGATGGTACGCCATAGTCAAAAGGTTGAGAACCGCTGGAATAGAGTTAATTACAACCGTTTCTATTATATTCCAAAAATTTATGTTAGCATTTTATTCCTTACTTTTAGCATATATACAAGAAAATTCTTCAGCACTGAAACTAATTTTCTAATTTTCCTGACATTATGAAAACGAGTCCTTTCCAGGGCCTAATATGATCCAGAAGAAACAGCTGAAGGAGTTATATAAGGCAGAAGCAAGTTGATGAGTGGCAGGAGTTGTCTTCAGGGTCCAGAAATCGGGAAATATCATTGACAGATGACAATGTAAAAGGGATTTCAAATCTTCTCATTCAGTATTAGGGGTGAAATGCATAAACTCTCCAATACACATGCTTTAAATCTTCCACGTAGAATTTTCTATTGATCACTTTTCATTAAAATCAGATTCTTTGTTAATCATTCCATTATAACTGAAACTGTGATGAATATAAGAGAACTTCTACAGATACATTTTTGAGGGCAATGAAGAGAGGAACACTGCGCTCTATCAGACTGACCTATAGTTCTTTGTTCTATATGTACACTATATGCATATGCATTTATATATATGTGTATGTATATGTATGTATTCTATATGTGTATATATTCTACATGCATCTGTTCTTTGTTCTATTATATTGGTATCTATTACAGTTCTTTGTTCATGTTCGGTAATTCTAGTTTTGCTGGAAGTTTCCAAGGTTTTACGTTATCTGGATTCATATTTTCAACCTTGATTAAATCTCTTCAGTGTTGTCCTCCTTTACGTTTTTGTTATCAGTAAGCGAACGCGTGATAAACCAAGTAAATCTTTGACTTTTTCTAAAATCGCGCTAAAGATGCGATAAGTAATAGATCCGCTTAATCCAGTGATAATCATCGATAAGCCTTACTGAAACATGCTGCTCAGGCACTAAAATTTGTTAGACCTTTTCAGTTTGATTTCGGAGTACTTCGAGCACGAGTATTTGATGTACTTTTCGAGCACGAGTGGATGATGTAGCACGAGTGGTTGGCCATTAAACTTCCTAATTTTTGCAATCTCTTGCTTGTCATAGTGTAATTAGGGCAAATCTCAGTTTTGTTTGCTTTATTTGCATAAGCCCATCCGTGGATACGCGGACAAGGCTGCTAAGAACTAATAAATCGTCCCAAGTTCGATTCTCAGTAAGCGAAGCAGGATGCATGGGGTATCAAGATTTTCTCCATGTGTAACATTTAATACCAGGCAGTTGATTTTAGAAAATCTTTCGTGAAGGATTCCTGTCTAATAATACTCCTGCTTGCATACGAATTGGGAAGTCTAACTGATACATTTGAAATACTTTGGAAGAAACCCAATATAAAACGGGAAAGAGATGCTCATTTACATGGAGATAAAAGTTATAGCATCAACGTTTTTTATTAAACACTTGGTTGTTAGAAAATTTGTCAAATTTAAATTCGAAGGGACCGAACTTTACTTTTGGGAATATTCATTTTCATCCCACTTAAACTCCATCTGAAACTTTGTTTTACACCATAATCAGGCTAAATTTCCAACGTGAATATGTTTCATTTTTAAGGAAACGAAAATAACGTAGAAGTGTTAATCGGTGAGTGTAAAATGTCATTGTAAAACGGTATTCTACAAACTTGACACCGAAAACATTTCTGCAAAATGAACTCCTATCAAAGGTGAGAATTTTGCTAGATTTTATATTGGTCACTGGCGTATGTAGCTTCCATGTATGAAATTTAATCGCCAGATTTATGTCACCCTTCAGAAGGAAAGGAGACTGTAAGTAATCACTAAATGTTAAGAGGACATCGTTGATTTTAAGACAAGGACCGCTTATGAGGTTTATCTTAGTACGCAATAGGTAAACTGCAATTCTCCTAACATAGCACATCTATTTCACAGACGGCCATTGAAATTGGAACACCAAAAAAGGACAAAACATAACGCAACTAAATTTGTTTTACAGATTCCTTATAATAAAAAGCTGAAATGCTTTAATTTTCAGGCGAGTTGGGGCAAACAGCTATGATCAATGTCAAATATGGCTAACATGAGAGAATACTCAATCTTCGCCATATGGCGAGAAATAAGCTTGATGAATTTGTGGATTTCCTTTTGGGATATTGAATGTCTAAACAGTATTTTCAGAGTTCATTTGTTGCAGTAGCTGCTGATCTTTGTCATGCAATTGTATGTGACACCATAGACCAGATCCATTTAGAAGAGGAAGAAATGAGAGAGCTTTGATTATAGGAAGTGTTGGTCGTTGAGTGGGATGTATCATCGCACATTATCCTGAAGAAAGGTGGCTAAGGTGCTCTTGAATATCTGCGAAACTGCACTGCCACACGTTCAACTTGCTGTTGCTTGCAGAAGCAGGATTCGTCTCAAAAGACAAAAAACACACTATTCATGTATCTATGTGCGCGTACCATTGTAGTTGCAAATGCCTACGTTATATCGTTGAAGTTAAGCAAAGCAATGTCTGTGAATAATCATTACTCCCTGTGAACAGACACTGCTCCTCAAGATGACATCTTAGCGTGTGTTTACATGCTTCTTGCCATGAAAAATACTATGTTACCTGTGTATGGATGTACTACCCATATGGGCCTTTTGCAGAAAATGTTTATCTTGTAAGGCACTAGTGCGCTAAGGACGTCCTGAGCTTCATATTGCTCAGTACGTTCTTCCTGGACCCATGGGATGTATATCCAATGACAGTGATAGACTTTCTATTAACGTGAAAAGCAATTTGGCTGTAGGATAATTCAAAATCACTAAAACTTATATTCTTCTGCAATCAAACCCGGATACATGCTGCTTAAGTTTCGTTTACTTACTTGTGGAATGCTGCACACTTCTAATCAAACAAACAAGGAGGAATCTCAGTTTGCTTTGGGAAATCTGTCCTCTCTTTTACACAGGTATTACAAACAGGTATTACAAATGGTTTGTATCGCTAATAATTTCTCTATGTGCCTTGTATTTTCTATTATGTTTGTAAATATGTGATATGTTGTTGCAATCTTAATGGTCAGTAGCGTAGGGTTTCAGCAGAAATATTTTATCCACACAGCAACAGAAGTATGTATATTTTATCGATTCATACTAAATCATTTCAACGTTTAATTTTCTCTTTCCTTCATTTCCTTTCTAATAAATGTATGAAAACTATAAAAATCCTGTATTTAAAATTTTGGTCAAAATAGTTTTATTATTCCATTCCAGTCTGGTTTGAAAATCTTAACTCATATCTGTCAATTTTTGTAGTTTTATTTGGACTAATGAGAGATGATTCATACGGGATTCTTGGGAATAACGTAGGAAAACTATGAAGTTTAATTTATAAGGTATTATCATACATCTAAGCATTTATTATTCGATTTTCTTTAACTACAATTTTTTCAAGCATTTATTAATATCCGAATGCGTTGTATAAAAATCATTTCTGTAAAGGAAATGCAATTTTGAAATATTTTCCGACGTCAATATATTTTTGTAATCTGAACCTTTTGCTCTTTACAAATTGCTTTACATACATTTATTCTTATAGCAAAAGAAAAATATTGTCATGTATGTCAAATGAATACCACCATGCGTTTAGTTAAAGCTTTCCTTCGCATGGAAAACTTCAGCAAGTCCTTGAAGCAATAAAATAAAGCCGTAAAGGAACAAACAAGCATTTGCAAAAAAAAAAATCTAAACAGCAGACCTTTGAAAGGAATTTTTTTTTCAAAAATAAAATGGCCCTACTGTATTTTACAAATTGCGCTTTATTTCACACATTTTTCTGACTTTCTGTTTCGAGAGAAGCTACAAAAAAGAAAAGGAAAGAAAAAAAAAGAAAATGACCTCTCTTTGCTGTTTGAAATATGACGAAATACAAACTGCATTCTAACAGAGCCCTTCTGGGGAGCAAAAAAGAGACTCTTTATCTTTATTGTCTTTTTTTTGTGAATTTCAGAGTGGCCCGTGTAGTTTAACTACAGTATCTACAGTATTTTATTTGTGGGACAACGAAGGAAATTAAAATTATGTATATAGGTATATTAGGCAACTCTATATATTTCTCCTATTGAATTCTTTTTGTCGAATTTATTAAGGAATAAAATCATTAGGAACAAAAACTGATATCTGTTTCCATTTTTACCCAGATATGGAAAAGTAGAAATGTAATTTTAGAGCGCTTATAAGTAAATTAGCTGAAAGTATTATTCTTAACGTTTAGTATAAATCTTTAGATTGTGACTAGATGAAAGTGTTTTAGCTGAGCATTTATTCTCAAAACGAAGTCTTTTAGAACCATTAATTATCATGATCTTAGATAAGATATGATCGATTACACTGATCGAAGCTAGAAAGAAATACTTACAGCAAATGTAATAAACATGACTGAGCTTTAAGATTTATTACCCGATTTTTATTGCAATTTCTTAATTAAATGCAAAAACTGATGTATGGAATTTTTTTCTTGAGCTGGTAAAGCTCACTACAACTAACTTCCTAACAGTAGTTTTAGTGTGCTCAAAAATTGTACAACACTTTTGTATGCAATAGTTTTATGCGTAACATGATTCGTATTTAAGTTAGACATAATCCCGATGCATATTAAACTTTTCGTATAAATAAAAAATATAGATGTGTTGTGTTTCTGAATTGTGATACATGCTTTCTCCGCAAAAGAAGAGTAAGCGAGGCGCTTTTTCTCTAGGGAAATGAGTTAAGCGGATTTGAAGTCCTAGAAAAGAGTAGAGTATTGTTCGAATGAAATAACTTGCAAAGTACTAGATTTTGAGCTTTGAAAATCTTAAAAATATATTCTTAGATATAATTTCTCATATAAAATATATTAGAGATACGAACTGACTTGAACGATAACATCTGTTTTCAATAGAAGTCCAGTTTGCTTCTCAGAATCAAAGGCAAATCTTTCTTGCCCAATCAACAAGTAAAGATATTCTTACAACTGTTAGGCAGAAGAAAGATTTACAAATAAAAAAGACTACATTTCCTGCATTTTAGATTTTTCATTCCATTAATAATGTTCCATTCTCATCTTGAGGGTCGAATAACTACACTCGTGTTAAGAAAATAAGCAGAAAAAGCTAAAGGAAAAGGTACGAATCTGAAAAAGGAAATTAAAACATACAATTTACATATGAAGTTGCATCTCAGAACGCAAATAGGCAACCAAAATTAGCATAAAACCCAAATCTGCAGTTACACCGCAACGCCTTAAAAAAGGGCATGCCGGACCTATGCGTCAGTTCGCAAGCAGAGATAGTTCCGTGTAATCCGAGATAGCCAATGCAGGAAAGCATAAGCTGAAGACACCATTTATACGATGAAATGCATTGAAAGGCTGTCTTGAAGTTGCAAGCTGCTGCAGGACAGTCAGCTGTTGCGAGAGAGCTGAATGTGCATCAACAGGCTGTGGAATTATAACCAAAGAGATTAAAATCTCTGTAGATGACGTGGGTCTGGACGCCGTAGGATTACCACAACGGCAGACAATCTCTTGTTGCTATGTACAAGAGAACGTAGATCGCTAACAACTCAATAGTCTGTGGAATCATTAAGGAAAGGATCAAAATCCTTGTAGAAGACGTGGGTCTGAAGGCCGGAGGTTTACCACAACAGCCTCCACTAGACGATCGCTTCCTGTTGCTATGTGCAAGATGGCCGTATGTCCTATCAAACTGTCTTATCGACTGCATGAAATTGGACTGCACGCCCGACGACCTGTGCTTTGTGTTCTTTTGTCCCCACCGCATGTCAAAGGGCGATTGAAGTGGATCCCTGAACATCACAATAGGACACTAGAAGAGGGGGGGGGTCATGTACTCTTTACTGATGAGTTTCCGCTTAACATCAAGAACGACACCCAAAAGATAATGATATGGTGAGAACCAGGGACACACTATCGGGCGCCAAACGTCGTCGAAAGATACAGGAGAAAGCTTATTTGTATGGGTTGGAATAGCAACAAACGGTCTCACCGACCTCTGCTTGATTTATAGTAGTTCCGTCACGGTCGTCCGATATCGCGACGTAATTCCACACCATAGTTTGTAGGGTTTCCCTTATTTTGCATAACAAATTTATTTTAAGTTTGATACCGTTCTTGAACCTCTCAACTTCCTCTAGTATTTTCTCTCTAGGATGTAAATTTAGAGTTATGTGAAGTGAATATTTAAACGGGTTAATTTCTGAGTTTATTCAGAGCGTGTTATTGATAGCCAGCGCACGTTTCGTCGCTATCTCGCTGTTATGCCAGTAAGGCTTTTGGCCGTTTCGGATTATCGTCACGCCTGTTAGGTTTCTGTGAGTCAACCTGTTAGGTGTAATTTAACAGGCTAATCAAGCCCTCTTTTATTTTAGATTCGACTTGAATTATATTCTACAAATAAGTTTCACCGCAAGTTGACGATGTTTTTGTAACGCAAGAAGATCGTGCCTTTTTGTTAAACTTTGAATTAGTAAAGGGTTACTATTCACCCTTCTACTGTGCTGGTAATTTGTTTACGCCTGTGTGAGAATTCGCCAGGGTCATTGTAGGATCTGGGATTAGTTTATGGGGAGTAGCAGAGAAAGATCTTATAACTTGTGCGTTCTTTTATCGCTGTAATGGATACCAACGCAATATTTATGGACGATAACGCCCGCCTGTATAGATGGTCATAATAGTTTCCTGATATCATGGTCATAATAGTTTTTGTACGTCTTTTCTTTATTTTTTGCTATATGATCTAGCAACGCCACACCAACAACTTGAATCAATTTCACGCACATCCGTTTAAAATTTTTTGTTTTATTCCGTGTTTTGCCTCTGTTGCTTATATTTCGAGGAGAAGTGCATTAGTGTAAAGGTATTAAAATTCTGAAAATTTTGTATGAGCAAAATATAGCTCATGTCTCTTATTTATATCTCTTTAAAATTTTAACTTAAATGCTATTTTCGAAAAAATACCTCAAATTTTGAAATAGCTGCACCTTACATGAATTCAAACACAGTATTCGTCTATTCCTCATAATTTATAGCATTATTAATTCCTCATAATTTTTATTTTTATATTCAGGTGTTTGGTGAAACAATAAAACTGCTTAAACTTCAGAACGTTTTATTAGAAAATGATACATAATAATATAAAAAAATAATTCGTGCTACTTAGTACGGTTATTTGAAATGAAACTGAACTTCTTATTTTACAGATTCTTGAACATTAATATGATTAGTATAAAAACAACGTGGAACTTAAAAGATTAAAACATTACTCAGGTGCTACCCGGGATTCCAAATTTCATTTTAATAACACTTTTGATAATTGAGAATTTTTCTTTTTCATCGCATAAAGTTAATTATCATGTTTAATTCGATTTTTCCTGGAACTTAAATATGAATTGAATTGGAAAAAGGCTAAAAACGTTAATTACTTTACTTAAGAAAGGGATTTATTTTTAAACTTGAAACTAATAGTAACTGCCAACTTACCTGCTTTTTAATAATCGTAATGCATTTTGATTTAAAAAGGTTGTAAAAATAATAATGAGACTTAAAATATTTGATAAAATAGCAATTCTATAGACACTCAGTTTCATATCAAAAACACAAAAATTAAGAATAAAAATTAGAGCTGAAATAAATGAAGAAAATACAAAAGAAGGGGGGCGAAGAGAAGGAAAAAAGAGCAAAAATGTGACATATAAGTGGCATTCACAGTGGAAAACTAAATGCACTTATAGCTTAGACAAAAAAGGAATAAACTACGCTCTTTTTATACTGGCGAATAAGTGTTTAGCATGGCCCTCGCACATTGTTATTAGTTTTGAATTTGAAGTATTTTTTATTTCTATTCCATCAACCAAATTTTTGGTAGACAGAAATTTTGGTAGGAATTTATGAAACTACTTGCTTGAGTTTTATTTTTGCCTTTTAGGCACATTTAATTAGTTGCATTCCTTAGTATTGATATTCTATATTTTTTTTACTTGTATTAATTGTTTACAACTTCTAAATGTGTCTAATCAGAAAAAAGATGGATGAAAAATAAGTGAGACCTTTATTCATGGAAATATTCGCATGTAAAAATGCGTTTTGTACCTGACGCCCAGGTTATAGAATTTACTTTTAGCATTCTCTTCTCTTGAAGTTCTTCCTTTCTTTTACATCTACCTATTATTTTCGCCCTTTTTTAGTTTCAAATTTGTTGGAGTATGCACTTTCTAATCCTTGCCTATTTTGCTTCATTTATTTGCTTGTTTAATCATAAATTTTAAAATGGAGCTTTCGCCATACCTATTTCACAGGAATATATATTATTTAAAGATGAAATAAAATTAATAACTACACATAACGAATATTTCATAAACTCTATACTGAACGCAATTAAGCTTAACTGATTAAAACAAAATACACTCAAATTCCGATAGTGAGGCATCCAATAGCTTGGTGCACACGATAATCTGCCACATCGTTTACTAGCAGTTTTCTCTTAAGATGGCGCTACTAACATTGCATTCGGCAATATTCGGCATTGGGTCGTTTTACCATTTTCAGTTAGTTTTTTGTTCAATCCCGTTTATTTACGGAATATATTAAAAACTTAGTAAGAGTATTAATAAGGCAATGAAATGGATACGTGTGACTACAAGGCTTCAACAGTAGCTGAATAATATTAATCCATCTTGCAGATGAAGCAGTTATTCAGAGATTTAGATGTAAATATACGAATTGGTTTCTACAAATTTCTTAAAGATTGCAGCGTCAAAGACTTTAAAGTTCATTCCAATGCAAAAGACATAATTTTCAAATTGCTCTTGCTTGGAATTCCTACAACCAACACAAAGTTGTAAAATGTTGATAAAAATTGTGACCAAGCACCGTAAAGCAACATTTTGTCGAAGAAAGCAAAAATATTGACAATCCATTGACATGGGATTTTGGAAACAGTTGAAAATCGTCCTTCGAACCATTTTTTGATCAAGTGTTAAGACCGGCAAAGCCATATATATATACGGCTCGTTTTCTGAGAGAACATACACACGTGTATCTTGAAATATGTTCAAGAAATTAAGGCAATGTACTAAAAGTACATAACTCTAGACATAAAGTACCAGCGGCACTTTGATATTAAAATCAAGAATTCTTTCTCATGGCAGTTTTCGGAAATTTGAGGTTTCTTAGTGAAACCCAGTGTTGGTTGGACAGAGCGAAATGATTGAATGTGATACAAATGAATGAGTTGTAGAAGGATGTTGTTTACAAATGTCGAATTTTTAGCTTTTATGTGAACTCTTAGCTCAAATAATAATTCAAAGTGTGCTGAATACGCAGTGGAAAAAAGAAAAGGAAAGAGAAGGAGGAAAAAAGAAAGCGTGACGAATATGAAGATTCAAGCAAGATCATTCGGTGGGAGGGAGAACTGATAATGCTTTAAATACGCTTGAGAAATTCCCTTGAAAAATTGAAAAGTGTAATATATTATTGCCCACTAAAATTGCTACACCATTAAGCAGGCAAGCAACAAACGTCAAATTTTCATGAAAGAGGGTATATGCTGGGATATGAAAATGATTAGCATTCCGGAGCATACGCACAGACCGGTTATGAGTAACACCAATTTAAAGTTGCTTTCACGGGCTCCTATTACCAAATGAGTAAGGCGTCGGCTACCGGAGCCAAAGATTGTGGGTTCAAGTGTCAGCAGTGGCGGTGTTGTAGCAGAGTTGTTACTTTTAGAAAATTATTTTAAAAAGTGTTTATCGTTAACTTCAGAACAACATAGATGCTTATTCAGTTTGTTTAATGTGAAAGTTAAAATCCTGTTTTTCACAGAAGACCTACTTGCGCTGAGGTGACACGCTAAAAAAAAACCTCGTTATATTGTTAATACTAGAGATGGCAAGTTCAGGGCTTGCTTTTTCCGTCCTTTGATGACGTTGCAAGTTCAACAAAATTTTATATATTGCAACTCATTTTTCGTTTTGTACCAGGCTTTTTATTTATTTTTCAAGGACTACAAACTTTATTTCTGCCTCCGAAACAGCATTTTGTGCATTATCCTTCTCATAACAGCCAGTCTTCGGCCCAATTCACAAGACGATCCGTGTAAAGGTCTTTTTGGCTGACACTAAACTAGCAAAGTCGGAAATGGTATTGGTATAAATATGCTTTTTTATCTAACTTAAAAAATATAACGAGTTCTTACTTTTAAACAACTGGGGACTAGTAACTCATTTGTTTAAAAATTTAGAAAAACTATTATTTATTCAGAAAGGAAGCTTACCAGAATGTGACATTTAAATTAAGACAGGACTGAACGTCAGTTGATGCTGATTTTATGGAAAACAGCTAGGCTAAAATGGCTCCGTGTTTGTTTCCTTCGAAATGAATGACCACTTTTCATGCAAATTTTATGAGAACCAAGCCAGAGATTTAATCTCGATGACAATTTTTCATTAGCTTAAAACACGCTTACATGAAAATTAACAAATTTACTAATTGTGGAATTCAGTTTTGAAAACAGAAAAAATAAATATTATAAAATTGCAGTTACTTAAACGTGTTTTAGATAAAAGTGATTTTATAAGGTCAAATATTAGACAGTGACTTTTCATTAATATATGAACGACTAACTGAAGTAATTAATTGTTAAGGGTAAAAAAATATGTAAGTGATGCAAAAAATATGTCACTAGAAAAAGTTTTCTTCTTTATTGTCTTTTTTTTCAAGAGTCTGCTTGCTATTTTTAAGTGTGATATTTGGTTTTATTAAGGGGAGTACATTCACCAATTAAAGAAATTATAATATCATGTCCCATGAAAAAAAAATACTTTCTGAAACAGAAATATGCAATTAAGAAATTTTAATTATCATTCAACAATATATAAATAAAATAAATTAGATCTATACACTAAACTATTTCTGGGACACACATTTTGCCGTGCCTTATCTTCGAGGCTTGCTTAATGCCATCTTCGAATAAGATAATGCACTAGCGCATGTTGCGCGTTCTGTGATGACCTTCCTGGATATAGAGGGTGTTCGATTGTTGCCTTAACCAGCACTTTCTCCAGATATGTTCAGATCTCAACCATTGACAGCATCTGGTAATAGGTTGTCAAGCGAACGATTGGCACGCCCCTACGATTCATGAACTCTAACTTAAAACCTCATAGAGTGAAGTACTGGTATCTATCATCCAAGCTAAGTTCGACTCCATGCTCAGCTGGATTACCGCAATTGTTCCGAGAGATGGCAGGTCTGTATACTGAATTCTGTATACTATGCAGCCGAAACCACTTTCAAATTTAATCAATCTTATCTTCCTCTGATTATATTGTATATGAACAATAAATAAGATTCCGCTATCAGTTTTCCAAACTGGTGTAGCAGTTTTAGTGACCAGCAGAGAATTTTATAAATAATGAATACTGGTACTCTACGAAAGGATTCCTTTTTCGCTATCTTGAAAAAAAAAATAACTAAATCAACGATGCGTGTGAACATTCGAGTTTCATTTCAAAGACGTAATACACTATTAACACTGATGAATTTAAAGTAAGAAACTGTTTAAATCTAATTAAATTACAAGTAGAATTATTTAATAATAAATTTTACTCATTAAATATATATGTATTTTTTCCTTCCTTAATAAATTTAAGAACTCGCAAAAAATTCTTAA
>KK116102.1:121875-173810 GCA_000611955.2 Stegodyphus mimosarum
TCTTGCTGCTAGACTCATCTACACGCTATAGGATACATGATTGTATGAGCCCTGTAGTTTAATTCTAGTTCTTGTGAATATCTCCAATTTTGAGTTTGATTCTACTGTTTCAGTTACCGCCCAAGCAGAGGCGTAGTATGTTAACGTCAAGTTGACGCATTGTACATAATTTAAAGAGTTTAATAAAGGGCAGTTTTAACCCTTCTTCGGTGCAATCACTCTTTCTCGAGATTCTACACAACAGATAGACAGTAGAACCTTACAAGTCATTCAGCTAACAGACTAGAAAGAATTTGTTGTTGGTATTATTTCAGACACTAAACTGCTGAGCAACAATATAAATCTCCTCATGAAATTTCTAGCCGAAAACGCAGATGATCAAGCAGATAGCCGTCGAGTGTTTTGCCGTAATCAAATAAACCAAATTAAACCAACATATAGAAGGTTTAGTTATATCTTAGAACTGCCTTGTTTTTGTCTTTTATTCTGTATTTGATTTAATGAAGTATTGTTTTGTTGTGTAGATTTTTAAGTATTATTTTACAGTGCTTATTAATTTTATTAATTGACAGTGAATAGTAAAATTTTAATGTTCATGTTTGAGTTGTAATTTTTAAATTATACTGTCGCTAAATTATTTCTTTTGATTTGGGTAAAATTTCTTTAAGTTAGCAGAAAAGCTCGTACAGCGATAGTCTGTTTTTGCGTTCTCACGGGAGGAGAATTTTGGGGTCAAGGGTCAGCGACCAGCTGCATTTTTTCGTCCCCTTTTCTTGCGGGGACGAACATGTGTTTTTCTCGTTCAAAGGCGATCCGCTTAGCGGCGCCGATTCTTGATAGAATTATGAGGGTACAAAAATTTAGAATTTGTCTGAAGAGTCGCAACGTTAACAGATTTACTACTTTGTTTTTGTGCTTGAAAATAAAGGGCTTGTCACTGTGAAAGGATAGGACTGATTTTCTTAGAATTTTGTTGGATATTTATTGGTCTGTTTCTAGTGGTTACAGAAGGTTACTGTTTTGTGTAGCATTGGTGAGTTTTAATTTTATGGATTTTTTTTAACCAATAGTAATTATAGAGGCGGTGCACTTTTTGAGCGTCGCGAGGTTTTAAATTTGCTCGCCCCCGTGGCGAGAGGGGATTTTCAAGATTTTGTCAGATTTTTACGAGTCCTTTTTGAGGGGAGAGAGAGAGCCCGGCGGCCCCTTCTCGGGGTTGTCTGTGCGAGAGTTGGCCCGAGAACGATGCGGGCTCCCATCGTATCGTCGTCGGCGAATCCTTTCTGAGGGTCTGCGGCTATGTCCTATTCTCACCGATGTTTTTCCTTGAGGAAAAATGTGATTTTAAAGCTCACGCTTTAGTTCCAGATTACAAAAAAAAATTTAGGAGAAAAACGTCATTCACCTGCAGATTGCTGTGACTCGCACTTATCGTCAGTGAGAACATCATTCAGAAGTCGGTGGGCTTCCACTATTCTTTGTTGAGAACATCATCGAAATGTTGGTGGACATTCATGTTAAATTGGACCTCCTTCCATGCAGAAGGACTGTATCCATGAGGAAGTTTTTCTACAACAGAAGACTTGACAATTTGGTGCGGCATTGATGAAGAAAGATTTTTTAACTTCTTTTACGTGCGTTTCGTAGACAATTAGGGAGACGAAATCGGGACAGGAATTTTCTCCACCGTGAGTTGATTATTTTTTTTTTGATTTTGTATTTAATTCTATATGTATCCTCAAACTTATTGCCCTTAACTGATTTAGGATTTTGTGAAATCGATTATTAGGAAAAAACTTCATCTTTCACTTAAACGAAAATCGATTTAAATATTTGTATATGTAGTGTGAATTTAAATGATTGAGTAACCTTCTAAGATTAATAGAACTTGTAAAATTTGGAAAAATTGAAAAATTGGAAATATTTAAAGAAATAAAAAATGTTTCAGGCTTCTTAAGTATGGTTCAGCGATAATTACGAAATTATTGTAAGACACATAACTAATAATTTTGAAGACAATATTGATCATGGTTTAGATTGTCGCATGAAGAACTGTGAGTAATTTTCAGTAAATGTTTGTAGGGGTAGTCTGGCCAGCTATTCTGAATGGATAATCTTTTGGAATATTAAATAAATGTTTTTATTTGTTTTACTATTGTATGTTTTTTTGTGTTTTATCTTGTGGTCTACTGTAGGTCACCCATGTGATCCTTTCGGAAAACATGGTTAAACTTCCTTTCGAACCTGGGTAGTTTATTGCGGGCGCAGGAGAATTTAATGAGGGTTAAAACTATACGATCAGATTTATTAATTTAACTGAACTGGTTTTTGACTTCTTAGTGTGTGAGATTTATTTCTCCCTGGTGTTTTGAACTGTTCTGTGTTTTACTTTTAAGTGTTGTGGCTAACTCTAAGGTTGTATTGAAATTTATGTGTTTTCAGGAAGGAGAGCCGATTAGTTAGTTTTAGTGAGAGATAGCATGTTAATGATTTAGTGTCGGTAATGCATTTTACATGAATATTAATATTTTGAGTTTAACAAAACACCAGGGAGGATTTTTCATTTCATTGAACTTAAGAGTTGAGAGTTGATATGATAAAACTTAATTTACTGTGTGAGGATTTATGAAAATTTAATCTAGCTTAAGGTATTAATTAATTTGTTTTCAAACACCAGTCTCTATGATTTGATTTTATGAACTCATTATATTTTTATGAGTATTTTAGTAGTTTTTTTATTTTGTCACGGCAGGAAGAGAGGTTGAGTATGCAAATTAAATTTAAAAATTACTAATAAAAACCCGCAAATTTTCTTTTCAAAACAGTTTCATCACGCAGTAACTCATACATATTTGTAGATAGTACATTGCGAAATTTCAATGCCATTGTTGTTGTACACAGATGTTGGACTATCAAAAATTTTACAATCCAATGAAGTAAATAATTTTTTGTGCTACACATAACTGAGTTTTGAGTTCATATACATCACGAATATAAATATGAACGTTTATATCAGATTTTCTGTAAGTAAAATATTGTTTTAATGCCTTTGAATTTGCCGTGCATTATGTTGCCAAAGCTGTTCCACCAACAGCTGTTCATGTAACTGTATTATGACTTTTGTTATATACACTCACGTTTGTGAAAATTGCAACACCAAGAAGGAATCGTCATAATTGAATGCAATTTAATACACAGTTGAGTGGTAGTGGTACAAATAAATGATTAAATGTTCAAAGCAAACAAACAAGAACAAGAGATCAGAATCAGTATTTTGTGTGGCCACCACGCGCCGCAATAAGTGCTGCTACACGACGTGGCATGGAGTCAAACAAAGTTTGAATGTCTGACTGAGGAAGAGCATTCCATATCGTTTGTACGCGTACCCAAAGTTCGTCTGCAGACGCAACAGGACGAGGATCACGAGCAAGACGCCGACCAATGACATCCCACACATGTTCAATTGGCGACATATCCGGGGAACACGCAGGCCAAGGAAGAAGCTGTACCTGCTGCGCTGCAAAGAAGGATTTAACAATCCGAGCAGTATGAGGGCGGGCATTGTCCTGTTGAAATACAGCGCCTGGCAAGCTTTGAAGGAAGGGAACAGCTTCGGGCTGTAGAACTTCACGGATATACCGGTTGCTGTTCAGATTGCCCACAATTCGTAGCAATTGAGATCGTCTATGATATGCTATGGCGCCCCAGACCATAACTCCGGGTGTTCGTCCACTGTGGCGTTCGATAATGCACTCCGGAAGGTGGCGTTCACCGGCATAGCGTCTGACACGAATGCGGCCATCATGGTACCACAAATTAAAGCGGGATTCGTCAGAAAACACGACATGCTGCCAATCAGCACGCCAGTCTCTATGCTGATTGGCCCATTGTAGCCGCAGGCGGCGATGGTCGTGCGTTAGGGGGATCCTGTATAAAGGAGTCCGTGCGCGCAGTCCACACTGCAGCAGACGTCTACGAATTGATGAAGCACACAATGAAACACCTGTAGCTATTGACCACAGTGCTGCCAATTGTCTAGAGGAAGCTGTACGGTCCGTCCGCGCCATGCGGACCAGGTGTCTATCATCGCGAGCTGACGTCACATTTCGGGGTCCACTCCCGGATTTCCGAGTTGTCCGACACTCGTCCGTCCACTGCTTCCAAACGCGCATCACTGTGCTGCTGTTACGCTGCACACGAGAGGCTACTGCACGATACGACAATCCAGCTTCACGAAGGCCGATGATTCTCCCTCGTTCAAACTCTGTAAGTTGTTCAAATCTCGCTCTCTTTCGTCGACGAGGCATAAGTACAGATTGAGTTAACGTTTACCACTAGCAGATAACCACCGATAACCATACACGCCTCGCTACAGCCGTCTATTTATTCGGATCCATCAGCCGTTCAGAGGGCGCTGCTCAGCATACGCATGCGCTACGGATTTGCAATTCTAATCATTTGCATATCATGCGCTACTTTGCATTTCCTGAAAATTTCAGCTCACTCGCGTAAGTCCTTCATGGTGTTGCAATTTTCACAAACGTGAATGTAATATTGTTTAGCCTTTTTTAACTTAGAATGAGTTTCTCATATAAGTAGGTTACGGCTGCTAACAAACATTAGTCTTAAAGCTTGAAGTGTACTCCTTTAAACTATTATTATATAATGGGAAATGTGATCTAGTTTTATGATTCAGAAGTTAGAAAGCCTTTTATAGGTCTGCTCAGATATAAATAAATTAAAACAAGGTCACTGCGATGCGCCGAAAACTTAGAGGAACTACATTTTTTCTGATAAAAACAAACTTTCCTGTAACATTTTTGGGAGCGAGAAATGAGAAAAATCGATTTCCCTACGATTCGAACCACGGATCTTTGAACTGCGAGTAATTAATATTAATTACATTATGAGGGCACACAGTAGTCAGGAGGTTTTCCACAATTTTTCCCAGTTAAAATGCGTCTGGGGAGGGCATGAGGCCTGTCCGATCACATCCAGTTGGTGACGAATTACCGTCAACCACGTTTTCGTTCGGGCACTATTCAGACCTTCCAAACGAAGAATATGAAACATCACCGGTGCCCTTGCCGTATTCAAGCCAGAGATGTTTTAACTGTTGAACTTCTATCACCTGCCCCCCGAGAACACATGTGCCAGAATGTGATAAATCCTTACAAGGAGACTTGTAAGTTGTATTGGTAAATTACCAAAATATTTGTAAGTTCTGAAGTCTATAAAATGTTTTATTGGAAATTATTAAGGCTTTTGGTTTTATTCATGTTTTCAGGCTTTATGGGCAACATCAATAGACATTACTTTGGAAACTGCTGCTGCATTTTACATTTGGAGGCATGTTTATGAGGAATGATTGCCTTCCCTTGTGCATAACTGGTAACATATCTGGCTAGCAATCGAGAATCAGTGGTTCAAATGTTCAACAGTGAGAACTGGAATTTATGCTCCAAGTAGTCAATATTGATTTAAAGATAATGGATTTTAGACGAAATCATGTATAATAACATTTCAAAGTTGTTCAACATTTCTTAAGCTTTAATTCTTCAAAACTTCCATTTTATTTTCGTTTAATTTGCAATATATGCCACAAAAAAGTTGTTTTCCTCACACTCAACAGCTAAAGATCCATAAATAACAAAAGATAATATGTAGGTGTATCCAAAAAAAAGTTACAAACATAAGCATGGGAAAAGTAATTATTGTGGAAGGAATAATTTATTTTTGGAGTGCAGGCAGATGGCACTTGTTGGCTAGCAGCAGTTGTGCGGGTAGGTAGAGTAAATTCGCATACGCGTGAGAGCGATTGAAATGGCAAGAAGTTTAGAAAAGTGGTCTGGCTTGGAGATGCGAGCCGTGATGTGTTGTCCTGATCGAGTATCTGGTGCATGGCCATACAGTTACTGCCGATCATTATTGTACCACATAGACAAGGTTACGTGAAGCCGTCCGACGCAAGGGACCTGGCATACAGAGTGATGGTGTCATCCGTCCTGCATGCAGTGTCCGGTCCCATATTGCTTGCCAAACTCAAGAACTGCTGCAAAATTTTAAGTAGGAAGTCTGGAGTCACCCCCATATAGCCCTGATTTAGGACCCGGTGACTATTTCCTTTTTCCGAAATTGACAGACCATTTATCGGGAATGAGATTCTCTTCAGACAGTGATGTGAAAATAGTCACCGAGAATTCGCTCAATGGGCAGGGACGTGGTTTCTACCAAGCCGGGTTAAACAAGTTCGTCCTGCGCTCAGATAAATGTCCATAGCTTTGGTGATTATGGGAAAAATGATTGGCAAATAAGTCACTTAATTCCCTTTTGTATTTTCTGTCTATTGTTAATAAGTACTTTTATATTATCCTTGCAATCTTTTTTTGGTACTTACGTACTATGACGACTACCTTGGCAACATTTGGAGATAAAAATTTTCATTGGCATTTTTTAGTTTATGTTTATAAATTAAATAAAAGAACTTCATCAAAGCAAATTAATTTAAATTCTTTTAAAAATGAAAGCCCCAAATATAAAAGAACAAAAACTTAAAATACTAAAATCCCGAATATGTTTTTTATATGTATACATATAAAAATTGATATACGAATAGAAAAAATTAAGCTTTTTTATTTTTACTACTGTAAATGATAATTAACAATTATTAAACTTATTTCTGAATAAGCTTCAGTGAAAGTTACATAAATGACTTATATTTTTGATACATAATAGGCGTACAAATTTTTAAAAAATTGAGAGGCATTTAGTATTAACTTTAAATAACAGATGGCAGCACAAAATAGTTCACTTACTTAAAACTGGTGAAAAGAAAATATTGACGTTAATGATAAGGAAAATGGCGGGAAATAGCTTTCAAAATAGCATCAAAAGGCTTTTCTTCCTTTTTCCGCCAAATAAATTCAGCTAAATAGGTATCCAAATGATGGCGGCTTGTCCCACGTTGTCGCTTGTTCCTCCATTTTGCGGAACCCCACATCCTTTCAACATGTTGCGTATGAGTCTGTGTAGATGGGTCAACAAAATTGTATCGATGATTCACCTTAAAATGTTCAAAATCGGCAGCAATGAGCTCTTCTGTTTGATATCCAGGCCAGGAATCTGACATTATTGTTGAGCCTTCAGCAATATTATTTTGGATTTCATGCATTAATGTTGTCGCTTTCCGGTCTGGAACTCTGACTAGAAATGTTTCTTTTGTTTCTCGGCAAATTCCACCGAATACCCACTGTTGTGGCATGATACGACCTTGATTATTCTTTCGACGCGTAAAAAGGCTTTCGTCAATTTCGACAATCATTCCGGGCCCTCCAATTTTAATCTTTCGATTATCCTCCAAATCCTTCACACACACTTCACGCATATAATTATTCCAGTCAATAACCGTCTTATCGGATAAATCCAACTGATGTTTGCACCATTTAATGGACGACTGTTCATATGCCCAAAAGTAAATAAATCTTAAAGCTTTTAAAAATTCAATACGACTGTTTTCAAACCTCGTACCAGTTCGAACACCAAACTTTTGTTGACAATTTTTGACATTGCACTTCCAATAAAATCCTGAATTATAAAATTTTATATCATGGCCGTTTTTACAAATGCGTTCTTTAGGTAAAATTCCAGCCTCTCTGAAGAAGTCTATCGCTTCTTCCTCATTTGAAGGAAGTTGAAAAATGTTGATATCCATTCGGAAAAAATAATCGCAAAAAGTTTCACGTGTTTCACCTAAACGTAATAATCGGCGTAAATGTAGCAAAAAAGCTGTGGTAATAGCAAATGCGGGACTAGTGCGAGATAATACTCTTTATTTCAGCGCCCTCTATAACCTATATTAGGGTTAACCTTTTTTTATAGCCGCCCAACCGGTATAGTGGTTAGCGTCGCCGACTGCCGTGCCGAAGGGCTCAGCTTCACATCCCGCTTATAACCAATGTTAGGCTTAACCTGTATAACATATAAAGGTCGCCGGATTTGGCGAGATATCTAGGTAGTCGTCATAATACGTAAGTACCCTTTTTTTGGATCCATCCTCGTTCTTGAGTAAGTTATAGTTAAATACCAAAGAAAGCAAAAAGAGGATTTGGGGGGAAATTTGGGATACAAATACTGTAAGGATCTTAAGTTTGACTAACGTTTAGTTTATTTTAAAACTTTACTATCATCTTGTATTTTCCACTTCCGGCCAGAATGAACGCGTGAATATGTTTATGCAAATTGCACTTGCTAACGCTTAAGTTGTGGCTTTTTGCCAAGAGCGTAGTAAAAGGAGAGAGAGTGAGCCGTCTTGCTACGAGTCTTCACGCGAGCTTGATATCAGTTACTGTCCGTCTTTAAGGCCAGAGGTTTTAGTCCTCTTGAAAGCTTAAGACCTATTGTAGTTTTCCGCAGTTTATGTACTACAAGCGTAGTAATTTAAAAGGCCAGTCTTAGTGTTAGTCATCTGTGTAAAATATTAAAAGTTAGATCTTTTTTAAAGTTTAGTTAGTTAGTAGTCTTATATTTTTACGTTCAGACCACAAGTGGTTGGCCTTTGTATCCCGAAGTGCCGAAACGACTGTGGAAACGTGGAGAAAATAAAGGATAATTTTAACCCTCTCATCTTGTCGTCTTTGCTACATTCCATAGGACATAGTTTGCAGTCAACGCACTGTCCAGTCAGGACACGTCATATTCGCCAAACAGATAAAAAGAAATACGAGTCCTGATAATACAAATGCCCAAATATTTAAAACAACATTACTGTATTCATCGCGTATTAAAATATCCACACCAGGTACACATCCGATAAATCGTAGAGTAAAAGTACTATAATGAAAATTGTAGGGTTTGAAATGAAAAGCGTTCATTCAGTCTATTCACAGTGTGCGTTCAGGAGACATTAATAAGTTACAAAAATAAATTTAGCAAACATAACTTTGATTTTACGCCTGGAGAGCCAGATGCTTTCAACTCTAAAGGTGCCACGGTGGAATTCACTTCTTCTTACCCAAATATGCATTTAATTTTCTGACGCTACGTCCTATTGAAATTATGAAACAAACTCTGCATTTTACGCCTGAGGAGATGTGTCGTCTATTACCGTAGCAAGTTTCTATTAAGCTTTCTGAAATGTTTAAATCATCTAGATATAAAAGTTCAAAGCACTCTTTAGCAGTAAAAGAGGAACAGCTAAATGTTTTCCTTTCTGGAAGCATCGGTGTGCCAATGATTACTTTACACGCTCGATATAATTTAAACTGTGCGAACAAAATGAAATTTAAACGGAAAGTTTCAAGTTTTCTTATTTATTTTACTGCTATCATACCCTGTAGACATAAAAATTCGAATTTTCTCTCCTATTCTTGTTTAGCCCTTCTGCGCAAATAGAAAATCTAAAAGTATAAACAAAGTTTAAAGCGAAGCGAATGGTTGTTTTATTTCCTTTACAATAACAATTCAGTTTTAATTCTAAACTTAATAGGACAGTTTGTTTGCTTATTTAGGCTAAAGATCTTGCGTCACTTTACTCTCTTGGTAACTATCATATCCTCAAACAAGAAATTAAAAATGAAAAGTAGAGAAAATTTAAATTTTTAGAGCTGAATTCCATTACTTATTTGAAAGCGTATAATAACGAGAACAAAGCTGCTTATGTAGCAGATATTTCTGTGTCCAATTGTTCTATTTCAAGAACGCATTTCAAATGGCTTTTAAGTTGAATGTGGTCCTTCTAACTTGTCAGTTCCATGTAACCCTTCTTGACATGAAAATTTAACTCTGTTGCTACGATTTTTAAATGTCGGATGAATCAAAAAAACGAGATAAAAAGCAAATATTTGTTACGGCCAGTAAAATTATTTTATATTAAAAAAAGCTGTTCAAAAATCCCATACATCAGTAAATATACGTTACAATCAAGCAAGAACACTTTAGGATTTTATTTTGTTTTACTTTTCAGTTTACACTAATAGTATTTGGATAAACGTAGTGTAACTAAGGGCAGCCGCGTCTTTTCCTTTTAACAGGTTTCACCCAAATTCTGCTTAATTATAAAGATTTAAGTGAATAGATAGTGTGGAGACAGAACACACACCACGAAAAATGAGAGCGAAAACCGAGTGATAAGTTTAAGTAGCAGTCGCATTGGGAAATTTATCAAATTATGAAAAACCGTTTTAAGAGAAAGATTGTTGTTGTTGCTTATCCTCGAAGGATCTGACATATGTCAGATCAGCTCCAGAGGGTTGTTGACGGGCAAAAAATCAATAACAGTGAGAGGATTGGATGTTAAGTCCTCCTTAGAAAGTCCGATGCAACCCAGTATGTGATTCGGTGAAGCTGGATGGTCATAGCATTTTTTACAAGAGGAATAGATTTTTTTTGCCACTATCAAAGGAAGGACATTAAAGGTGGCCACTTCTCAGTCTCGCTAGAGCAGTCTGGGAGACACGGAGGAGGAGGAAGTGAGCAGCTTCTCTTTGTCAAAAAGGCTGGAGCCCCCTGGGTGAAGTCCAAGGGAAGAAGGTCTCTCTTTGCTCCATTGCCTGCAGGTCTTAGCTGAGCATAATGAAACGGCCTTCACGCCTTGGGTGACCCGTCCAGGAGATTACTCTCCTGATGTATTTCGCCCGTTCTGCCCAGGTGCACCCCTCGCCGGCTAAGAGCACACTTTGAGGCGACCTGCAGGACTTGAGAGGAAGGAGAAAGATTAATTAATGTAAATATAAAGATTAATGTAATATACTGTAAAATATTTTTCTCAAAAAGCAAATTCTCATTTATTTTATTCAAACTTATTATGCGTTTCAATAAATTTGCCATAAAACGTTTAAATATACTGTACAACCATTAGGTGCACCGAATAAATGGATTTTTATCACACAATTAAAATTTTTATTCATAATATATATTAGTGAAATTTAAAAACATAATGAAGAGAAACACGAATCCATTTAATTTTGTACGTAATGTGCTCTAAACTTCATAGAAATTCATCACGCCTTAAAATTCATAAAATAAAATATGGTATACTCTTGAAATTTTTAAGACAAGTTTCCCTGAAGAACGTTTAAACTACGGTTAAACATTATTTATTTAATGTGTCTGCTGGGAATATTTTATCTTATGAATAGAAGTATAAATACCATCAACAGATCAGATCTAAATTAATGGAAATACAATAAATTATGGAAATAAATGGCAATAAAATGGAAATACAATACAATAAATTGAAGCAAAATAAACAAAAAATTGCTTTTTATACAGAATTTTTATAGCATCTTATTTTTCCCATTATTCCTTTAAAAAGCCTTTTAATGAATAGTTTTTTTTTTCAAAATAAAATTACATTAAAAGACTAACAGAAGCTATAGAAAAGAAAGTGCTGATAGTAGCCGGATTAAAACTGAGGATTGCTGTTCTTTTTTTTCCTCGGGATATTTCTAGTATATTTTTATTTTACAAATGCCAAACATTGACGCTTAAGCCATTAGTTCACGGACTCTCCAGTACTTTTTAACAACTTCCAGTATATAATAACGATGTTATTTAGAACCACGATTTTCTCAATAATTTTTGTAACGACAGAATTTCGGAAAAATTGACGAGATCTAGTTCGCGAGTTTAAAGAAGCGTAAATTTTTATTTTCGGCTTGAAACAATTATTTCCTCTCAAACTCTCAGAGTTTCAGAAGACAACTTTAAACTGACATGCAGCTTCTTCACATCTGAATAACTTAAAACTGATATACAGCATTGACTCAATAAACTTGCTTGGTTATATGCGGATATTTGATATTTATTTAATATTTTGTATTTAATTTATCCTTGCAGATGTAGCAATGGCATCGCGGGTTTAAGTTTCACTTGGAGTAATTTTAATTAGCAAAAACAAATTGGATGAAAATGGACGAAAATACTATATACAGGACTGGTTCAGTTCGCATTCTTTTTCTTGTTGGGGTATTACCATAAACGTTTAGGTTATTTTACTTTCACTTTTAGGCTAACCAAAAATAATTGGTTTATATTTGACACTGTATAAGGTGAACTTTAATGACTGTTTCTAAAAAAATAAGTCAAATATATTATTGCTATATCATGTGGAACTGATTAACCGACACATGACGGGAAGTATAATATGAAAAATTTGAACTTCCAAATTTAGAAATAAAATACCTTGTAGGGATTTACATTCATTTTTACTAACTCGTTAAGTTTATGCTTTCTTTCCTATAAACCTTCGTTCCCCTAATTGTCAATGCCAGAGTATTTAAATTTGGTAGCGCGTGTGAAGGCATGCAAATTCTGCCTTTAGGAGAAACGGTTTAAATACTGAGTTCTAGAAGAAAGTAAAAAAGAGTGTGGACAAGCACTGTACTTTGTAGCGAAATTCTGCATTTATTGCTGGTTAAAGTGGCGTAACAGTTTGTGGGGTTTCACTTATTTTAATCAATGTTCAATCTTAGAACCCCACAAACACTAACAAGCGAATAATCGCTTCAGTGTGTGAACAAACACGTAAGACGTAAGAAGGGTTAACTACCCTTACAATCAGTTCCTAAGTCGGAACGTTCACAAAGCCTCCACTTGGGATTGAACTTAAATAATTATGAAATTAAACAACTAAGCTTAACTAAAGCTAACTGAAAGGTATAGCCGAAGCTATCGGGATTCTAAGTAGTTGGCCCCTAAATATTAATTAAATCGGCGAAGCCAAGCAAGGGCCTCAGTATGGCCGAGCGCAGTATCTAAGAGAGAACGTAACCAAAAGGTAAACGCGCGCTAGTCAGGAAAATCAGACTCTCTCTCTCGATTTCTGTGAAACATTGATTTAAATAGTAGTCTTAAAACTCATTTGCATTAACTGCGTTTCTGAAATTAGATTCCAGTAGGAAATTGCAAGCTGAAATTAGAATGATAGGAAAGGTTGCATAACTTAAAATAACCGTTAATAAAATTAGGATAAACCTTACATGCTATTACTTTGCTGCCACGACTTACACACGGTTTTGGGTAATGGGATTATCTGAACCCTTGTTAAAAAACTCTACTGTTTGTTAATATCTTTGAATTTTTAGTTCAGTTTTTGTTAGTTGAGTTACCGCCCAAGGGAGGGGTATTTTGGTAGCGTCAAGTCGACGCATTGTAAATTTTAAAGAGTTTTAATAAAGGGCTTTATTAACCCTTCTCCTGCCTGGTTCCTGCACTTACTTCAGCTGTCACTCCAAAAAGATGAACAAGGAGATATCAAACCTCTAGACAAATGTGGAGGAACTTAAAGCATGTTATGAATTTAATGATACTATAGAACCTTTTGTTTCGGGAATACAGAGCTTATGAAACGGAAAAGTTGAAGACTATATGGAAAACAACAATATCTAATTTTTTTTAAACGTGCTCCTAAATGTAAGAAAATCTGAGAATCCGTTCTGAAAAATCTAGAGTCTGTATTAAGGATTATGATTACGATTATTTGAATTATTGTAAGCTATCTGCCTCAGAAGATGTTTGCTCTCATTTAGGAATTTCTAATCGAAAATGACTCATATTCCCTTTACGCATGGAGATAATCATGGAAACAACGCATGTAGCAAACCCATTCGCTCGATTCGAATCTGGGTCGAGTTTACCAGTGTTTCTTTGCTTTGAAATATGACTGATGAAATATACGATCTAACCGTTTAAGGACCGAATCATCATATTAAAATTGTAGAAGACAAGTAATTCAACATAACTAATCGAGATTCGAGTGGTTTAACATAATATATAAAGCTATTCAAAAACTTCTGTTCTTCTGACATTCTGTGACTACTATAAACCACTGCATGAGCGTGATAATTGGAATGAGGATGGAAATTTAAAAATTCCTGTAGTTCATTACCAAGCATATGTGCAAAAGAAGAATTTAATTGTTTACACCGTAATAATACAGCAACCGAGGAAAAGAAATATAAATTATTTAGGATAAAATGTCTTTTGGCAAAGGTCAAAATTTTGATATTATTTGGTAAGTGCCATAAATCATTGAATGGACACAATGAAATGTTAATTGACTCAATGAATGTCCTAACTCATCGAAATAGTTAATAAGAACAGAAAGTGTGCATCAAATGATTTTTAGAATTTTACATAAAATCTTTAACATTCTAACTATGCTAATTACCCTAGATTCCATTTTTAAATGCTGATCACAAAAATGCTTAGTTCCTTTTGAACATAGCTGAATGTTACATTTTATTTCATGTTAATCCTTTTTTCGTCTTTCACTGGAATATTACTTTATCATCTGTTACCTGAAAATTATGTTGCTTTGACGTCCAGTGTCTTTCGTATGAGACGCAATGTTTTTCAAGAATTGATAATAATAATATTAAAACTTGAATATATTAGTGTTATTAAGGACAAAATAAATCGGGATGTTTGTGAAGTTGAGCAATTTATTTGAAAGGAATTAATTTGGGAAATGCTGGGTTAAGTTCTAAGGTGACAAATAAAGATATTATTATTTGCCTATGCAGTATAATCTGAATTACCCGGCATTGTTTTTATTCTTCAGGCATTATATCGATGAACCATTTATTGACGAATAAATCTCACCTGAATCTGGGAACAACCATTCAGTGACAACAGCCTGTGCAATCATTATTCCCTATTATTACTATGATATCCAATTTTCGCATTAGGATGATAGTAGATAAGATAGTTATGGGAGTGGTTACGGTAGAGCTTGGAAAGGATGTCGAAACCTATAGTGATGGAATGACAGTTCTCAATCACAATCCATTTTTTCGAGACGGGCTGATACCATGTTGCTTCGATCCCATTGCTCCTCTGTCTATAACTCACCAGATATGATGGGAACAGGTAGATTAATTATTAAAAGTAGAGACAACGAACCAACAGAAAATTACAGAAACACCAGGACTTATTCTGCATCGAGTTACTTAGCTCTCACTTACACCACTCGTTACAAAATGTAGGAAAATTAATTTAGATACAGCTAGGCGCGAAGAAATTACACGCCCACTTTTAATGTCGCACGCTAGTAGAGCAGAAGTTATGTGATTTTTTTTCACCATAGGGATTAAAATTTCTGTTGCTAAAAATACAGAAGCTAATTCGGTGTACTTTTTAAGAAACGAAATATTTGTTATGCAAAAAAGCTTTAATTTAAAAGGCGATAATAAATTGAAGAATTCCGGAATCAATGTAGTATTTCGGATACAAACTATTTTTGACGAAACTGAGGAACAAGATCTCAAGCTTATAGAAGGAAAAGGCAGCGAGTAACAAGAGGCATAAAAGGCAGTTAATCGATTACGGCAAAGCACGGGAGGGATTTAAGCTTAAGCGATGTCTTTATGGAGGACATTCTAAGGGAATCTGGTTCGTATTCGTGATACATATGGGAAAAACCTTCATCCAGCCAAATCATTTATCAATGTTTTTAAATCATTAGTGTAATCATCTCTACTTTAATGCGAATATTTTTTACGATGCTCAAACCATAATTTTGTAAATAGTACGTAAACATTTCTGTGAGTTATTATTTCGATACTTGCGTATATTCTACAGAAAATTTCTGTAATATCTGGTACAATACGTGCTCGTACGAAATTGATGTAAATAATCCTCATAATTTATGCAAACTTTTAAGCTTATGATATACTGTTCACTTGCTGCAACACGGGATTCCAATGTTTTCCTTTAACGGCCTTATATATCCATGTAACACAATATTTGTTTAAATTATATCACTTGTCCAGCCCTTCCAGCCTTTGGTCGTGGTGCATAGCTAATAGATTTCCTTTTTCAGAAGACACATAGTAAATCTTAAGCATAATAGAAGGTCTATTGTCTTAATGGAGATGTAGGGTGCAGAGACAGATAGCCAACACTTTTATCCGGGATTTCAAATCAGGAATTAACGGATTGAGCGGCCGTATCCATTCGGTCTTTGGTGAAGTACACATTTGAAAAAGAAACAAAGCGCGTTCTCGTTCACTGTGGGATGAATTTAAGGAAAAAAGAGGTTTTGTCGATGCGGTTTTTTTTTCCAGTGTTCAAAGACGTTTCCATAGCACAAAGTGACTAATATTATAACTGATGTAAAATACATGCAACTATGAGCATTAAGTTTTGTATCAGGCAAATTTTCATAAATTTTAATTTTAAACATATTTAAATTTTTGCTACTTACTAATGCAAACAGTTTTTGGCAGATATGAATTACCTAGCATACATGTCTGTGGGAAAATATGTCTCAGTTTACATCCTCTGATTACTCTAGGAACGAGTTATTAAGTAATTTATGTGTAGTAACATATGAAACTATGAGTGATTCTAGTAATAGTGAGCTAAATCTCAAGGCGATTTTAGATACATCAGCTTACCTTTTATCAAGGATGAGAAAAACATTCAAAGAGTCACTACTCTAAGGGAAGACAGAGTCTCTAAGGCAGAAAAACTTAACGAAACACTCTTCAATCAATATATTCTTTGATTTTGAATAATATATTCTAGGTTTAATTGATTTCAACAATATGACTTCTACTTTTTTTTTCGTACCAGTTGTTCTTCATTTTTGATAACTAACATTGATACATTCACAGCAACTAGTAACCTCTTAATAATTTATGTTAAAATAATACACCGAATGATAATTATTAGAGAAGTCAAATAACAAGAATCAGCATAATATTCGTAAATTTTGCAGGACTACTTTCGATGGTTCAATTACTGAACTACCTTCCTCAGTTGCCTAAGTGCAAATGGCAGCTGAGACATTTGCACTCAGGCAGCTAAGGAGGATAATGCCTTCTATAGATAAACCATCGAAACTAGTCTTGCAAAATTTACAAATATAACGCTGATTATTGTTATTTGACTTCTCCAATAATCAATAACCTCTTATTTAAATTATTAAAATTCCTCCATCGCTCTGTTGTTCAATATCTAGTTGAGTTACTGTTCATGATTATATATTTATTTAGAACAAAAGCTGGATAAAATAATTGATAAAGAATACATTTCTTGTCTAAATAGCTTTCTTCTACGCTCTGTGCTGCAATTTACGGCGAACCCTTTAATTAGATATACATATAGGTTTATAGGATGTTTTATGTTAATTAACGAGTTATTATAATTTCAATCTTTGCTATAACTTCTCATTTGCGCATTCTTTACTAGAATGCAAATTAGGTGTGAGAATTTAATCTGAGATTCTTCTATTTGAGACAGAGAGTGCGTCCGGCATCGCCTGCTCGCGACGTGGTTAGTTCCTGCCAACTCTAACAGTCGTAATTCTTCGATTTTGTGATCCACTTGCCGACAGTGCTTAAATTCTGACGCGTGGTAAATTTATTGAGCCAGCCTTTAGCTTAGTATTTCACTGTGCAGTCTTTGACAACTGTTCATTTCATTTAAATTTGACTGTCTGTTTAGTTCCATCACTACGAGTTGTAGTATTAGAGCACAAGAGCTTGCCCTTAGTTCCAAGTTCTGTTTAAATGAGAACTTTTGTGTTATAAGCTTTTTAAGACTTTATTGTGCATCTCAGACATAGCGATAACTCACTTCATGTTCCTTAGGGTTGTAGGACTAAAATAGAATTACCAGATCGAGTATGATTCTGTAGGTTCTTTAGCATTATCAGTAACACCATTCCAATATTATTAATGCTATCAACTTTAATTTAAAACTTTATACGGATATGATGTTTTTTAAATTAAAATATGTGGGATTCAAAGTGTAAATGAATTAACAATTTCTAAAGGAATTTGATTTAAATAGTTGTTTATATCTCAATGAATGTGAATACCATCAATCATTTGGGAAATGTTTGCTTAAGCATTTTGCTTCTTGTTTAGTTTCAACGTGTATTTTCTTCTCATATACAGATATTTATTTAAGTCCAAATGTTTTTACGTCACTTTTAAAAGACCTGTTGTAATTTAGAAATGAATCTTTTTTACGGCCCTCGAGAGCATATTAAATAGAAGGGTCCTCTTTTTCAGATTAAAAAGTATTTAACTTTCTCAATGTAAAATTTACCTCGGATGTAGTTTCATCAAACGAATAACTTCCATCACAATATGAAAATTAACTGATTTCACAATTTTTACAGATATCATTCCAAAAAATTAAGAAAGAGTACAAATATAAATCAATGAATCAAATTCTTTTTTTATATATTTTAGCATATTTAGTAGTAAAATCTCACTTATCCACATCCTTTCGGATATAATAGCGACAACATCATTCAATAAAACTGAAAATTAGGTTACGAAGACTTTCTTTAATATTTATTAGATTCAAGTGAAAAGGAATGTAACACATCTGGACGAAGATTTGCTTATTTTAACCCTTCACTAATCATATGAATTCTTGGTACCCAAAACGTATCTACCGTTTGTGAGACTGCTGTTTTTAAAAACCTCTAGAAAGGGAATACTAATAAACTTTGTTAGAATTAGCCATAAAATGAATATATAAATATTGAATCTTCGGTACTGCTTAAAATAGCAAATGTGGAAAATCTGTAAATGAAACAGATGTAGAAGTGACACGTGACCAGTTAAGGGTTAAACTGAGTTTGATTCCAGATAAAATGTGAATTATGACAGGTACGAAGTCTTTGTAAATAATTTTTGGTATACTGATGTCATTCACCTTAATATTTTACTATTCGTGTTCACCGAAATCACAAAAAAAATTCTAAATTTTTATATTTAATATCTTTAGAAACAGTTCCATGAGTACTAGATATATCTGGATATATTTAAATTATGCCAAGTGCATCGAGAAATGTATCTTAATTATGTACCAAGTACAGAGCCGTGCCAAGATATTTTTTCACCTGAGGCAAAAAGGTAAATGCGCACCCCTATATATAGCAAAACAGCTATATTTGTGTTAAACAAAAGTAACTGTATTAAATCAAAATATAATAATTCTTAAAGCATTTTTTAATCATAGCTTTATAAATTCAGAAAAATAATGTAACCAATTATTTATAACTTTCAAATGAAAATGTTAAAAAAATTCTTTTTTGATAAATAATAAATAACATTGAAATACACATTGCATTAAATTACAGGTTTTCTTGCAATTCTTCCTATTGTTTTATTAATTTAAGTTTGCCGAAGCTTATTTTCCTTAGTAATAATCGTCAAACTTAAAAACATAATTGAAATAATTTTTGAACTCGCATAGCCAATTTGGCGCCCCTTTTAGTGATTTACCTGAGGCAAGTGCCTCACTTGCCTCACCCTTGTCCCGGCCCTGACCAAGTATATCTGTAGATATATCTAAATTGCGAACATATCTTTTAAAATTTTTTTATCTCTTTAGGTGAAAGACGTAATGTAATTTCGTCTCTAACAAGCTTTTTCATTTCTTTTTTTCCTCTTTTTTCTCAAATACTTCAAAGGATATTCACAATTTTGAAGCTCTCTTCTTCCAAGAGTTTTTTGTTTTCGTAGCAAGCTTCTTTTGTATACTTTTTAATTATCTTCCATAATTTACTTTATTTGTGTCTTAGTTAATTAAAATAATGATTTGGTGAATCAGATTTATGAGTTTAGTACAATAATTTCTCATTTTGCTTAAGAACTAATTTTAATTTGCTTTTTTGACTCTCACTCAAGTTAACTTCCACTGAATACTAAAGAACCTAATAATTAGCTCCATAATTGACGTAATGTAAGCACTTTCTGTATACCCGAGTTGCTTACTGCGGGTTTCTTTATAACATTTATTTAATTTGATGTGTTTGTTTGTAACATTCATAACAAATTTTTCTCTTCTTTCTTTATTTATTTATTTGAGCTGTAGAGCCTGCACGTTATGATAGTAACTTTATTTAATGTTATTCTTCTGTTTATTGTTTGTGTCGTCATTTTCAGTAAACTGACATATATAATAATTACTTAAACAAAAACACCTTATTTTTGCAACCTTTCATAGTTTCTAGTTAATTTCCATAAAATGTTCGGTTTATCCTTAATCGAAATAATAGTAGTTTTTCCCTTTCAGTGCTGCTACCGCTTTAATACAACATTTTGTCCCATATATTTTACTCATTCTGCTTATATAATTTATGACTTATTTCTTCTTCTTCCTTACTCACAGCATTTTGCAATTCTTTTTTTACAGAAATTCTTTCCAGATAGCATGCATTCGTAAATTGCAAGCGAAAAATACGAGCAATTTAGGAATGGCTCTTCGTATAAAAACGTACGACTTGAACGTCAAAATATTATAAAATCTGACCGAAAAAACAGTAGACACTTAAGTATATTTTTGCTTTAAAATATACGTAAGTTATACGTAAAATTTAGGAATATTCATGTGAATGATCGCGCTTTATTCGTTATCGGCCATATTTATTATTTAAATGTTATCTACCAAAGAATAAATACCACGAAAAAATTAAGGAAAACTGGTTTTTATATTTTATTTGGAATTTTATAAAAAATTTCGAAACAAAAAATGAACGAGGATATGGAACAAAATTAAGAGTATTTTTCAATTGAAATCTTAATTTGAACTGCACAATGTCTTTAAGATAAATTTAAAGATTACCTATTAAGGAAATTTTATAAGGCTAAATGAAAAAAAATCACAAAGATTAAATTATTTTTCTGCAAAATACTAAGAACAGCAGATTAAAAAAAATTTTAATTTCAAAACTATATATGAAAACGACATGCTTGCCGTTTCTTGCGATAGCGGTCAAAATGGATATTTTTGTTGAAATATGATACCCGGAATTTTTCATGATTACAATACTTCCTTTACTTCGCACAAGGAAGTAAAATTAAACTATTCCGGTGCGAGTAACAAATAAAAAGGCTTATTAGAAGCTATGTTACTTCGAAACATCAGTGTCCGCCGATAACATCGCGGACGAAAAAGTTGCGGAGAAAACAACGCAAGGCGAAAACGTCGTGGTACAAAACATCGTAAGAGAAAATAAAGCAACGAGAAAACATAGCAGTTCTAAAACATCGTGGTACAAAACACCGTCGTCGAAAATAAAGCGATTAAAAAATTTCCCAGTTTAAAAACATCGCCGTCGAAAGTATCGTGGTAAAAAAATAAAGTACTTACAAATCATCGCATGACGATAACATCGCAGACACGCGTTTCTCAGGCTTTAATAATTGCAAAATTTAATGATTGTTTAATAATTGTAAAAACTAGCATAGTGATTTAGGAGAGTAAGATAGGAAGAAGAATAATTTCCACTTTCATATCTTTTTATTCTTTAATAAATATTTGCTGAAAATGTAAAATAGAAACTTTAGCACAGAAAATTAACGCAACTTACAGCACTTAATTTTAAACTGACATAGTTAACTAAGAATGGGCATTTATAAATTATTTTTTATAAAGTTTTACTGGTAATTTTTCATGAAAAGTATAATCTAAAAAAGAAGAGAAAAAGAAAGATAAGTAACTTATTTATAAAAAATTGCTAATTATGATATTATTTTCTTCACTTTTGTTAATCTGATACTCTTATAGTGAAAATTATTTCTTGTTTTTTTAAACTTTATTAGTTAATAAAAATATGGAAGTAAAAATTATGTTTCTTTCCACCTTGCTCTCATAAATCATTATGCGAATGTCCATTTACATTTACTAAAGCATGAAAGAAGGCATGCCTGCGATGTTATCGTCATGCGATGATTTGAAGGTACTTTATTTTTTATCACGCTATTTTCAGCGACGATGTTTTTTAACTGCGAAGTATTTGAACCTCTTTATTTTCGACCTCGATATTTTGTACCACGATGTTTTAGAACTGCGATGTTTTCTCTTTGCTTTATTTTCTTCCACGATTTTTTGTACCACGACGTTTTGGCCTTGCGTTGTTTTCTCTGCGACGTTTTTGTCCGCGATGTTTTCGGCCGTAACCGAAACATCACCCTTAAATTGAAATACGGCAGATAAATTCATAACATTTTTCGTAGACGAAGAAAGCATGAATATCAAATAGTAAAAATATAAAAATTTCACTGATTTCCTCAAAATAATAATGTAATAATCCAAGATTACTGGATAGCGAAATCTATTCAAACCGCTAGAATCAATATCGTCAAGTCAAAGAATGTTCTTTGGACAAGTTACATTGTGAATTTTTTTCCGCGGCTTCTTCAACCGAAGTGAAAACACATGCTTCCTCCTTTGTGATGATTGACAAATATGTCATTTTTTTCATAATTAAACATGCTAAGAAATCTCTAAATTAGTATCTGAAGTAATATTATTTTCGTATTGTGTAAACTTTTATTTAGAACACCCTTATTATAAATTAATAAATCATTCTGTATAAAAGAAATAGAAATGCTGTGTCAATGCCCATGTTTAGAAATAACTTTAAAGCGAATAAGTAAGAGTTCAATAAAGAATGCAATTCTGAAGACTGCCAAATTAGGAAAATTCGCCACTATTTCAGAGAAAATATTATAATTATTTCAGGACTTTTAATTAGTTGATTTGCTTCAATTAGTAAACATGAAACAAAATAAAATGTTGTAATACATGCTTTTGAGGAAATATAGCGCGATATTAATTTTTTTTATACCAACTGAATTACATGCGCAATCTGTGCATCATAAATTAAAATAAAATAAAATGCCTGCCGGACATTAAAATCCATATTGAAAACTTTTCTCAGAATCAAAATATTTAAATCGTTATATAAATTTCTTTCATATACATTAAAAACCATTGAAAGCGTTTAGTGTCATGTGATTGCTATAAATATGTTAAAAGTAATTTACGTTTGTGTAATATACCAAAAAAAATTCAGTTCAGTAGAATCATCATTATTATTAAAACATTAAAATACAGATATTAAAAATTCTGTTGAAATAAATAGAATATGACATTACAATTTCGTTAAGAAAATTTTTTTTGCATGTTCCTTTGTTTTGTACGAAGGAAAAACGATGAGCAACATAAAATGGAAAAAAAAATCAATAGATGTTCTGAATTGATAATTTTTTTCAGTGTTTTCAGAATTCGTATTATATTCATAAAAGTAATATATGAAATGTACTATGATGACGTTAGATTTTTTCAGTACATTTGGATTCGTGTAATTTTCTTATAACGTGTGGAAGTTACAACAGAACATCGAAGTTATCTTCAGTATTTTAATTCCCACAGTTTTCGTAAAAAAAAGGGGAAAAAATACCATTATTTGATTTCCCAAAAATTATACGTATATTTTTGGAGAAGTGCTTCTTGAAGTGCTATTACTTACTTATTCTTTACCATTAGCTTTATTAAATCAAGTTTATCCTTATTTTGTTTATTGAATTTGAAGGCAACCAAAATCCTTTTCCCTGAAAAAACAGTTTTATCATTGGAATCATCGTTATATATAATAATTATATGTATAATTTATCAAAATACCGAAAAAACTTTGATAGCTGCTTAAATAGTTTTTAAAGTTGCTCTCCTGCTCTTCTTTCTACTTCTTGTTCTATTGTTTGCTTAAAGGAAGTTCCTAAAATTCTAGCTGATGTTTGATTTTCGTATCTTCTTCAAATTGCTATTTATTTTCTACTCTTAGATATGCTGGCAATTTTTTTAATTATTGTTTTTTTTCGTATTTTTTAAAATTTCCTTTCAATGCGATTTATTTATTTCTTTGTTTATTTAAGCTGAAAATGTTGTATAAATTTAATTTAAAACAAGTCACCTTTATTTAATTTTACTTCAGACTGTTCTTTTCATATTAAAGCCAATTAATATATTTTAAAGCCAAATGTTTTACTTTAAAGTAGATTAATTTAACTTAAGAAAATGTATCGAAAATGAATTTGAATAAATTCATTTTCGATAAATGGTAATGAATGAGCTAGATTATAATTAAAGATTATATGCAATTATAAGGGTTTATAATCGTTAGCTGTGTATTTTTGTATTCAAATCAGGGAAAATATGCTAGACGTGAATGCTTGCAGGCTATGTTTGATTGTGTATAAATTACAGTAGTTGGAGAATATTAAAAAGGAAACAAAATGAATTTTGAAACGAAATATTTGGAAGATCAAGAAAAATGACAGCCCGCAAGCTTTTTAAAGTAGAAAATATTGTGGTTTCAGAAAATATTTAATAGCGGTGGATAAAGAATTATCAGATGAGAGGGTTGTTGCGCTGATGCAATGGAACAGAACATGTGAGCGCGAAAGAGATGATTAAATTAAAGTGCATACCAAAGATTCTTAAGCTAAATTATCGTTACCAACGTAGGTTAATGTAATGCAAAATAGCGAAGCGTTGTAACGGTCACAGAGAGCAATATCTTTTTTCAGATATTTTGTAATTCAATTTCGAGATGTGGTTTTATAATTTATTTCTAAATTTGATACATGATTATTTAAATTTTTATGGTTTATAAGCATGTTGTAAAGGTATATGCTGACTAAAATATATTAAACTACATGAGATTTACACTATGTGTAATGACACAGAACAAGCTGTTCAAAATTTAAAATAAAGTAAAAGTTTCTTTGATTAATTAATTAATTAAAAAATAATTTTCCTTTTTGTAAAGGGTCTTATTAATAAACGTTATTTAGATAGTTCATGAAAATGTATAATAGTATATTTATCTATTGTATTAAAGGGAAAGACCAACAAATTAAAGGATTTCTCCAACCTGAGGAATGAAGCATGTTTTAGTCATTTATTGTAATCTTCTTATTTAACTCCCACAGAGAAAACAAGAAATTTTAATTATTTTACATTTTTAAAACTTTAACCAAGAATAATTTTCAACAAATTATATATGAGACGGATGATAATTAAGTAATATAAGGCTTTAATAAATATATATATACGTCTAATAATATAAATAATCTGTACATGTATATTGTCTATATAATAATCTACATATGTATATTTTGAAATTACATGATACCTTTTTTTCTAGATTTAGTAAATTCAGAAATGAAAAGGTAACGATGGAATTTTCAACAGACAGTAATAGAAAGATATGTACAAAAGAATCTTTTGCAATTTTGGAGAATGAATACATTTTAAGCGCCTTATATTTATAACTTTTTTGCGGTTTTACTTCAAACGTCATTCAACTCATGTCCCAGAATCTGTGAAGTTATTACTAATTCTTCAAATATTTCAACATAGGAAGAAGAATGTAAACAAGTTTACAAATTTCATAAACAATTGTTAAATTTACTGAAACTAAGCTCATTATCAAAATAAGAAGCATATATTCCAGAATATGGTTTCTTTCATAATTAAAATAAATTACCGTAGAGAATAATATATAAAATAAATATGATTGGTTGTAAGTATGTTGATGAATTATTTTCCTGTACAGATTAATGAAATCCTGTAAAAATGAATGAATTATTTTCCTGTATAGATAAATGAATTATTCTGCTATATAGATGGATTATCCCGCATAGATAAATGATATATTGGGAATAAATCGTGAATATATACTCTGTAACTGAGCTAAAACAAATATGTAACTTTAGCAAATGAAGGAACATTGTAGGAGGTTTAGTTTTTGTTCTTGGGAAATAAAATAATAAATAAATAAAACCTTTGAAGAAAAAAAGTGATCTAAGTATTGTTTAAAGGTACGAAGGTTTTGGAATATTAAACGTAACATCCATTATTAAATGTGTTGAATAATATTAATTTTTAATACTTTTTAATCTCACAAAGATTTTAAAAAATTTAAGAACGTTCTGGGGCATTCCTTTTATTCGCCGTCTTCTTTTAATTTTAGTAAATTTCTGAACTATATTGTTTCTACATTTTCGTTTCAAAATCTGGTTCAATATGAAAATTAGTGCTCTTTCTTCCTCTACCATAAAATGACCTAGAATCATCCTTTCTCTAGAATTCAAAAGGAAGAAGAGAAACACTGAAAGAAATAATAGAAAATCTGGTAGAAGCTTCAATGTGTTTAAACAATTACTGTGAAAGTTTGGAGTGTTTCGAGATTAGAAAAATGAAAGTAGATTTCTTTGGTACATTAATAGCGCCAAGTAATCATCAAATGATTCCTTGTCCAGAGCTATGTCTGAATTTTAACGTGCATTCAACTCATTAATAATAATTAATCTCGCTCTCTTAAAGACGTATATAGACATTCTTACATTTGTGTAGTTTCTTGCCTGAGCCATGTAGTACTGGTCGCAGTCTAAACAAAGTATCTGACAGTCAAATTCTATTGAGACGTTGAGATCTCTTATGCTTTCACCAATACCAGGAAAAGTCCATATGATTATTTATTGCAGAAAAGCATTTAAAGACTGTCTACTCTGTAGGAGATTTTAAAACCATTTGCTTCCTATTCACATTATATATATGGTAAACTACGGAAATCTCAAGCAGTAAACTTTTCCCAACACTGGAATCGAATATAGGTTGAGATGTCAGAGTTCAATGGTTTAATCTACATCCCCGCTTTTGGGCTACATATTAGAAAGAGGATTGTGCGTGCGAATTCGAATAATTTTTTTTAAACCAGTGCATTTAATATTAAAGAAATTAAAAGATACGATATATCAGTGTAAGAGTTAAAAATTTTATTTCCTCTAGAAACTGAAAATTAGATATCTCAGTCACACATGAAGAAAACAAAATGTGGTTCCTACATTTTTAGCCCAAAGGACGTTAGCCCAGAAGGGCTATTAATTTTGTTTTGTCATTTTGAGTCGATCCACTTTCTGCGTTGATTCACATTTCATACTGTTGCAACCAAATATTACAGTCCTGTATTATATTTAAAGAATTTAAATAATGAAAAGCCTGCATAAATGTATGTATTGTTACGTGCGTTAGGGTTCGTAATGGATTGAATGCACAAAAGTTAATAAATAGTTTATAAAATGTATTCTTTTCACAAGAAATAAAACAAAATGCTGAAATATTTCTCTCAGAGATATATTCGTACAATATCACAATATCTCACAACAGTTATATTTTGATCTACTAAAACGTTAAACAGAACTCAATTCAAAACAGAGAAAGCTAATTTGATCTGACCGCGAATTCTCTAAAATCAATAACAGCACTAAGTAAACAACTACAGTTCACTTAGAACAATTGATAAACAACTGATTTGAGATGTTTTCCTACAGCTTTTATAAGCTTTTTAATCATGCAAGAAAATTTTCTCTGTTATTTTCTCGGTTTTTCTGGATAGCAAAAGCAATTACGAGATATCTATTTATTAAATGTTAAATACACGCATTCTTGTAGTTTTACTTTTGTGGCTTAGCTTTCTCTTAAATTTCGTCAAGCACTGCATTGCACCGGAAAATAAAACAAATTAATTACAGTTCTACTAAAAATAGCTAAATAAATACAAAATCCGTAAAAATATGTATCTCGCATTGTGATAAAACAACGATACCTAAAGCCATCAAATTTTAAATAACGTAATCGTCCACCGAATATGGGCATCTGGAAACCCTAATTTGGAATTTGTTTTATTAACTATTTCATATTTTGTGAGACATAAAAGAACTTTCGATTAACAAATTCAACGATTTCAAAGCGAGGAATGGCAACACTGTACAAAAAAAAATTTTATTACCAGCGCTCGAGCCTGTGTATCGAAAATTCTAAAGATATGCTCATTTTAAAATTATTTTGCGATATTGCTGTTGAACTGAATTTTATGGTTAAAGTGCGAAGAACATGATATTTAACAACTAAAGGTAACACAGAAAATGTTAGAAAAACGCCCCTCTGAGCGTAATGTAAAATCTGAAATCTTTCAGATTTTTTTTTGTATTTATTTATTGTTTCTTTTTTCATTCTTGTAAAGAGGATAGGAAAAACGTAAGCTGCAAACTTAACACTTCCTGTTGTACTTTTCTCTTTTTAGAAGTGGAAAAAGAAAAGGAATTAGTGTTAATCCTCCTCAATATAAAGGCTTCAGAAGCGAGAAATTTCAGAAGGAGATTATGTTCTAATCTTAGAGGAGAAGTAACGACTTGATACAGGATGGTGTAAAGGCATCAGCATTTTAGTTGTTCAGAGATATGTTTCGTTGACCAGAACTATTACAAAGACTAGCTTTTAGCTCTTGAAAGATCTGAAGTTTCTCGTCTACCAAATGAATATGCTATCAACTGAAATTACCAGAATGGTCTCTGTGTTTTCAAAATGCTTTCCAATGCATGATACTTTTACACCTTTAAGATTTTGAATTGTTTTAAGCAATTCAAAGTGTTTGACTAAGAGTTCTAAAATAGTTTAGTGCAGGGAAAGCTATTTAATCTATTATTTGATTTGTAATTCTTTCTCCGCATTTTGAATTAGAAATTTATTTTAAAATTTAATTGCTTTCTAAAACACAATACCCTGATCAGCACGTTATGGATGTTTAAGATATTAGAATGAAATTGTAGCATTCACTGTCCGCTTCCGTAAAAATTAATTAATTTATTCATAGCATTTTCAATATATAATATTTCGTATTGTTTGCATGGAGTTACATAATGCATTGACAATTACTTTGATTATACTTCTAAGCAGCTATCAATGATTTTCAGAGAGTTGAAAATAAAAGAAAGAGGTTCAGAACTACAACTTGTAATAACTTTGTAGAGTCATTAGGTTATTTCGAAGCAGGAAAGATGAAAATGAGCAATGCCTTCGCCGGGAATCGAACCACGTACCTCTCGGCTACGCGTCGAACGTGTTGACCACTACGCCTCGAAAGCATGCGAAGAAGGCAGTAGAAATACCTTATAACTTCTCTCAGTATTAATGTTTGAATATACTACATATTTACTTGGAAACAATATTTTATGACAGTTTAAAAATATGCTTTTTACTACCCATAGGTTTGTATACGTAAGACAAAAATAAAAAAAATAAAAAAGGAATTAAAAATAATAAAGTTTAAAAATAAAAAAAGAAAAATGGGCTATTTCATATGGATTATGAACAGCGTTTAATGAAACCTTTTAGCTTTTGATTAAACACGACTAAAAGTAGCAGAGCATGAAAGCTGAAAAAGCATGAAATTAAAATAAATCTGAAGCAGTTCAGAAGCACTGATAGAAAAGGATTAAGCTTAAGAAAAAAAAATTTTTTTTCAGATTAAGTTGCTAATAGTAGGAAAAATTCGAAAACTAAATCTGAGTCTGAACAATAAAAAATTAAGTGTTCTACGAAATACCATAAATAAAAGTTTAAAAAAATTTTTTTAGCTTAGTCAGCAAAAATAATTCCATTAATTAAGTAAGCGACAAAATAAAAATAAGAGCCTTTTAAGATTTTTTAAAAAAAATCTTTTGGTTGAAAATAGAATCAGATCTTCTTTGACAATATTTTCAGCAGAAATATTTATATATCGAAACATGGTTTAAAATAAAAAAGGCAATAAAATAAGCATTTTAATTGGGAATTAATAGGGAAGTAAATTGTATATCCGTAAGAGACAATCGTTAATTGTTTTTATGCTTTTTTCTTTCAGAAAATGTGCATCCCGAAATGAAGAATAAATGAAAAAAAAATTATTTTATGACTAATAAAATTTGAAAAAAATTATTTTGTGTGAATGGTTAGCTTATTTTAAGCATATGTTAATAAAATGGTTATGGTACGCGAAATGTTAGAAAAATTATTTTAGTATTTTTAGAACGTTAAAGCACTCGACTCATTTCAACTCAGTATCTAAAACGATAATTGTTACGCCTCATAATAACTTTCATTGAACTACGACTTAAATCTTTCTATGTACGTTCTAACAACTTAGGAAACATTTCAAGGAGCCAGAGGGTATTCTCAAAAATAATGGGGGATCTTACCGATGGCAGAAGATCTGAATATAAAGCGATACATTGGTTATAGATGCATTTACTAAAGAATAAACAAAGCAATGCTGTGTTTATTTTCATCAATTACATCTATAACCAAATATGAAAGTTGTTAACTACAACAGGTGACAAAACTACAGGGATTTTAAGCACCGGCGCTGCTTTAAAATGTTAAAATCATAAAAGAAAATTATATATGAGTCCGCTGGCTAACCAATCGGTCCTTCTAAATTCTGACATTTGTTAATCAGTTTCCAGCTTCTTCTTACCTAATGTATATGTTTTTGTGAAATATTAACTCCTGAAATTTGTTTTAATAATTTAAAATGAGAGATTTACGAAAATTCTTCGCAGCATTATTCTTCGAAACTTTTACCTACACTGGATATTATGGATGCAGATCTATCGTCAAATAAGTGTTCATCAACGAAGTATTAGTTGCTTGAAACGTCGTTTGAGGTCGAGAAAAAGCAATTTCTTTTGCCACTGAATGACGCTTATCACACTACATCACTTTCATAAAGCAGTTCCACTCATTGAAGCATTTTATCAATGATTTCATACCAACTATCGAACTAATGCATAGACATTTTTTTTCTGAATATTAAAATTGCTTTTCAGTCTTTGCCGTGCACTGCAACGTACGGGTAAGCTGTTTGTCAAACTGTAAAAAAGTACAAGACTCATTCGAAACGCAGTTATTAAATTGCTCTTTGTTTTCCTAAACACATGTCTAGACTAGACTACAAAGTTGCGTTTTGACGCAATAAGTATCCCTCGTAAACCTGTTGTTTTTCTAGCGGTTTGTGTACATAGGGCAATTTTGCTTTTACGTTGCTCTGAGCTACAAGCCAGTCAGAGAGTTTTATGTACGTAACGTGCTTTACATCCAATGGGAGACTTACAACATTCTCACAAAAAGCATAATAATTTGCTAAACTTTCAATGCTATTACTTATCCCGAGTTTAATTTTTAAATTGTACAGTCTCACTATTTTTGCTAGTGTACACTAAGTCAAGACTCTTGGAAGATGTTAAGCAACTCATCGCTATGTCTGCTTAATCACACAGAAACGTAAGAAGGGTGTAAAAGTATCTTTTATTCTCCAAATTTAAATAAGGTAACAGAAGGCAATTCTTGTGCTTACAAAACCAGCCAGCATCTATGGCGTCACTTAAAAGGAAGGAATTTAAAATTAGTCCTAAGACTACACAGAAAGGATTAGAGCCCAAGTTGGTTCAAGCACTATTGGCGTGACAAGCGCTATTGGCAGGAATAAAGCAATGCCGAAGACAGAATGCTAACCTATAATTTCAACTAATAACGTGGTCTTCGGCAGGCGGACCACGCTTTGTCTAAGCAATCTAAAATCTTCTTTTAAATACTATCTATTTCTACCACACTTAAATACTCACGAGATACAATTAGCATTCTGGCAGGAAAGCGAAAGGGAGAAGCGACAGTAAATATACGTTACATAAATAACTCGTTAGTTTAAATAAATACATGATAGCTTTCCCTGCCATCTCTTTCTACCTCACTTAAATATGAATGAGCTAAAATTAGCATTTTGGCAGGAAAGTGGGAAGGGAAAGTGACAGTAATGAGGCATAATATTAAATAACTATTTAATTAAAATAAATAAATACTTTGCACAATAAATAACAGTAATTATAAACATAATGAAAAGAGTGGGGATTAATAAAAGTTAGACTGTAGCGTTGATTAAAAATACCAATAAAAATCATGGGAGACCTGCGTTATAAAATAGTTGTCTCTTTCGATAAATCATTTTCAGCATCACAAGATGCGGCTTCTTTAAAACATATTTAAAATGTGTAGGTTCATCTGTTTAATAAACGATCAAAACATGAACCAAATAAAATGAAATTTAAACAGAAACGTACCTAAAAAGAAACAACGCCTAATTCATTTCAAATTTCCGGTAGTTTGTTTCCCAGTGTAGATCTGACAAGTGTGATTGCAAGCGCCACACATGTTAGGAGAAACCTTTTGGGAAATATTTTGCTTCGTGCAGACGGGATGAATGTGCAGCAGAAAATTTCCATTGAAGATGAAAGAAAGAAAATATTACTTAAGAAGGAAAGGAATGTTTATTTAATATGAATGTTATCTATAATCTGTGGAATTAGATCACATATAGAATGCCAAAAATGGTACTTCAATATATCAAACGCTTACTATCTGTAATATTTTCTAAATATTTTCAGCAGAGTTGAAAGATAAACCTGCAGGATATAAAATATTTTCACTAGTAATATTTTATTGTCACATGACAAGCTCTTAATTTCCGACGCTCGCTTCACCCGGTGAATATTCAGCATTTCGTCATTTGCATATTAGACTATATTCGACAGCTAAGAAATTCGTGAGTTTAGATTTGTACAACAGGCGCTAGTCCATGTTGTGCTGTACCGAACAATGGAGCAAGATGTAGACTACAGCTAGAGTTAGGGTGTGGTAACATGAAATGTTGATTCCGTGAAAAACTATTTAAAGTGCAACTAATCTTTTCAGTAAAGACATTCCATACTTTACCTAAATATTATGTAATGCCTAAGTGTTGTCTGCACATTAGTATACCAAATACATATTAAAGTAACAGTGATAAATACAGTATTAGTGGTAATAAATATTAAATGATAAAGTAGTATAAATAGTAAAAAATATATATTAAATTATGACGTAATGTACAACTATGCATACGCTAGGAAAATGAAAAATATTCAAAAATAATACAGGCACTTTATATGTTGTTGTAAAGCCATAAAGCATTTTAGAGATTTACTAGCATTCTATACAATACTCTCTTTTTGTCGTAAAATATATATGTATCAGGAAATTTAGGCATTCATTCAAAATGTAAAGATAGTAAGTGTGCGGAAGGCATGCAATCCTCTGCAGGCAAGAAATTAGGAAAATAAATGGCTACCTAGGTATTTTTCTCCAAACAGTTGTCTTCTACTTAATACAAATTTTACAAAGCAGCTCCTTTATTTCAATTATAAGCACTCACCGAGTTTCAAACATATTTTTGGGAACATAACTTTTGATAAAAATTTTCTGTGATATTAAATAGCCTATGGGAAAATTTACTAACGAAAATTTAACTAAAATTTTTACACCTTATGTTAGTTTCATATTTTATCATAATAGACTACTAAACGGACATTTGTTGCGTAAGTACTTTAATTAAAATTAAAAGGACAGTGTATTTTAAATAAATAAGTACGATGACATTTGGCAGGAATCCATACCATGTAACTGTGTATTGGGTTCGAAGATAAGATACAATCTTGGTTGCTAATTCTCGAGCCCACCTATTAAAGTCAATTCCATAATTCTGCTGATCGCTAGTTTTTTTCTTAATATTTAAACAAAGAGGTTTGTGTTAAATGTACTAAGGGTTTTGTAAATACATTTATTTTTGGTGTTTTTATTATCAAATGAAGTGAAGGTTTTAGACAAGTTACATTCCATTCTAATAACAATAACCAATGCTTGAAAATTTACCAATATTTAATATACAACACCTACAACAGCCAGACAGAACGTCTATTCGCTCACATCATTCAGGACACATTAGCTTCATCAAAATCGATAATAATAAAAGTGAGAATTTGTGTGCTTTATGTGTGCCACACATTTCAGTGACGGAAAGCTCTAGATCTATGAAACTCAATTCACAGATTTCCAAGGCAAGTGATTGCTTGAACTCGAGTGATTATTTCAAAATTCAATTTGATTTTTTATATTTAATGATGAATCTATTTTTCAACGTTTTTTCTTGCATAGCTTTACTTGTTGATAGAATTAATAACCACAGAATTTCAATCTTTGCGCCTTCGAGCTCTCTGCCCGAAAAACAACTTTCTAAGTCGTAAACTACATCAGAGCTTCGGAGCTTTATTCAAAATCTCTGATACGATTTATCGATTTTAGATGATTTTCTGAAAATCCATCAACCGTTTTTCTAGAATCATGTGTTCAATATCTTTAAGCTCTAATGCCTGAAATGTTTGTTTACAATGTTTGGAAATTTTCTTTAAGATTAGAAAATCGACTTTCGTCCACACTCATAACAAGAATTAGAATTAAAGAGGTTACTAAATTTGTTTAAGGTTATTTAGTTGAACACCATCAAATATTTATTATCTAAAGGCATTCGTGAATACATTAACGTGATGTAATTATCATTTATAACGCATCAAACTTAAATCGATTTCAGAACGCAACCATGGTATTAACAAATGTAAAACATATTTGATATGGTCAGATACCATTAAATAAAGGCATTTAAGCGGATAAAAATAAACATTAAACTTTTTATCTGCATCTCTAATTCGCTAATTGCGAAAATATAAATTAGTTTTAAATCTTGAAATTAAGCAAAGGGTTTTATGTATGCGCTTTAAGGGGAAAAAACGAAGAAATGAAAATTGAGAAATAGGAAAGAATGAATACATTTCTTTAACTTAGCATTGTCAGGAGAACTGTTTATTCTAGTCGATTTTGCAAACATAACTAGAATCCTAAGTCAGAACAGGGAGCTTACTCAAAGCTATGTTCGTGTGTGTGTAGAAAGTAAAACAAAGATAAGAAGGGTTAAATTTACCCTAAACTTATATGCTTTATATAGAGCAGTAACGCGAAGTTTGACCTTTTAGCGCTACGTATATAGTGAGCGAAATGCAGAAAACTGCAATACGTCTTCAAATATCAGCGAGAAGTAAGTTCTGGCCTTAAAGGCAGACACTGAAAAGCACAGGCGTCGTAAAGGCAGCGACAAATCTCTCTTCCTCTTTTTCTCTTGGCTAAAAGCCATGTCTTAAATACTTCTACAGTTTGCCACCTCATTTGCATAAACAAATTTTATTCGCGCTTATTCTGAACGGAAATGGAAAATATAAGTGAAGTTTTAAAATAAAATAAACGTCACTAAAACTTAAAATCCTTACAGCATAAGTAAATATGTAAATTTAAGACAATAATACGTTTCCCTCCAAATAAGATGAAATCTCACCAGTTGTCCAATGTCTAAAGCCAATGAACATTGGTGGTTCGACACGGACCCATATTGCAGCGAAAGGGCAATATGAGCACCATAGGCATTTTGGTTGTTTCCAGTGTGTAATTTAGTCTGAGACAGTTTTCTTTGGAAAGCTTTCCACAAAGACACCCGGCTCCTTAGGTAAATAGCTGTTGTCTGTTTTGTATTGTCAAATAATTGAATCCAAATGAACTAAAATGTAAAACTTATCAAACTTCTGCAAAAACTTTTAACATATATGCTGCATATTTATTTCTTAGCTTGATACAGAGTGTAACTCATTTTTAAATGAGTAGGAGGCTATGCATTCAACCACAGATGTTTTCCGATTTAACAAACAGTAATTATACTAGGCTGTTAATATTATCCTTAATAAACTGTTTTAAACATTTAGTCTTAAGTACTGTATACAAATATTATTGAACCTTGATTTTACTAGAAATGTAAAAGAACAGAAGTATATACATCAGAACTAGATATTTCTGATACTATGCTATGCTTCTGATACCATTATTGTTAAAAAATAACTGAAGTGGAAGGACATCTGTTGGTTTCAATAAACTATTCATATCTCAACAATCGATCTCGTAAAAAGCTAAATGCATTTTGAGCAGTCAAACTGCTGATATTTTTACTGAGAAAAATCGCAAATCTGGAAACATTTCTTTCAGTTACTAATAATAAAGCCACGCGGAAGTAATTTTGATATTCTTATTTACAAAAGAAGCCTTTATTGGTTTTTTGATTAACGATGGAAAAGCTCTGTATAAGTTCCCTGTGAAGCTTTTCTATTCATTAAACAACGAAACCGACGATGAAATGATGAATCTATTCAACTAAATTTAATTCTCTTAAAGCTAGCGTCCTTTTCTTTAAAGACACTTAAATCTGCTAGCTAAGTTTTCTAATATAAGCTCGCACCAGAGTGTAATATGATCTTCCATAAAAATTAAATGCTCTTTGCAGGTTGATTATTACAATTGCAATATGTTCTTTTGAAAGGTATTAGATTTATAGCTGAACTTTTTTTGTTGTTGTTCTGAGTCAGGGCCAAGTTATATCTGGAAAGCAATATACTGGGAAAACAACCATGTACGGTGAGGATTACGAATCGCATGCATTATTCCGAAAACTTCGCCAAATGTTATTGATCCATTTTTTTGATGCATGATCGTGCGCAATAGATATAATTTCACAGATTTAGCAAATATTCTTCTCGAAGGAAACCTAATGCATATGAAATGATTCCTTAGAATCGCATGCCACGCGGTTACCTTATTTTGTCAATGAAGCAAGAAGACTCGCTTAGTGGGAAAGCGGCAACGTCAAATCGAAGAACGGCAAATACCTTTTACTTTGCAAAGCTAACAGCAGAAATTACAGAACAGCAAAACTCACAGAAAAATTTCTAAAGCTTGCAGTAGTTTTCATTATAATTAAAAATGTAAGGTGTTGAGAAAAATTAAACAATTGTTTGTTATGCAACACTAGAAAAGACAAATGTTGCATAACCATGTTAAGCTATGTTAATGTTTGTTTATAGATGATAAGAACCAATTACTATATGCAGCAATATTTTTCCAGAAGTTATAAAGGATAAGAATAAAGCTACATCGAGGACATAAAATACCTTTATTTTATAGAAATTTTAGAGGATAAGAATAGTTTTTCTCAATATGATATGAAATATCTTATGTCGCAGAAAGTTATAAAAAGAAAACATAGTTTTTCCGAATATGAAGAAACGAAAACCTTTCTTTTTTCGGAAGTTATAGAATATAAGAATATATACCTTTTGATTATGGCGATACGAGATATTTTTAGTTTATGAAAAATAAAAAAATAGGAATAAACCTTTGAATATGATGGCATGATTTATTTCAAAGAAAATGCTTACAGTGTCCTGCTTGTGTCATATTAAATCAAATGTTCTTCAGGCCCTAGTATAATGACAAGCGAGTTATCTCTCAGTCTAGTGGAAATACAAGAAAGTCCTATGAAGGTTTTAATAACCTTTTTATTTAACTTGAATTTAAACGGAAGGCGATACTTGTGCGTACGAACAAAACTCCGCCACTTGCGGGTACGAAGGTAATATAAAGTTGAATCTGGAATTTAAAAGTACTATAATCTGAGACTACAAACGTTTGGCGAAACTAAACTTAACATCGGCTAGTAAAATGGCTAATACCAGAGTATCAACTGGCAGATATGGGCGGTCGAAAATAAAGCTGCAAGCAACCTTTGCCAAAATCTATCTAGATAAAGCATTCAAAAGACTCGTTCTAAATACACTTCAACAGCATTTGCATCCTGATGAGGGCTAAAGGAAAGTAAAAATTATAGTAAAGGTTCAAATCATAACATGAAATACCTTGCATGTTTATGAACAAAGCCAACAGCTTTTTTAATCCCGTTTATTTGATGCAATAGAGGATATATTTCTTTTAGAAAAATACAATTAGAATTAAAACATTTTATTTAAAAAACAGTGGATGAGCCTCATTTTATTTATAAAAGAGTGAATGGGCCTCTATCAGTCTTGTGGTACGCCCTTTTGCATTCAATAATTTCAGGAACTGAGATAAAAAAGTGAAGAAATAGCATATACTTGAATATGTCTGCGCATAAATGCTTTCAGTATGAACGCCCGCGCATGTAAGTAAAAGGTTATTACCGTATATTAGATTCTAACATTCAAATGAATGAGGCTGACCCTTAAGAAGCATAAAAGGTGAATGAGAGAAGAGATGGTATACGGAATCTTTGCATTTCAAAACTAAGTTCTGGCTCGATGTAGACAGTCATACGATTTATCGCCTCATCATGAAATTCTACTGAAAGTAACTATGAACTCAGAAGAAGATTTAAAATAAACCTTTTTACTATCACTTAATCTTAACATTACATAGCTCGTATATTACAAAACAACTCACCGCTACTCGCCAGATTTAAAGCTAAGATAAAAGCAAGCATACACTTCACACGCCAAAGTCCTGCTGGGCGCAAATGTATGGTAAAAGGTCAGTGGTTGCATCCAAAAGCCTTCTCTTAACTTCCAGACTCTACTCTTATATACGTTAACTAATCTGCAATCTGGTGTGAGCCGACGAAAGTAGAAGTAACAGTAAAGATAAAGATGATAAGATAATGTGATAATGAATATAAAGATCTTACAATGGTCAATTAGCGTTTTACGCCCAAAGTTATAAGGTATATCTCCCACATTCTTAGCGTGCCTTCGTGATGTAATGGTCAGCACACTGAGCCGGTATTTCAGAGGTCCGCGGTTCGATTCCCGGCGAAGGCCTTGCATATTTTTCACGTCTCCTTGCTTCGAAATAAACCTAATGTCTCTACAAAGTATCAGAAAGTTTTAAGGCGCACTAGACCCAACTCTATTTAAGACCCTATTTAAGATTTTATTTTATTATTATTATCTATTACTCTATTTAAGACCCAACTCTACCTAAATACTAGATCAAAGAACAGAATCTGAAGAATTATATATGTAAGAATAAAATCTATGATTGAGTGAGGAAAGGGAGTATATATGGTTTGAGAAAAGTATCCTTTCGCAATACTTCATAACTAAAGATTTCAGTGATTAAAGGCGGGCACAAGCCATTCTAGGCGTTGACCACTACAATGGACGGAAGTAGTGTTCACTTTATTATTTAGGCACCTAATAGATGGGCCACCGTTGCCTCCTATGAAGGGACAGGAGATTTACATCGATGCCTTCTCCAAGATTCGAACCTGGGCCTTTCGGTGTATGGTCGTAAGCGTCACTAACCAATTTTCCATCTGGACGGCAAAGATTTCAGAGTAATTTACTAGACTGAAGTTGAGCTCCATTGATATACTTTGAATTCATAGTTTCAGGTAATCAAAGTTTCCTTGAGTCCCTGTCAAGCGCTTTACTCATAATGTAATAGAAGTTTGTGAGGTTTCTTTAATTTACTGAACAGTTATTTTATGTTTGGAATCTATATTGTCACTTCTCTCCTTCCGCTTCTCGCCAGAATGCAAATTAGCTCGCCTGTATATAAGCAAGGGTTTGATTTTGTTTAAGTCAGTGAATATTGTGCCGAAGGATATGTTACTAGTTTTGCTATTCTAGATAAGGGTTCGTTTTCGGCTTTGCTACTTGCCGATAGTTTAAATTCACACATTTGAATTCAGCCGCCTTCGCGTTTAAATTGCTCTGTGTAGCCTTTGGCTATTAGCTATTTCAGTTTAGTTCTAATTCAGCTGCCTTCGCGGTTAAATTGCTCTGTGTGAGCCTTTGGCTATTAGATATTTCAGTTCAGTTTTAATTCAGCCTACTTCCCAATTAAGTTGTTTTGTGTAGCCTTTGGCTATTAGCTATTTCAGTTTAGTTCTAATTCAGCCACCTTCACGGTTAAATTGCTTTGTGTAGCCTTTGGCTATTAGCTAGTTCAATTAAGTTCTAATCCAGTCGTCTTCGCGATTAAATTGCTCTGTGTAGCCTTTGGCTATTAGCTATTTCAGTTTAGTTCTAATTTAGCCACCTTCGCGGTTAAATTGCTTTATGTAGCCTTTGGCTGTTAGCTATTTTAATTTAGTTCTAATTCAGCCACCTTCGAGGTTAAATTGCTCTGTGTAGCCTTCGGCTGTTAGCTATTTCAATTTAGTTCTACATTCCCATTTCTACCTTGAGTTCTCGCCATAAGTACTGGCGGACTTTAGCAGGAGTAAGTTACCAGGAGTAAGTACTAGGACCGCCTTGTGTTCATGATTTTGAGTTTAAAATTAAAGGATCTTTCACACCCTTCTCAAGTTTCTGTTCTTCAATTTCAGACATAAATATAAGTCGCTTTAAGTCTACCATATGGTAAGTGGTATTTTAGAAGAGTAAATGATGTTAAAACTTATAAGAGATTAGTATGTTTTGCAGAATTTGAGGTTTGTTTAAATCCTTTCTGTTAGCAGACTCTCATAATAAACGTTTAACGTAATTATTGGTCTAATATCAGTGAAAATGCATTTCTTACGTGATAGGTGTACTAATTTGAAACATTTGTATGCAAAAGATTTAAATTTGAAGATGTCTGCATACACTGTATCTGCAGTTTGTTGCATGTACTACTCTGCAAAATTTCTAGCTTTGTAGCTAACTTCATTTATAATTGTGTGCAGTTTTGTAGCTGAATAATCATCAATAGTGTAATTTTTAAATTATATTTGCAGTTACATAAAAATAAATATACACGTAACAAAGGAAGTCTTCTGATATACTTGGAAGTATTCACTATTTGTTATTATCAGGGAAGACGATTTCCTATATTAAAATCCTTTAATTAATGATCAAATTCCAAAATACCTTTCTTTCACTTTGTTAATCTGTTATGCTTTTAGTAAAAATTAAATCTTGTTTCGTTTCAATTAGTTTAATAAGTTTAATATAAGCAACCTCATTCAGTTACTGATTTTTATTTTACTAATTTTTTAGACTATATTTTTCACGAAAATGCCCTAATACAGCTTATTAAAAGAGATTAATTAATTAACGACTTTTAATAGTTAAGTAAGTAAGTTTAAAATTCTGTTAACTGTTATACGTAGGAGCAATTTTCCATTCATTTTCAGCTTCTGGAGGCTTAAGATCACTTCTTTCTTTTTCTTTTAGCAAAATGTTATAAGGTATATCTCATTGCACAGTTTTCACATCCTCTGCTTCGAAAATAATCTATTGTCTCCACAAATTGTCTAAAATTTAATTATATTAGATTTGCTGTCATTTTTGGTGTTTTAAAATAGTTCGAACTAATAAAAGGATAATAAAAAACTCGAAAAATTAACATATAAGCAATGAAATTATGAAATATGAGTAACTCATTCAGTTATTCATTTTTCCTTTACTAATTTTTTAGACTATACTTTTCATGAAAATATCCTAATACACATTAATAAAAGAGATTAATTACGGCAGATACAACAAATGGCAGATACAGTGTATGCAGCCATCTTCAAATTGAAATCTTTTGCATGCAAATGTTTCAAATTAGTACACCTATATGTAAGAAATGCATTGTCACTGATATTAGACCAATAATTAAGTTAAAAATTTTATTACGAGAGTCTGCTAACAGAAAGGATTTAAATAAACCTCAAATTCTGCAAAACATACTAATCTCTTATAAGTTTTAACATCATTTACTCTTCTAAAATACCACTTAGCGTATGATAGACTTAAAGCGACTTATATTTATGTCTAAAATTAAAGTACAGAAACTTGAAAAAGGTGTAAAATATCCTTTTATTTTAAACATTTTATTATCACAAGAACAGTACAAGTATTAGGATCATTCTCATGCCTTCTATGAGAAAAAAATGCGGAAGTACTGCTCTTCTCCTTGCAAAAATTGTAAGGTATTTTCTCCTTCCTTTCTGCATGCCTTCGTGGTGTAATTGGAAACTTCGTGGTGTAATTCGACGCGTATTCGCGAGGTTGGGAGTTCGAATCCCGGCTTGGGCATTGCGGATTAATTCAATTTTTTGACATCGAAAAAATTCCACAAACTGTATAAGTGGGACCCGAACTAAGCGTTGGTCGTCACCAGGAGGATTTGGCGAATAGATTCGAGGTCCAGTGTTCGAATTCCGTCGAGGACATTGCATAATTTTCACGTCTTCTGCTTAAAAAATGACCTTACAACGTCTTTAACTAATACAAAAATATGAAATAGGGATGTGGAATTATTCCTCATACGTTCTTGAGCTCACAAAACGTTATGCGCACATACAATTTTTATTGCAAAATAAATTTTTCGTAACCTTTTAAAATCTGAAAGCTTTCTATTTCGTGAATTTTTTTTATTATCATGCGAAAGATTTGTAGGTGTTTTATTTTTTTACCACGATATTTTTGCAACGATGTTTTGAAACTGCGATTGAATAGCTTTATTTTTGACGACGATATTTTATACCAACATGGTTTAGAACTGAAAGTTTTGTTCTTGCTTTCCTTTCCCTTACGATGTTTTTGCTTTGCGTTGTTATTCCCGCGATGTTTTCGGCGGACACCAGTCGAACTCACTCTTTGCTAGCAGGATTGATATGAGACTACATCTGATACAAGCATTTCTAGTTTTAAATTCGTGTCGCAGGTTAATTACGTTATGTTTCTCCCACGTTTAACAAGAAGCAAAAAAATAAGTTTAGCTATGCAATCTGTAGCTCTTTTTTAAGCACCTTTCCATTAGTAGAGGTTTAGTTTTTACAGGAAAAGTCTTTATTTTGACAAAAATCTTTTAGGAAAACAAAGATTTCTGACGTTTATAAAGATCTTTCTAATTTTTTTAAATAACTGTAACAAACATAAAAATTAAATCTTCATAATTTCACGGAAATGTGACAATTGTAACTGAGGGCACTGTTAAGTATGGAGAAAATTCCAACAGAGTGTAAAAAATATAGTTTGTGTTCGTCCGTGCATCAACATCTATGTAAAACAAGCAAGCTATCCTCACTGCTCTTGATTAGAATCTGTTAAATTCTTAAGCCGGTTTTCCCATTAATGTACGGATTATGAATGCTGACGTTAAGAATTTTGACAAGGACATCGACTACAAAGATTTTACATGTAATAATGGCGGAAACGTTTAGGTAGAAACAATGCCTGTAGACCAAAAGACCTGAAATTACTGAATACCAAAGATGTGGCCTAATCTGATATCTGCGTACACTGGAGACAATATTTTTAACGTAAATAAGCCAGAAAATTCCCAACAATTATTACCAAATAAAACTTTTCATTTCAAAAGTGAAAAGGGAGTTGAGTAAAAGTACAAAAGAAACAATTAGCATTTTAGTGCGCATTTATACGACAGGAACTGAAAAATCTAATTTTCTAATTATTGGAAAACCAATTAAGTCACGATGCTTCAAAAATGCTAAAAAACTTCTTGTTGTAATAAAGTGAATCCCAAATAGTAGATGCCATTGAAAACATTCTCTAACGAGCTAATAAAATCGAAAATCGAATTACGCAAAAAGTATAGGAAGGTTTCGTTCGCAGAGACTTGCCTCTGTCACCGTTCTATAAAAATCCTTAAAACTTAAAGCTCATTTTTCTCTTTCAAATATCATTTCAGCTTTAAAATCACTTCACCAGAGAAAATTAGAAGTTACGAATATATTTTACACTATCTTTAAATTTGCATCTGTTCAAAAAGATAAAAAAAAAAAAACTAATTTATTCGATGCAATTTACATTTTAAATGGTGACTCGAAGTCTGTGACGAATATTACCGTTCAAGACTATTTTAAAAAGTCTTAAGATAAAGACATATTTTCTAACTGAAATGATTATTACTATCAGACATTATCAGAATGGTTATAATGAAAAGGCTTTTTTTAATAAAAACACCCTTGCAAGATTGTTTAATTAAAAACCATAACGAAGATGATAACTAAAGCTAAAACCAGAAATAACCAACCCGTTGGAAAAACCAGTAAATTCGAGTTAAAGAAGCGTTAGCTACTTTAGCGAGATTTTAAGAAACACACACAGAGAATGAAAACTTGCACATGGCATTAGACGTTTTACTTACATAAAAGTTGAAATAAAAAAAAAAAACATTAAAATTAACGTACAAAAAGCAATTAAAAGTCAGTGAAATATTAAGTATATTTAATTCAGTTAGGTGATTAAAATTTTGCTATGTCATGGAACAAATAGTTTTTTATATTGATTAAATCTTTTAGCGCTTTTATTTGTTTAGGGATCTTCACGAATAATGGCGATGCGAAAAATTATCGAATTTTTGAATCTATGTATTGGCCAATTTTAATATTACTTTAAAGCTTATAAGGTATTTCTCCCTTCTTCTTTGCATGCCCTCGAGGTGTAGTGATCAGCACGCTCGATTCGTATCCGAGAGGTCCGTGGTTCGAGTCCCGGCGAAGGCGTGGCTCATTTTTCATGACTCTCTTGCTTCGAAATAATCTAATGATTTTACACTAGCGACAGAACTAAAAAGGTGGCGGATGATGATTCTCTACCACCGGGATTTGGCGACTGTGTCCCCCACCGGGCGAGGGCATTGCTAATAACCTAATGACTCTACAAGCTTTTAAATTACACCCATGATTTTGATGTGTGAGTATTATGTAAGCGGATATAGTTCTTTAGGAAAATGTTTTCACGGTACTAATGAAGATTATTTTAGCAATGCCTTTTCTTCCATTCTCATTTCAAGTATTTCAGCATTAATTTTAAAGTCAATCAACACACTCGGAATTAATTTAACCGTCCCAAACCCCATAATTATTATACCTTTCCATAACGGTATTTCGCAACTTATGGTTTTTCGGTACAAATATCAGTTGAAATTTAAAATAATCCTCAATACACATTATAAGTTAAATTTCATTTGATCTGAAAATGCTGGAATTTTCCGTTCTGTATCAGAAAAGAAGATACGCCGTCCAAGCGGGATAGTGATTAGTGAACTCTTACTACCGTACTGAAGAGCTGGGACTAGAATCCCGGAGAAGACACGTATGCTTGTAAATGTATAGTGTCTGTGCGGCATGAGGTACTGTAAAATTATGGCGAGCCCGAAAGTCCTCTCATCTGGTTTAGTGGCATGGAAGAAGAGGGGGGACTTGGACCCTCTCCCCAAGTGCTCTCTCTCAAAATTGCGGAGGAAAAATCGTACTGTTGCTTATATGGTACCCAAGGTTCTTGCCAACGACAGGAGTTATTTTGTCTTCCTTGCCACGATGAATTTCGTGGGCTTGTTCTGATTCAGACAAGAAATACTAGCCACAACAACAAATTACAGTTTTCTTTGCAAGTTCAACAAGCTCTTCCTAAGAGATGGTTAAGGCTTAATTTTTAATGGTTATACATCTGGGTTTTGGTTCATTTTGGTAAGCATAGTTCAGTTTGTGCATATAAAATCCACTTCATAAGGACCTCTGTCGAGGAACACTTTTGAAGTATGCTGTGCTACTCGATAAGTTTTTATATTTAATAAAAGGGTTTTCAGGAAGGCTTAGAGTTTATGCAATAGAATTTGGAGGGAAGTTTTGAGCTTGAGATCATTGTATATGTTTAGTAGTAGTTGCGCTACTAATTCCTCTGCATCAGTTCCCAAAACTTTTAATCATCTAATTTCGATAAGTTTTATTTTTGCATGAAATATTTCTTACAAACATGTAAAGAGAGGTATTTGCATTTCTGTTTTGATTACTTATTATGAAGAATGAGTTAAGTCATCTTTTCTGAATCTCCTGCAGAAAATGTTTGCGACTTCAAAATTTTGGTTAATAGAACATAACTCGTAAAAAGTAAACTTAATTAGTAATTTAAATGTGAGAATAAAAATTAAGTATGCATTTTTCAAAGTAAATAAGACTTTGGCTCCTGAAAATACAATAAAAACTGCAAAAAGTAAATTTTGCACCTTTTTATCCTTACTTTTAAAATGATAATGATAGTTTATAAATAACTTCATAAAACAATTGATTCCCGGTGTCATTCACTTATTTTACAATTATTTTAAACATTCGCATAACTTGGAAAAATCTCTCCTTTTTTCTTGATTTTCTAAGCAATTTACTGCCTTTTATGCTACGTTATTATGAAATGTTTTTAGCCTCCAAGACACTCCCGATATATAAATTAATGTTGATAAATATCCTGTTTAATTCGGAGATGTTATTTTTATGTCTTACATCTTAATATTCTTTTAGAATAAATTTCCTCACAAGTAACCCATAATATGATAATTTTCCTTGATTCACATCACAAGGTAACTGCGCTTTGCATGACACATGTTACACCGTATATGTATAAGGTATTTCTCCCGCCTTCTAAGCATGCCTTCGTGGTGCAGTGGTCAGCAAACTCGGCGCGTATTTTAGAGGTCCCTGTTTCGAGTCCAGACTAGGGCATTACTCATTTCTTCATTTCTCCTGCTTCTAAATAACCTAATGTTTCTACAATGGTGCCCGAACTAAAAAAGGTGGTGGAGGATGATATTGCACCACCAGGATTTGGCCATTGGGTCCCCAAAACCCCAGTTGCTCTTTAAAAGGAAGAGTATATAAGGTATTGCTCCCGCTTTCTTAGCATGCCTTCGTGGTGTTGTGGTCAGCACGCTCGGCGCATATTCGAGAAGTCCGTGGTTCGAGTTTCGGCGAGGGCATTGCTCAATGTTTTATCTCTTCTGCTTATAATGACTCTACAAGTGGCGCCCGAACTAAATGGTGGTGGATGATGATTTTCCACCACCAGAATTTGGCGATTGGAGCTCCTAATCCCCAGTCGCCGTTTAAAAGGGGTAGTATATAAGGCATTTCTCCCGCCTTCTTCGCATGCCTTCGTGTTGTGGTAATTAGAAAGCTCGGCGCTTAGTCGAGAGGTCCGTGGTTCGAGTCCCGGCTAAGACATTGCTCATTTTTCAGGATTCCTGCTTCAAAATAACCTAATGACTCTACATGTGTATAAGAATTAAGCCTCACACTTCTATTACTTCATTCATATCTTTTTTTTTTTCACTCCGCATGAAGGTACCTGTCTAATAGGGTTTCGACCTCAGATTTGGTCTCAGAGCCAGAGCGAAATTCTGTCATGTCTTTGACTGCCTGGCTGTAAATATTTCTGCCTGTTTTTGAAAATTAAATAATGAAGCGATACAATTTTTGGAATTTTTGGAAAGCCTTTTCGAACAATACTGATATCTAATACGAAATTCTATATTTTCATGATGATATAGTTTGCCCATGAGACATTCTTAAATGAAAATACCACTGAAGAATGTAATAATGAGCAAGGGAAAACGACGTTCCAGTATTTTCCCACTCCTCGTTAAATATGCCTGGAAGAAAGAAAAATATCCCAAGTTTTGAGAAAAATATTAAACCAAAATTTTCGGAAGCATCAATTTTTCATTAATTCCAGTAAAGGGAAGCAGAAACGATAAATACTTTCCCCTCCCCCCGGATGAAAACAGATTAAGATTTTTCGTAATGATAGCCGGCTGATCTGTTCTTTGGAGCGGGAATATTCAGTTGAATCAGATGTTATATTTCTTCATAATTCATGAGTATACGTCGGCCTTTTTCGTTATTACTTTTAACCATTCTTTAATCCCATCCTGAGTGTCAAATCTCAGCCTTCGTCACTTAGTGTTAATTAGAGAGAACGTTAAAGTATTACGATTCAGTGTGTTGTATACATACACTGGTGAAATAAATTAAGAGAATTTTCATATTTGATCTACGATCTCCAGATCTACTGGACAGATTTTAACAAAATTTGGTGGAAACATGCGTTGATATAACGTATAAACAAAATAAACATTCTACAGTTATAAAAGACCCACATTTTCGTGTGTAACACTCATGAGAGTCTGAAGGTCTGAAACAGCGGTTGCAGAAGACACAAGAGAAATGGGTTAATAGGGATATGGTCCCCTCTTACAGCCATACAGGCCTCGCAGCGTGATGTCATACTGGAAAAAAGGCAGTTTATCAGTACCTGTGGTAATTTGTCCCACTCATTCAGCAATGCTGTTTTCAGTTCCTGGATGGTTCTCGGATGTGGGTTCCGGGTTGCAATTGCCCTCCCCAGAGCGTCCCAGACCTGTTCGATCGGGTTGAGGTCTGGAGACCTGGCTGGCGAATCCATCCGGCGAATAGCCTTACTCTCGAGAAATTCGTAAACCAGAAGAGCTTTATGGGGCCTCGCGTTATCGTCCAGTAAAATGACATCGGGGCTCACTGCACCCCGGAAAAGGCGAACATAGGGCTCTAAGATCTCATCCCTATACCTCACACCAGTCACAGAGCCTCTGTTAAACACGTGGAGAGGTGTGCGGCCATCCAACATGATGCCTACCCAGACCATTACGCCGCCACCGCCATAATTGTTGATTTCGAGGACATTGGAGGGTAGGTAGCGAGTCCCTGGCTCTCTGCATAGAAAAGTGCGGAGAGAATCGGTGTTTAAGCTAAAACTGAACTCACTGGTGAACAGAAATATCGCCCATTGTTCCGTACTCCAATCACTATGCTGCCTGCACCATTCTAATCTCCTGTCCGTAGACGTGAGCGGGGGAGGGGCGAACAGCTGGTCTTCTGGTAAAAAAAAACTCTCTTTCATGCAGTCTTTTGGGAACAGTCACCCTTGTTACACGGGTTCCTGCGGCTGCAAGTAGGTCTGGAGAGAGCTGAGAATCTATAGCCCCTCTGTTACGCCTTGCTAAAATGGGCAAATAGCAATCTTCTCTGGCCGTCGTGTCGCTTGAAAGACTTTGTCCAGGCTTTCTCTCGATGAATCCACTTTCCTGGAACTATTTCCATAGGTTACACACGACCCTGGGCGTTAAATTAAACACTCTGCATATCCGGACTTGCGATTGGCTTGCCTCTAGCCTCCCCACAATTCGCTACCTCATTTCATCATCTAAACGTTGGTGTTTACTCATTTTTACTGTTTCAATATGAATTTAATCGATTGCTACCAAGAAATTCGCCGCGGTGTGCTAGCGAACGGAATTCGTCTTACCCTCCACGCTCTTATAAAGTCTGTTTTTCTGCTGGCTTCGCCTACACACACGTGTACTCTTACGTATTTGCCGTACAAAATTAGCATTTTATCTAGAAGCAGTGGTTTTTCCTTCAGTTCAGTTCTTTCAATGGAATTCGATAAAATATGCAAATTCTCTTAATTTATTTCACCAGTGTATAACGTCAGTTGTATATAACGTGTAAAATCTTACTCGAACAGAACCCTCTTTATTTTTATTTGTGTGGACTTTTATTTGTGTATGCTGATCAACTTTCTATTTTACACATAGCTTCCAAAAATAAAGCTGAAGGAGCACATGGGACTTTTGTATCATCTCTTTGGTGCTATCTGCTGCAATGGATAATTTAAAATTTCAAACTACATTAACTTTTTAACAAAAAAATATATAACTCTGTACAATCTATTAGAATTTTTGGAGCAGAAAATGTGGGTCAATTCGTAATGCCCTCGCTGGAAATCGAACTTCCCGCGTACTAGACGGATTTGTTTTCAAAACTTTCAGGAAGCCACGCGGTAAGGAGGGAGAAAATACGTTACAAACCTTTCTCTGGAAGGACTATTGCAATTCATCACGCATCATTATTGCAGCACTAATGCATACATCAAAATAAATAACAGTTAATGCAATTTTTCCAGCATTGATACAATGACCAGGATCCGAGCCCGGGTCACTGCAGACAGAATATATTGCATAGACTCTTCATTACTTAAATAATGGCTTTTAAATTCCTTATCCGAATCATTAAGCTCACGAGTGTCTAAAGTTTCGGATATTCTGTAGTTTCGTACGTATTCTGTTTCCAGAGGAACAGAATCGAACTCGACCCAAAATTTTTTATTGCCGTTATCTTTGTTTTTCCACAAAATGACTTAGAAATCAATCACCGCAAACTAGCTCTTATCATATTAGTAGGGTTAGACAAATTCTTTATTGTTTTTCGCTGGTTAAAGAAAATAGTATACAGTAAGCGTTTACCATTTGTTTAAAAATTTATGATAGTCGAACATGACGCTAATGCTACACCATACTTCGTTATTGCCCCGAATATATAAAAAGAAAGTGTCCTTAAAACAAATCTAACTTAGTATATAAGCATACAGCCCCTAACATTTCTAATATATTCTGTTCTATCACCGTTCCTTGCGAAAATATTCTCAAGAGCTTTGAATTGATCTGTTATCTTACAAAATTATTGTTTGCGCTAAGGTGCTACCGTGTTTGCAGATAATATATCCTGAATTTAGGCGATGCGAATGATATGTAATACGCTTATGTTCTTGAGATTTCAAAGAATATAAATATTTTCAACCCGTTTGGGAGGAAATGTGTTAAAGCTGCAAACATATATATTTTTCTGTTAACTGCATTTTATTCAGAGGCATTCGCTGTGTTTTGAAGTCGGAATATGAAAAATGCTTAAGCAATGACAACATGTTTTGCCTCGAAACCTTAGTTCAATATCACCAGCTTCAGTTTGAGAAAAAAAAGTGTAAATAAAGTGACATAAAATAAAATAAAGCTTAACGTTTTTATATGCTTTGTAAGGAAAGTCAAGAAAAATGTCTTTTCAGGAAAGAATACTTTAGTGACAGTACAAATCTCTCGGAGGATATAAATCGAAAGAAATTTTTCTTCTTTCGTCATTGTGAAAGTGCTGCGTATAGTTACTAGAAAAGTTAAGCTGAAGGACTCTGCAGTAGAATATGTACTAATTGTAGAACACGTAATTGTAGAGCATATAATTTTAGAATATATAAGGCTGCAGTTTAACTGATTCACACAAGAAAAAACTGATAAAATTATAAACATTTTAATTAATTGATTTTGCAATTAGATGAAGCATTTCATTGCAATAAAGCGTATAAAGTTTCCCTGCATAAGGAGAATGCATTCATGGAAGATTTTAAGAGGAACTGAGTGATTTTTACGTTACACATGAATAACAGCATGAAACCTTGAGGCTAGCAAATCGTTAAACATCGCTCAACTATGTATAGGCAAAATAACAGTTTCTCTACTTAATATTCTTGACTATCAACCTAGATATATCTAAAGGTTTGTTTTCATTAACTTGTCTAAACATTCCTGTAACAACGTTTCCCATCGTATCAATTCCACGATAATTCACATCTTCAATTAAATATTTATTTCTAATCAACGTAAGAAAGGAACAAATGTGAATAAAATTTGAGAAAAATATGAAAATGGATCACATCGCAGAAGAAACTAAATTAAAGTCTGTTAAAAGAGCCTGTACTGCTGCTGAATTCAATAAAGGTTCAGTTTTACAGAATCATAAAATTATTATTATTTCATAGTAGCTAATGAACTTGATAAATGATTTAGAAATGAAGGTTTATAAAATAGAAATGTTATTTATCAAAGTATTTTGCAAACACTTCAAAAATTTAATGGACTTCGCTTTCGTTTGAAGTTTGACGTAACATGTCATGCAAATTTCAAGCAAATCGTATAAGTTTCTGTTGTTAAATTGACTTTTAAATCGGTTATCTGTGCTTATATGATTGTATAAAAAAATCAGTAATTTTCACTCCCTCATTGATATGAATAATGGGATGAACTCATTTTCATTTGAAAGATGTTCTCAGAATCAGAACAGAAGAACGTCTATAAAGTAGAAATCTAAAGGCCAGTGAAAAACTGCCTTGATGCTTGCTCGGAAGTTTTTGAACATTTGATATTATAAAAGATTTGTATTACTCGATAATTTTTCAACTCAATTATTTTTATAAACAATAGACCTTTTCTTTGTTTCATAAAATATTTAGGCACTTTCGTATTAATGCAGATCTTTTTTGTTTATATACCTAGATATAAAAATCAGTGATTTTCAGTTTATACTTTCAGCTGAGTTAAATATTTGGTAGCATTTTACAACACATACTTAAGCTTATGACATAACAAACGGAATAGAAAAAAATCATAGAAAACGTCAAAACTAATAATGTGAGATCAAACATTAAAAACTGAAATCAAAATTTTTGAAATATCATGGAGTCATTTATTATGGAGTGACGACAAAAGCATAAAAGTTTCTTGAAAATTCAAAACTTAAGGGGGAGCTAAAACTGTTAAAACTTGGCATTAAAATGATAAAGACTTCAAATGGACTATAATATGCTGCATTTTACAGAGATATTTGAATTCTTTCCTTTTTAAGCATATGTTGAAATGAAAGGCTCAGTTGTCATATTTGTAGACAAATCAAAACAGCTTTCTCTTCTTGACTCCGACCTTTCCAGCTTTCACAATACTCAGATATTTTTGAGTTTATACTATAAGGTATTTCTCCCGCCTTCTTCTCAAGCCTTCATGGTGGAGGGGTCAGCACGCTCGACTCGCAACCGAGAGGTCCGTGGTTCGGTTCCCGGAGAAGGTTTTGCTTATTTTTCTTCTTTTCTGCTTCCAAAAAAAAAAAAAAAAAAAAAAAA